>BPTQ01000007.1:336843-369084 GCA_019973895.1 Chrysanthemum seticuspe
AAATTTAGCTCAGAATACATATAATAATGGCGGCTAAAATGCGCTTCCAAAGCAAACAAAAGAAGATCACACGTCCAAATCAAACAGTTCTTTTTCAATGTGTTCAAACCTTCCTCGGAAAGTGCGTTTTTTTGAGAAGAACCTTTTCTAAATTGGTGGTGAAAAATGCCTAGGATGGCTCGATTAGTCCCCTCATAATCAAAGAAAGCAAAAATTAATGGAAGATAATAGAAATTACGAATCTCACACTTGGCCATCATATAATCTAAGATCTTGAACAAAACACTACGTAAGGCTCTAGCGATCACTCTGATGTGAACACATCAATCCTTATTGATTTACTATTCTCCGTAATCCTATTTGGGAACAAATTATGGACATTATATTAATGAAGAAGGTGGAGCCAACTCATTAAGGGGGTGTGGCGCAAAGGGTGTGGGGGAATTACTCAACCGAGGTGGAAGAAGTAATTATATTACAGGTATTAAACAAGGGTTTATCCTAATGCCTCTTATCATTTAGTTATTCCTAACTACACAAGTGTAGTCTCACTAGCGATCTCGGAATGCATCACAAAACAAGTTCTAGAATCTAATATACTACCGGTTCACACTCTAAGCATTAAAGATAATAGAAGGTAATTAAAAACGAAAGAAACTAATACTCCCCTGATTAGCTCGGTAGGATCCGTAAAAAGTGGTGGTTAAATCTTTTCCAAGAAGAGTTTTTTTGCGTGAAAGGCTCCTTCCAAACTTGTGTAACTTTTTCTTGACAAACTAAACCTGCACACTAGAAGAAAACAAACGAAACCTTCGCGTAAAATCGGCGGTAATAATATACATAAGACTCGATTTAAACTAGGATATAATGCTTGTGGAATGAATGTTTACAGAATTTGTTTTGAAAGTTAAGATCTGGAAAATTCCAAAATTTTACAAGTAGCTCAGAAAACGAGAAAAAGTAAGCTGATGTTTTTATTCCTTCCTGACGCCGTCAGGTTGCAATCCTGACGCCGTCAGGTTATCCTGACAAAAACTGGTCTGCGATTTTCTGGAAAATTTACATCTTTAGAATCTGGAAGAACTTCTGCAAAAACATCCATTATGACTCGATACAAGCATTTGACTCGAACAAACAAACATATACATCTTTTAGTTAATTGTTATTCTCATGTTTACGTTTCTTATGAAAACGTGTGTAATCCTCCCTACACTTATCCTTTATGTAAAATACCTTTATATGTAATTAAGACGAGGTTAAAAACAAAATAAAGCATTTTTACAAATTCAAACATGAGGACAAACAATTAATAAAAGATATATGACACTAACAAGCAAACAATTAAGCATGGGTTGCCTCCCACGAAGCGCTTTTCTTTATTTAAGAGTCTTGTAGCTAGACTCGTAGTCCTACCCCTACGTTGCCTCGTTTTGCATTCTCAATGAGAATTCTATCATGTTGACAAAATTTTCATCGACTCTATACCTAGGCCCTAAGGTCAAGCAATCCTTATAATAATGCCTCCTTCTTTCCCACATGAATTTATAACCCTTTTCAACATCTTCCTTGCTTTTGTCCTCAAAAGCTTTGATGTTGTCTCGATCATAAATGGACAAGTGGCCATACTCAGTTGTTTTCCAAGGCATCCTATAGGTAATCTCATCGGTTCCCTCCTTAAACCTAACGGTTCCATCATGCTTGTTATGGCCCATCCTAGATGTCTCAACAAACGGTTTCCCTAGCACTACTTGGGATAGGCTATAGTCAATGACGCATCCTACATCTTCTAGGATCATAAAATCAACAAGGTAGGTGAAATTTCCTATAAAGACATGCACATCTTTGACTCTTCCCACAAAGTTGCAAATTCCTCCCGGATAATTAGGGTCTCTCCTAATATTGAGT
The DNA here is from genome assembly GCA_019973895.1 of Chrysanthemum seticuspe. Classification (NCBI taxonomy): domain Eukaryota; kingdom Viridiplantae; phylum Streptophyta; class Magnoliopsida; order Asterales; family Asteraceae; genus Chrysanthemum; species Chrysanthemum seticuspe. Next base: position 338,749 of record BPTQ01000007.1, read on the forward strand.
CGCTCATTCATAATGTCATTGTAAACAGCAGACGACATTATATTGATGGGAGATTCCGTATCTATGTAAGCGTGGTCGATACTCCTATATCCGATCATACAAGGAATTTTTAGGTTCCAGGGATTTCCTCTCCTAATCTTAGGGCATATCCTAATGATAGGTGATCGTGGATTATTGATTATGTATTGATGGTACGCAACCTCTTCCTTAGTGGGGTAAAGATTGAAGTACGCACTATTTTCCTCGTCCACTTTGTTGTTGGTTATGCCATTGTCCGAATTATTGCTAATCATAGAGCCAACTATAGCAGCGCTGACTACTTTCTCAACAGCTTCTCTGATTGTACTATCGAATGTTTTTTGCAAATCCGGAAGGTCGGTGTTTCTACTCACATAGCGGCTTCGATGTTGGTGTTGGTTATTGGGTTGGGTTTTGAGCGACATTGGTTGGTTACCACCTTCCATGATGAAAAGTGATGGGATTACTAACAAATGTCACGAAGAAGGGGGATAGACTAAGAGAAAGCTAAAAAATGAGAAAAAAGTTTACTTGATAGGAATCAAGCAAAGAAACCTAAACGAGGTGGACTACTAACTAGCTATTCTATTCCCCGGCAGCGGCGCCAAAAACTTGATAACGCTACACGCGTCGTTCGGGGTCAAGGAAACTTCCTTTTCTTCGAGCAAGTTTTATAACACTCTAGGCAGTGAACCTAATCGTTGTAGTGTAGTAATTAGGGTAAGCCACGGGTATTGATATCGTTCTCTAGGGGAATAGGAATGCTAGTGAGAAGTTACTACGCTAAGGTTGAGGTTGAGGAAGATTATTTTTTATCTTTTTATGTTTTTTAGAAAATGAAAAGGTACGAATCTCGGGTATTGGATTTGGGGGGTTGGTATTGCTACCGATTACTCTACTATTATCTAATTATCTAAGCTAAGGTTGTGATAGTCTATGTCTAATTGATGTGTACTCGTATGATAGTTTAAAGATGTGTTTACTTAGGTTTTACTACTCCTTAATTATCTCCTATTGATGGTTGATTTGTCACGTCCTTATTCCTAGTTGCGTTGTGATTCTAAGGCTATAGGGCGTGCTTATTTCCCTAACTCTTTGAAATTACCAAAGGGTCTTGTTTACAAATCCTCTAGTGATTTATAGACGCCTACTCTACGGTTGTCCTTGAATACTTTATCCTACAATTACCTAGATAATTATATTCTAAAGTTCACAAAGAAAAGTCAAGCATTAAGTACACAACGAATAATCTAGCGCACTCTAGATCATTAGTCAACTAAGATAAGTATCAACCAATCAATATTCAATAATTAAGTTTCATATTGCCTAAGCAAACACACAAATAAATTAGCCGGACATGGAGAACATGCAAGCATACACACAAATAATCAAAGACATAATTAAATTAATGAAGTAAATACTTATCTTGATGTATAATAGGGTTTAGAACCCTAAAATACTGCACAAGAAAGCCTTGGTTCGGTTTTAGGTTTTTACTCCAAAAGACTACACACAAAAACTGAAAAATTCGGATTCTATATATAAGATTACATCTGCGACGGCGTCACCTTATGTTTCGTGACGCCGTCGTGTCGCCGTCATTAGGGTTTCGTCTTGGCCACGTAAACCTTGCGACGGCGTCACCTTATGACTGTGACGCCGTCCCCTTCAGCTCTGACGCCGTCTTTGCTGCATCTAGGCCGTCTGAGTAACGACGGCCTACTCCTTTAGAACCTGACGTCGTCCCTTGAAAACATGCAATTTTTCTTCTGAGCCGTCGCAAAATTCCTTCCCGACGGCGTCGCAGATATGCAGTGACGCCGTCGCCTTATGTTTCAGCAGCTCTGAGTGTCTCGATTCTGACTTTGGCCATTTTCTTCGTATATTCGCGCCTTTTCGTCCAAATAAGCATCATTCCAGCATTTTGCCTTCAAGAGACCTAAAAAGTGAAAAGGAACGATATTAAGCAATAACGGATACAAAAGTGATCGAATAAGGGCTTAAATGACCCCTCAAAAAGGTACCTTTTAAAACCTTATCAGGCACGCCATTTCTAAGCTAACATGCTTTTTCATATAAGGCTTTCATTTGTATTTTTAGATTGCATTTTAATGTATGGCTAGATCCGAGGTTTCATCTATCTAATCAAACTAACCACCTCAAATCATGCATTCTTATCCATCTCATATCACTAATATAACAAACCCCAAACCCCAAACCCCAAACCCCAAACCCCAAACCCAAACCCCCAACCCCCAACCCCCAAACCCAAACCCCAAACCCCAAACCCAAACCCCAAACCCCAAACCCTAACCCTAAACCCCAACCCCAAACCCTTAATACCCTTAAAACCCTAAACCCTAAACCATAAACCCTAAAACCCTAAACCCTAAACCCCAAACCCCAACCCCAAACCCTAAACCCCAAATCCCAAACCCCAAACGCCAAACCCCAAGCCCCAAACCCAAACCCTAAAAAACCACTAAAAATCATAGTATTTCATCATCTAAATTAAATTTAACCATTGAATTTTAATATGGATTTTGGATTTGGTTAGCTTTTTCCTTGATCTACATTTCTATACCAATTTTATCATTGTTTCATAAGATTAGTATCCCCATTTATTACATTTTAAATTTCCGTTACACACACAAAACACGCACTGTTCATCGTTTTGTGTTTTCCCCAAATTAAAACCTTAAACCTTAATCTTTCTATGCTATTATTCAATCCTTTTCACCTTCCCATTTCAATCCACATCAAACCATGACTGAACCAGATCCCATAAACCCTAATTTGGTTCCCCCTAGGGGATCAGATGATGTTATCCGTCCTTCAAGGGCAACTCGTAGTCAGAATAGCGCCTTGAAGAATAAGAGTAAGCAATCAAAGGTGGGTACTAAATCGGTGAGTTTCAAGAAGAGTGTTGGGAGATTGGGTAAGAAAGGTAGTAAGGCAGGAGAGGGTATGGTGGGTGTTGAGTGTGAGGAGGATGGTAGTGTAGCTGATGGGGTCAAGAATGAGGAGGTTGATGGGGATATCAACTCCAATGTGGATACTCAGAGTGTGGATTCAAGGAGTGTTGGAGATACTGTTTCAGAGAGTGGTATGTTTGATAGTGAGGTTGAGGGTATGGAAAGTGATGTGCCTGATGTCTCTGCTAAACCTGGTAAGAGTAATGGTCATGTGTCTAATACTGATATGTTTTGGGGTAATGATGTTGAGTCTAGTGGGGTGAAATCTGGTAGTGATTTGCTTAAGAATTCTGGTGTTAACATAGGAGATATCCCTGTGCCTGTTACTGAAAACCCAATACTTAATCCTAGTAGTAGTCCTAGTCAGAGTCCTAGGATTTTGAAAAGGGGTGAAGTTTTGCATAATGGTGGTAGTAAGGCTAAGGAGGCTTTTTCTTTCAATTCTGTGGAGAAATGGCCTAGTTTAGGAGGTGATTCTAATGATGTTAATAAGGGTAGCATTGATCAAAATATTGATGGTGTGAGGGTGATGAAGGATGTTATGATGGAGGATGGTAGTGCCCCTAGTAAGCCGGTTTCTTTTGCTAATGCTGTGCAGGGTAGGAGTGGAAATGGGAGTAATAAACTAAGTTTTTTTCCTGTTAGCATGAATGAGCAGGGTAAGAAGTTGGTGTATCTTGATCCTGTTATTGAGGAGGGTAGCAAAAAATGGGTTAGAACTTTGGTTGGGTATTTTGTAGGAATGAAGATGTCACATAGGGAGATTTTGGGTCATTTAAAAAGAATGTGGAGGGGTTTCCATTTGGATGAAATAATTTTGAATGAGTGTGGGTTATATTTCTTTAAGTTTAAAGCTGATGAGGGAATGCAATATGTCCTTGAAAATGGTCCTTGGCTGGTAGATGGCAAGCCACTTTTTGTTCAAAAGTGGGAAGCCGGTAATTGTTTGGAAAAACCGGAGCCGTCTAGAGTTCCTATTTGGGTGAAAATTTTAAACGTGCCATTAGAAGCTTGGAATTCAGAAGGCATAAGTAGAATTGCTAGCAGAATTGGCAATCCTATTATCATGGATAGGATTACTACGGATATGTGTGTGAATGGTTGTGGGAGAGCTGGTTTTGCTAGGGTTCTTATAGAGGTGGATGCTGCGGATGGGCTTATTGATAGCATTGAAGTCTGTTATAAAAGTTTGGGTAGGTCTATGGAGTTGAGAGTTGAATACCCATGGAGACCTCCTATTTGCTCCTTTTGTAAAGTTTTTGGGCATGGTTATGAGAGGTGTACAAAAAGGGAGCTAACTGATGCTGAGAAGAAGAAAGGTGCTGAGGTAAATGTTCAAAAACCTGTGAATGATGTTAATGGGACTAATAATGGCAATGATTGGCAATCTGTGAGTAGGAGGAATAATAGAAATGAAGGATGGAGTAATGGTTATGGTGGTCAAAGATTTTTTGTTGGGGAGAGTTCAAACAGTAGAGGCGGGTTTAGTGGAAGGGGTAGAGGTAGTTTTAATGGTAGAGGTGGTGGTGTTCAAAGAGGTAATAGAAATGAATATATGCAACAAACTGCAACGAAGAAACCTACTGAATCAAGGGAGGGTTTAAAGAATGTGACAGGGCAAAATAACAAGGGCAAGGGTAAATTGGACAGTGATGAGAAGAGTAATAAGGTGAGTGGTATGGAGGGTAGTGTTAATAATGGTAATAAGTTTGCTACGTTAGCTGATGAAGTTGAGATGGAGAAGAATTTGGAATGGGAGGTGATTAGAGATAGGATTGATGAGGCATGTAATAAAGGGTTGTTTATCAGCATTGAAGAAAAGAAGAGTTGGCCTAGTGATTTAATGGAGTATTACAAGAAGAAAATGGAGAAATTTGTGAAGAAAGGTAGGGTAGATATGCTAAGATTGAAGATTAAGAACTTGGAGAGGAGAATCAAAACTTGTAACGAGAGTATTGTTATGGCATCTAGAAGGAAAGCGGATAGTATTGACAAGTCTGATTTGTTGGCTCAAGGTCTGTCTGAAAATCAAGCTTATGCTAAGGTTTATGAAGAGGTGTATAATGGTGAAAGGGAAGATATTAACAAAATGATAGAGGATAAGCAGTTAACTGATGTAGAGCTATTCTTCACAACGGGAGAGGTGTTTACCATTTATGAGTGGGAAACTTGGACCGCTGAGATGAAAGGGTTCTACAAATCAAAAATTGGTGAGGATGCTTATATGAAAATGGAGGAACAAATCAAGGCTGAGTTTACTCAAAATGCTGATGAAGAGGTTCTTGATGTTAGTTCGGGTACTGCTCAGATTTTAACCCAGGATATGGTATCGAATGGTATGCATTGTGACCTCAATCAAATGCAGGATATTTCTGCATTATCTCATTCTGGTTAAATGATGCTAAAACTTGCAGCATGGAATGTTAAGGGTATGTGTAATACCCTTAAGCAAAAGGAGATCAAAGATTTTATCAAAGGTAATCAAGTTAGTTTTTGTGGTATTATTGAAACTCAGTTAAGGAAGAAGTTCGTTAACAATGTCTGTGACAGTGTTTTTGGTAAATGGGAGTGGGTCTCGAACTCTAGTGATAGCTGTAAAGGGTGTAGAATTGCTGTGGGATGGGACTCGTTTGTGCTCTCTGTGAATTTAATATCTCAAATTGACCAGGTGATGCATTTCTTTGTCAAATCCTTGGTTGATAATAAGAGTATGTTTGTTTCTGTTGTTTATGGTGAAAATACTCCTAAGCAAAGAGTTAAACTGTGGAGAAATCTTATGGATCATAATCTTCTGGTTGGGAATAATCCATGGGTTATGATGGGTGATTTTAATGTGATTCTGAGGATTGATGAGAATTCCAGGGGGCTTGGTGTTAGAGGGGATGGTATGCAAGAGTTTCGAGAGTGTGTGGATAGTATTGAGATGGAAGATGTTAGTATGTTTGGTATGTTTTATACATGGATCCAGAAATTGAGAAACCCAGAGCTGGGTGCTTTAAAGAAACTTGACCGAATCATGGGTAATAAGCATTTTGTTAGTTGTTACCCTGCATGTTTTGCTACGTTTATGCCATATCTAACTTCTGATCATAGCCCGGGTATTCTATCATTTCCTGGTGTTGTTGTGAGGAAGGGTGGTGCTTTCAGATTTATGAATTACTTAGCTCACAAGAAAGAATTTATTGAGGTTGTTAGAGACAACTGGGAGGTGGAGATTAATGGTTTTGCTATGTTCAAATTATCTAAAAGGTTGAAAGCTATGAAGAGTCACCTTAGGAGGTTGAATAAAGATAATGGTAATGTTTTTGACAAAGTCAAGGTCCTGAAAGCTGAATTAGCTAAAGTTCAGCAATGTTTGGACAAAGACCCGACTAATGTATGTTTAAAGGAAGAAGAAATGATATATGAGCAGGCTTATCGGGAAGCGACTCTTGATGAAGAAAGGTTTTTGCAGCAAAAAACCAAGATTGCTTGGCTCAAAGATGGTGATTTGAACACATCTTTTTTTCACAATGCTATGAAGGGTAAAATTAGCAAAAGTAGAATTGAGATGGTGATTGATGATGGGGGTCAGACGTATACTGGGGATGAGGTTCCTAAGGTTTTCCTTAATCATTTTGAGAAGTTTCTTGGTACTCAAGATGTGGTTTATCCTATGGAAGACAGTGATGATCTGTTCGATAACAAGCTGGATGTTGAAAGATCTGTTGAGCTTATCAAACCTGTGACGGACAAGGAGATCAAAGACGCTATTTTCAGCATTGAAGACAATAAAGCTTCGGGGCCTGATGGTTATTCTTCGAAGTTCTTCAAGGCTGCTTGGAGTGTTGTGGGCAATGATACTTGCGCTGCTGTCAGGGAATTCTTCGATAGTGGTAAGCTCCTTACTGAATTTAATTCGACGCTTATTTCTCTTATTCCTAAGATTAAGACCCCAGCCAAAGTCACGGATTATAGACCCATTTCCTGTTGTAATATGGTTTATAAGGCTATAAGTAAAATCATCACCAATAGGTTGAAATCTGTTCTTGATGTTCTGGTTGATGCTAATCAAAGCGCCTTTATTCCTGGTAGGCAAATAAGTGATAACATAATGCTTGCTCAGGAATTTATGATGGGGTATAATAGGAGAAGTAGAGCTAGGAATTGTGCTTTTAAAGTTGATGTTCAAAAAGCCTACGACACGGTTAGTTGGGAATTCCTAGAGTCTTGCCTTAGGAAGTTTGGTTTCCACCCTGTTATGGTTCACTGGATCATGATCTGTCTCACTACTGCTTCGTTCTCTATTTGTGTGAATGGTGAGTGTCATGGGTTTTTTAGAGCTAGGAGGGGTCTGAGGCAGGGAGATCCTATCTCACCATACTTATTTACCCTTGTGATGGAAGTGTTGAATCGTATGATTAAAAGGCAAATTAGGAAATCTGGTAGATTTAAGTATCATTCGGGGTGTAGAAAGCTTAAGATTACTAGCTTGTGTTTTGCTGATGATCTTCTGCTTCTTTGTCATGGAGATTTAGAGTCTGCTTGTATTCTTAGAAGAGGCCTTGATGAATTCAGTTTGGCGTCCGGTTTATATCCTAGTATGAGCAAGAGTGACTCATTCTTTTGTGGTATTACCCCTGATGTGAAGGAGAATATTAGACTTGCTATGCCATTTAGAGAAGGGACCCTCCCAATTAGGTACTTGGGTGTGCCGTTAATGGCCAACAAAGTAACTATTGCTGACTGTAGGGTGCTTATTGAGACGGTCCAAAAAAGAATTAATGACTGGAGGAATAAAAGCCTTTCTTTTGCTGGGAGACTTCAGTTGATATCTTCTGTGTTATCTGCTCTTCAGGTCTATTGGTGTTCTATGTTTATTCTTCCCAAGCCCATTTGTGATAAAATTGATAAATTGCTTAAGAATTTTCTATGGTCCAGGGGGGGTAATGGTAATGATAGTGTGAGTGGCATTGTTAGTGTCAGTTGGAGTGAGGTTTGTAAACCAAAATCTCAGGGTGGTCTTGGTCTTAAACCTCTACATGCTTGGAATAATGCTCTTATGGCTAAATATCTTTGGAATATAGCTTCTGATAAGAACTCAATATGGGTTAAGTGGGTTAAAATTCATAAGCTTGATGGTCGTAGTTTATGGGATGTGAAACTGAACAAGGGGCATACTTGGGTGTGGATTCAGTTGTTGAAGCTTAGAGATGATATTAAGAAATTTGTTAATGTGAAAATAGGAAATGGCACTAAATGTAATATATGGTTTGATAAATGGCATTTGAATGGTCCGTTAAGTAAACTTATTGACCATAGAACTATCACTCAAGCTGGATTTAGTCTTAGTGCTAAAATTTGTGACCTGATTGATAATGGGAGATGGGATTGGCCTTTAGATTGGGAGGATAGATTTAAGGAGGTGGTGGATGTTCAGGTGCCAAATTTGGACCATAGTAAGGAGGATACGGTTGTTTGGTTGGATAAAATGGGTAGAGAAAAGTGTTTCAATGTGAGGGAAGCCTATATTGCTGTTAGAACTGATTATCCAGAAGTTATTTGGCATAATCATATATGGTTTTCTCAATGTATTCCTAGGCACGCGTTTATAACTTGGATGGCTGTGAAAGGTAGACTTAAAACTACTGATAGATTGTCTAAGTGGTTTAGTGTTCAGGATGTTAGATGTTGCTTATGTGGGAATGATAATGAGTCCCATGCCCATCTCTTTTTCTCGTGTAAGTATTCTAGTAAGTTGTGGGATAATGTCAAGTCTATGACTCATATGGAGGATGTTAGTAACAGTTGGGCTAGTGCCATTTCTGGTATTGTTAATAAGCCGGCTAGGAATAGCATTTGGAGTGTGCTCCAAAGACTCAGTTTTGGAGCAGTTGTGTATTATATTTGGCAGGAGAGAAACTATAGAATCTTTAGGAAAGACTATAGATCAGTGGATACTCTGTTTGACCAAATCATTAGTATTGTGAAGTTGAAAGTAAGGGGTCTTACTATTAAGTATTCGCCGGAAGTGTTAAAAGCTTTTAAGATATGGGATATTCCGTTAAGTAGAGACATGAGGTATAGAGGTATTGTTCGGGAGTTGGGGTGTTTATATAATGATGATGCAGGGTAAGTTCTTAATCCTCTGTTGGAGAGTCAGTAATCTGGGAGGGTCAGGTTTCTGGATGAGTAATAAGGTTTTTGATAGAGGTCATGGTGGGCAACGCTTTCTGATTTTATGTTGTTTTCTAACCTGGTATGTTTTTGGTTTGTCTGGTATTGGTGTTAGGATTATTTTGAGCAGGTATATTGGTACTTTGCTGATTCTGTTCTCCCAAGAATGTGGTGTTACTATCAGGTTCTTATTTCTTTTACTAGCTGGTGGATGCAGTTTTCATTGCTTCAATCTGCTGGTCTTTCTTGGGAGCAGAGATGGGGGAGGTCTAAGGGAGAGTCACACTCTTTTTCCTACTTTAAGCTTTTTCCCTTGTGGTTTTACTTGGGGTAGGTTTTTTAAGGAGGTGATTTCTCTTAGGCTGCTACATTGGCACTCCTCGTATGATTTGGTATGGATTGTTGGCTCAAAGGTTTTCTCTTGTTTCTGCTTAACCTTCCCTGCCTCTAAGGATGATTAGATGAAGATGTCTTATGCTCTTGGCTTGTGTGGGATCTATACTCAGAATTTAGACTTGTGGATTAGGGCAGTGTATTGTGATGGTTTGGGGCATTTAGATTGGTCTCTTTATGTCCCAATGATTCAGAAGTATACTGTCTTGATCACAGGTTCTGTTTTGATGCTATCTTTTTTCTATATGTATTTTGATTCCTAGTTTTGTCTTGTTTTGTTTTCTTTTGGTTTTTTGTATTCCAGTTTTGTATGGTGGATGTTTTTGTCTAGGCCATAAGTGTTTAGCCAAAACTTGCTAGTTAGGGACGTGTCCTAACAGTTTTGTGGTTTTGTGCTTGGTGTTTGTTGTTCCTTGTGCCTGTTTGGGTACAGTCCTTAATAAATTTACCTTTAAGGAAAAACTGAAAAATTCGGATTCTATATATAAGATTACATCTGCGACGGCGTCACCTTATGTTTCGTGACGCCGTCGTGTCGCCGTCATTAGGGTTTCGTCTTGGCCACGTAAACCTTGCGACGGCGTCACCTTATGACTGTGACGCCGTCCCCTTCAGCTCTGACGCCGTCTTTGCTGCATCTAGGCCGTCTGAGTAACGACGGCCTACTCCTTTAGAACCTGACGTCGTCCCTTGAAAACATGCAATTTTTCTTCTGAGCCGTCGCAAAATTCCTTCCCGACGGCGTCGCAGATATGCAGTGACGCCGTCGCCTTATGTTTCAGCAGCTCTGAGTGTCTCGATTCTGACTTTGGCCATTTTCTTCGTATATTCGCGCCTTTTCGTCCAAATAAGCATCATTCCAGCATTTTGCCTTCAAGAGACCTAAAAAGTGAAAAGGAACGATATTAAGCAATAACGGATACAAAAGTGATCGAATAAGGGCTTAAATGACCCCTCAAAAAGGTACCTTTTAAAACCTTATCAGGCACGCCATTTCTAAGCTAACATGCTTTTTCATATAAGGCTTTCATTTGTATTTTTAGATTGCATTTTAATGTATGGCTAGATCCGAGGTTTCATCTATCTAATCAAACTAACCACCTCAAATCATGCATTCTTATCCATCTCATATCACTAATATAACAAACCCCAAACCCCAAACCCCAAACCCCAAACCCCAAACCCAAACCCCCAACCCCCAACCCCCAAACCCAAACCCCAAACCCCAAACCCAAACCCCAAACCCCAAACCCTAACCCTAAACCCCAACCCCAAACCCTTAAAACCCTTAAAACCCTAAACCCTAAACCATAAACCCTAAAACCCTAAACCCTAAACCCCAAACCCCAACCCCAAACCCTAAACCCCAAATCCCAAACCCCAAACGCCAAACCCCAAGCCCCAAACCCAAACCCCAAGCCCCAAACCTCAACCCCAAACCCCAAGCCCTCAGCCCTAAACCCTCAACCCTAACCCCTAAACCCTAGACCCTGGACCCTAAACCCTAAATTAGAAGATTTTGTTACTTTCAAATGTATGTTGTTAGATGCTGATATTTTTAAGGATTCTAGTTTATGGGAAGATCTAATTGTGATTATTTTTGTTTGCCTGTTGTATAAAGGTGTTTGGAATTGGGTCATTTTCCTTGTTTCTTGATTATTGGGATAGAGAGTGATGGGGTCTTTCGTTATCATAAGTATGTTGTTAGATGCTAATGTTTATTGAGATTTTATGTTAACAAGTATGTTAATATATGTTGTTGGTTTTATAGTAAGGAGTATAAGGGTGAAGTTTGGATTTATATGGGATACATTCATGTGAAGTTCTACCATGAACTGAAGACTTTGGATTTATTGGGCTTATGTTGTGATTTGCATGAAATGAAAATGTTGGATGTATTAGGCTTATACTGTGATATGCATATATTGAAAACATTCGTGTGTAATGGTTTTGGTAGTAATACTCTTGATTTTTGTATTATATCTTGGTATAGTTTAAAGACTTATAATTTAGTTTCTTTTTTAGTCATGTTCTCGTAGCATGTTTTGGGCACGCCATTTCTAAGCTAACATGCTTTTTCATATAAGGCTTTCATTTGTATTTTTAGATTGCATTTTAATGTATGGCTAGATCCGAGGTTTCATCTATCTAATCAAACTAACCACCTCAAATCATGCATTCTTATCCATTTCATATCACTAATATAACAATCCCAAAAATATTTTGAACGCAAATATATTAATTATCTAAACTAAAAGGCAATCACCGTCTAAGCAAAGCATCAATAAAACCACTCTAAACTACACATACAACATATCATAGCTAAGGTAAAAGCAACAAAGAAAGCTACAATAATAATAATTAAATTAAGCATTGCAATAAACATAACAATAAATAAATAAATAAAAAGATAGGGAAAGATGAAACCCGAAATTAGCTCGGTATGACCTGATGATAATAACAATCCCGCCAATCACATACGCTAACCTTCAATCACTATATTTAAAACTATGATTAAATGTAGAACAAAGATAAGTGATTTTATTATAAATTGGCAAAACATGCAAGGAGTAACTAATAACTTTTAGAAAATAACTAAATCAAGTCCAACCTTACAAAAATAAATACATAGTTATACTCATCTTAAGCCCATACTAATACTTCGCAAGATAACTACATCAAGTCCAGCTAAATAACTATAATCCAAACATAAGCCCAATAAATCCAAACTATTCATTTTATAAACAATCATCAACCTTGATATTTTGCAAATGTGTATTCTTAGAATGATTTTGAGTGATTGATAGAAATCAATGCACAAAGAAACTGTGCAAATACATTGAGACAATCGTTAACAATGTCGATGCGCCAATGTGTCAAGGTACAATTGTGGTTTGAACGCTATTCAGGTAGGATGCGAGATATGCAATGGAACTCATTTGGTCTGCTTTTCAATATAGTTATATTTTGCTATGCTCTCGAGAGTTTTTACTTCGATATATCTTCCAAATTTCTCGGCATTTTATAGTTTAGTTTACACGTAAAATCAACTCACAAGACGTAAAAGTATAACCTTTTCTAATAATGCACTTTTGTTATGTGAATTATACATTCAATTGTTAATGGGTTTTTCACAATATTGGGTATTTGTTAAGGAGGGAGTTTTCAAACGGATTTGAAATTTTGGTAATTGTTTTAAAGCATGATTGCTAGGAAATGACTTGGATGGTGCTATTTCATTGCTTTAAGTCGTGGTACCGAAGGTGATTTTCGATGCTAGTTACTGGTAAATGACACACATGAAACCACAATAGTTACCTTTTTCGGTCATGTGTGATTGCGGTATTGAATTCTATTGTTATTGTCAACTAATATGTTTGGTTTGAGATAAGATAGATGATATTTATGTCTTATATATTCGGAATTGATCGAGAGATTTTAGTCACACATATCATAATTGCTCAAGCAAACATCAATTTTGAAAACTAAGTACATAAGTACGAAACTTGAAAATAACTTACAAAAATAATCTTCACTTCAATAATGGGTATTAATTCAAAATAATGTGAATAAAAGTCACAAAAATAGTACAATATTCAAAAACATTGTGTAAAATTAACTAAAAATATTTTTTGCAAAAAATGTATAAAGTTAACCAATTTGGTACATAATTTACTAAAATGATATAAAGGTCACTAATTTGCATACATGCATAACAGTTGCATTAATTTCACTGTAAAGGTATATAATTTGCTTAAATGGTGTAACGCTTATAAAACGGCTGGTGAATTTAATAAAATAGGGTAGAGTATTAGTTTTCTGGTGTTCATAAAATTAAAATTTCTCATGTTATTTGAAGAAATAATTCTTAGTATAATTGACTTTAAACATCTTAGGATATGTTGCTTAAAAAGTTATTTAAATATGACAAGGTAGATAAATATACAATGATACACTCCTAGACAAAGTTATAAATAGCGCGAGGCGTGGCATGGCGACATGACCAAGTCACACGCCTTTAAGGCACAAAATATGAAAATATTTATATATTCATATCATATTTCATATATATCAAGTTTACAAAAAGATGTGACATAAGGTGGCATGGCGGTATGGCGTGACGGCATAACCAAGCCTCACGCCTTTGCGAAGCCTTTGCGGAGCCTTTGCGGAACAGTGCTCCTAGATAACTAAGTCAACTTATAAAATAATTGATATTGAGTCCATACAATGATAATAACACTCAATGTTAAACATAAACGCTAATTCCTAAGCCATCAATACTAAACAACGCATAATTTTCATAATTAATAAAAGTCCGGAAAAAGGGTTATATATTTTCATGTTCGGCACCCTTAGTAGTGGACTTTCACCAACTAATTAAATTTTCTTGTCTTTTTCAATTATTATCAACTTAGAAGTACCTAATGACATTTTAAAGAGTTTTACCTTTTTAGAGATAGGCTATCACGTGCTTTTAAGATATATTGTAATTTTAATAAACACTCACATTTATTAAAGAACTGTGAATGTATATCGCTTTTTCCTTTGTTTCTTTTTTTTACATTTTCTTGAAATTTATCGTATTTTTTTTGGTCAAAGACTCTATAGAACTCGCTTGGTAATTGAGTTCTACTTACTAAAGTAGTGTATTTATTTTAAATTCATTTCAAAAGAAATTTTAGTGATGTGCTACTCTTATAAATGTATTATACGCTCATGTATGACTAAGTCTTTCAAAAATGACTAGTGTCAAGTTTATAAAATGAGGATAGCATTAATTGCTAAATAACAACACTAAATGAATGTTTTCATTTCAATTGCGTTGGTATAAAATGAAATAGCATCATCGAATTTTCCTTTTAAAAGACATGCATTGTTACCCGAAGTCCATAAATATTTTCTAGCTTTTTACTAAAGTTGTCTTTTGCTATGCTCTCGAGATTTTTTACTTCATTAGATTTCCCAAATATTTCGGGATTAATATGTTTGGTATGAGATAAGATAGATGATATTTATGTCTTATATATTCGGAATTGATCGATAGATGTTGGTCACACATATCATAATTGCTCAAGCAAACATCAATTTTGAAAACTAAGTACATGAGTACGAAACTTGTTCAAATGGTGTAACGCTTATAAAACAGCTAATTAATTCGATTAAACGAGGCTAGAGTATTGGCTTTACAGTGTGCTTATTATATTAGACAATAACGTATTTTTTGAGATTTTTATTCTTAATATAATTGACTTTAAACATTAAAGAATTTTTTGCTTGAAAACTTATATAGATATGATGCTAAGATGCACTCCTAGATGACTTTGTATTTTTAAAATAATTACTGTAGTATTGAGTCTCTAAAGTGATTTTAAGTGGTCTATATCTTTTGCAAGTGTTGTGGCTTGGAGCTGTGGGGTAAATGGGAATAATAAGCTCAAATTTGTTCTGACTTCTTTGAATGGTGATGGTAGGGAAGTGGCCAATATGGACCATGTTTTTTGAAGAAGGATGTAAAAGGTGGAATAACACTATTGTTAGGTATTTTGTAGTTTTTCAAATGAACAATAGGGACATTTTATCTCATTTGAAAAGAATGTGGAAGATATTTCGATAAGCACAAGTTATAATGAATCAAAATTGTTTGTATTTTTATAATTTCAAATCTAAGGATGGTATGGAGCAAGTGATTGAAAATGGTCCTTGGTTAGTTGATAATAAACATTGTTTGTTAAGAAATGGGAACCAGGTTATGCATGTTACCAAAGTGCCAATATAGGTTCAAATCTTTGATATTCCTTTGAAATCTTGGAATATTGAGGGTATTAGTAGGATAGCAAGCAGAATTGGGAGGGCTTATTTCGCAAGAGTTTTAGTAAAGGTTGATGCGGTTAAGGGTCTGATGGACTTTGTTGAGGTTTGGTACAGAAGTCTAGGGAAATCATTGAACTTATGAATTGAGTATACTTGGGTTCCTCTTTTGTGTGATCACTGCAAGATATTTGGGCATTACATTAAAGATTGTGGCAAGAAGGATCGTGTAGATAAGGAAAATGTGACTCCTTTTGATTTGAACAACCGATAACCGAATGGATATAATGGTATTGGTTATTTTGAGATGATTTATTATGGGCTTAAAAGGGATATTGTTGGAATGAAGTCAATGAGCTTATTGGGCATGTGTTATGTTAACCATAAGAGTGTTTGCAATCGTATGGAGAAGAGTATTGGACCAGGTATTTTGAAGTATAATGGCCTTTTTATGTCCCACCATGGTTATTATATGTTTTTGTTTGCTCTATGGTATGCCTTGATAATTATCAAACTTAGGGCCCGTTTGGTATGAGGTAGTTGGTTTTAAAGAATGGATTCAAAGAACAATATATCGTTTGGTTTGAATCAGGGCTGTCAAGATCGCGTGTAAACTCGTAGGATCGTACGAGTTTACGTGTTTACTAGCTAAAATCGTGTAGGATCGTGGTAGGATCGCATATGTGATAGGATCGCATATGTGATAGGATCGTAAGTAAGATCGTAGGATCGCACGTAAGATCGTAGGATCGGCACGCGATACGAGTTAACCTTTTTTTTTTTTTTTTTTTTTTTAACTTTTTCTATCTTTTAAGTTCATCTCACTTGCTTAGGCCAAAAAACAAACATGTGTTTTACTAATGTCTAATAAGTATACCACTGTTTTTTCATTTTTTCTAAATAGATTATAGTTTATCCCTAGTTTTCTACTTTTCTAAATAGATTATAGTTTAAAAGTGTTCAATAATTCAATTTACATTACTTCATTGTGATTAAACTAATCAAATGGTATATTTTGGAATGCCACTAATGGCTCGGATGTTTTGAGACATTTAGGACTCATGTTATGTAATATTTTTCCACTAAATCGTTAATTTAACGATTGAAATTTGATTTTTTTGTGTTTTATTATTACTTTAGTGTTTGAAATTTGAACTTTATCATTTTCAAGAGGATATTATATGAATTTATATTTGACGATGAGTAGAAATGTAAAACAGTTTGACTCGTTTATCATTTGTTTACAAACTATGACAAATTGGTAGGATCGTAGGATCGCGATCCGATCCTACGATCTCGATCTTGCAAAGACAAAAACGATCCCACGCAGGATCACGATCTTGACAGCCTTGGTTTGAACAATAGTTGGGTTATGGTACAGTAGTTGATATCCTCATTTAAGGGTGTGAACAAAAGTCACCATAAGTCTTTGTATTTCTGACAATTCACTTTTTTGTGTTGACTTTCACGGATGACACTACATCACAACCACATATATTCCATTTTGTCATTGTTTAAAATTTTTTAAAAGTTAAAAACATTTATTTTATTTTATATATTTAACCTATAAAATTAATTTCTCTCTCCTACATCAAATCCAACTCCAAATCCTAATCCATATTTAAATCCAAATTCAAATTCTAATCCGAAACCCATTTACAAACCAAACAGGCCCTTAGTGTTTAAGATGTTCACATTTAAGGAAGCACGTGATGCGATTCCATCAAACATTTGGTGTCATAACAGTTACAAACATAAGCCCTTATTGAAAAAACAAACGTACCTTGGTGACATGAGTATTTCAAGTGTGTCGCCATTTTCCACTTCACCTTTATAAATCCACAACTCATCTTTCCCACGCTTTTTGCCCACACCACTCATCAACCTCAACTCCAACATGACCCAAACTATCCTTCTACCCACCCAAAAATACGTTAGACGACCAATCTTCACGGTAAATCTTTGATATCCCAACTCCACAAGACCTACAATTTTATAAATAACAAGTCATTTAAATACTTAATACCAACCTCTAAAACACAGTTTTAGGCATTGTTTGGATATGCATTTTACAGGTACTAACGTGATATCGAATGATTAAGAGAGTAATAATAACATTATGCTACTAACTAATATTAGTCGAGTTGCAGCTAGCATCATATAGATTATATATGTTGACTCCTAAATAGTAGTACTAAGATAAGATATCCAATCACACGTAAAATATTCTGACTTGTAACATGGTTTTAGGCAGTGTTTAGGTATGCATTTAAACTTTTTAAGTGATAATGTGATATTGTATAACAAGTACTACAAGAGAGCATTTATAACTTTATCTAGTTAATATCAAACGAACTCCATTATCCGAGACACGTATATAAACTAAAGATCTGTAAAATGAAATCATGATAAAAAGAACCCATATTCGAACCTCGGGTTTTCAAGCAAGAAATTAAGCCAAACAGTAAGTGACTCGCCAGAGACTTCAACGCCTTTCCTTTACCACTCTGACACTTTCTTGACGCCTTCTTTTGTTCAAGTTCAACTGCCTTGAGTTTCTGAGCAGCAAGCAAGTATCTCGCCTTATTCCATTATCCGAAACATGTATATAAACTAAAGATATGTAAAATGAAAACAGATAAAAATAACCCATATTCGAACCTCGGGTTTTCAAGCAAGAAATTAAGCCAAATAGTAAGCGACTTCGCCAGAGACTTCAACGCCCTTCCTTTATCACTCTGTACACATTCTTGGCGACTTCTTTTGTTCAAGTTCAACCGCCTTGAGTTTCTGAGCAGCAAGTGTACCCGATAAAAGAATGTGGAGAAAGTTAATGTGGGAAGTTAACTGCCTTAAACCATCTTATTAGTTTTGCTCTAACAAAGTCGTCAGTGTAACCTCAAAATCTATATTCCATATTCCCATTACTGACAGGAATGCTCATCAAAACTAATATTTATCTTCCAAAGTTAGAAATACGCTAAAGGCAAACTATATCAAGCGCAATCATAATAATGTGCTTGAAATAACCTAAGCTATAGCTTACAAGTGTTTACCTTGAGCCCTTAGCAAAGCTTTTTAGTATTTATGTCATAACCTACATATAGTGAATGTTTACAAGCTAGAACTATAAGCAATTCTGCGTATATATTTGAGATGAGTTTAGCCAAATGTCTAGAAATGTTTTGAAGTGAATCTGGAGCTTAGCTCGGCTCTGCCCTAACCCATATCAATCTGAAACTTTATAATTTTTTAGATTTAAGTGTCTACAGAAGTAGCAGCAACAGAATCACGTATGTATGTACATGAGTCAAATCCAAGTGGTTCCGTTTTTCAAATCGTATATCTTTCCGTGAATAACACGAACACCCGGATTTGCATTCCGTTTCTTCGGTTTCAGTTTATAGAACACCCAGAGTCAATAGTAAACTATTTTAAGAAGTACTAGGCTGTCAAACAACCATTATACATTTTTTAATTAAGCAAGGATCAGTAGCCGTCACATAAGAGATCGAATCATGTAAAATCTATCTGATATAGTTGATACATAATACTGAGCTAATATAAATAGAGTTGATACGATGTCAATTTCTTTTATACAATAATAAGCTACAACTATGAACAAGTACAAAGCTACTTTAATTCTCATGTACATGAAAATTTAGAAAGTTTTTAAATTATTTTGAAAAAACCATACAAACTCTATATAATAATCTTGAAATAACGGAAGTCTTATAGAACAATGTTACCTTTGGAAGTCATTGGACAAAATGCATATAAAATGAAACAACTCCTACTTGGAACACATTCAAGCGATAATAAAATTAAACTATGTTAGAGATAGGAGTGATTATCAATTTTGTTGCTTGTCAAAAGTATTCTATAGAGATTAAAGAAATCAAGACTCCAGTAAATATCGGAACTTCAATATACCTGTAACTGTATGAAGTTGATTGGAGTTCTTCTAAGATAAATCTTTCGGATTTGATATTATCCGGATGTAACTACCTATGCGTTTTCTTTTACAGCTCTTGGTGCACTTACCAAGCTCCTCAACCACACTCCTTTCCAAATATAAAAGAGCTATGTTTCCGGGATAATAGCTGCAAAATTGCTTAAAAGAGACCCGTGCCATTTGGTTCTTGCTTAAAAGAGTTCCTGGTTCCTCCTGGTTTGGCCAAGACTTTGGAATATAAAAAACCCGCTAAACCAGACCGTGTACACCCTTCCCAGGAACCACCTTTCGTTCGAAATCTAAACATGAAAATTTTGGGAAATGTTATTAGAAACCACCATGTAGATATATTTGAGGTAAATGAAAAAGAACAAAATTATGGCCGTCAGTTTGTTTAGGATACCAAATTACCAAGCATACCAGTAGTTTAACAGGCAAAAAAAATATACATATACACCAAGATCAAATTCATATACATTTGACTTTGACCCATTACCATAGTCATGAGACTCACCTTTATGCTTTGATTCAGGCCGTTAGCTTCTTGTTAACTTGTTAGCTGGTTTATTTATTTTTCTTATAATAGTATCATTGGCTTTTAAGATATTTTTGAATGTTTTTGAATGTTTCTTTTGGCGGTTGAAGTGTCTCTCAAAACTCAAAGTCACTCTATATAATCATTATAACTAAAGTACTACTATCTCTCTGTAGCGTTGAGTACCGAGGTAATTATTATAGTTACACAAATTCAAAATAACTAGAGTGTTTAATAGTTACTTTCACATAATTATTTTTTTTGCATAGAACTAGTATTTGGTAGGGCTGTAAACGAACCGGACGAACACGAACGAAGCCTTGTTCATGTTCGTTCATTTAATTTTAACCGGACAAATAAACGAACACGAACGCTTAAACGGACAAAATTTCTTGTTCATGTTCGTTTATTAAGAAAATGAGTTGTTCATGTTCGTTTATGTTCGTTCATTAAGACACTAAATGAACGCTAAACGAACATAAACGATCAAACATAAATTAACATAGAAAAACAATCATAAACTTTATGAAACTATGCATCTAATATTGTTTTATAAGTGTCGTTTTGTTTAAACAAACTAATTTAAAAATTATACAACTAAAAAATTTGATATACGATTATAAATAAATAAATGAACATAAACGAAAGTTAAGGAACGCTTAATCGGACGTTCACGAACATAAATAAACGGACGTGACTTTTGTTCATGTTCGTTCATTTAACTAAACGGTCGTAAAATATTGTTCATGTTTGTTCATTTAATAAATAAACGAACATAAACGAAATTTTTACCGAACCGTTCATGAAATGTTCACTGAACGTTCAGTTCGTTTACAGCCCTAGTATTTGGTCTTGTATGCATACGTGTTACAAATACAACAAAACTTTTTAAATGAATGAACAGTACATTTATATTAAGACTATAATTTTAGAGAAAATTATGGAAACTAAACTATAACCGTATATTCCGAAAATAGATTTATTAAAAGTATACTATCAAAATTTTATACAATCGTCGTAAAATTTTATACGTAACAATTTATATACAAAATAAATTGAAAACATCGGGTAAAGTAATAATATTATTTTTATAATTTTAATATGAGTATAAAAATATGTTGGGATAATTTTTGGAAGTGTCGGATCAAATTTTCAAATAATGTTTACGCGATAGCGTTTATTTAATAAGAAAATAAATGTTTAATGTAAAATGCAAAACCCATGCATATGGAGATTATGTATGGGCCTAATATGGAATTGCATGAAATGAAAACTTTGGATATATTGGGCATATGTTGTGATTTGCATGAAATGAAGACATTCGTGTGTAATGGTTTTTGTAGTCATACTCTAGATTTTTGTATCATATCATCGTATAGTTTAGATACTTATAATTTAGTTTCTTTTTTGTTCATGTTCTTGGAGTATGTTTTGGGCATGCCATTATTAAGCTTATATGGTTTTTCATGTATTCTTTGTTTGTTATTTAATACGGAGTATAAGGTTAGACTCCAAGGTCTCATTTATCTAACCTAAATTAACTACCTCAAATCATGCATTTGTATCCAATTAATATCTTAAAAGTCAAAAGTTTATCTAGCCTAAAGGTAATCAACGTCTAAACGATCATCAATACAACCACTACAAACTACGCATATAAACTATCATAGCTAGTCTAAAAACAACAAATAAAGCAATAATAATAATAATTAAACTAGGCATTGCAATAAACATAACAATAAATAAATAAAAAGAATGGAAAAAATGAAACCTGGAATTAGCTCGGTATGACCTGATGATAACAACAATCCCACCAATCACATACGCAAATTACCCTACAATTTCATAAATAACAAGTCATTTAAAAACTCAATACCAACCTCAAAGGCATTGTTTGGATGTGCATACTAAATAATCAACAGAATATTAATTACTTTATGCTACTAACTGATATATTAGCCGAGTTGCAGCTAGCATCATATGGATTATATGTCGACTCCTAAATAGTAGTACTAAGATAAGATATCCAAACACAAGTAAATATTCTAGCTTGTAACATAGTTTTAGGCAATGTTTGGGTATGCATATCAAGTTTTAACTGATATTGAGTCGGGTTGCAACTAGCATATTTAACTTCTAAATAGTAACAAGTAACATTTAATATCTATATTTAATTACACGTAAGCGATAAACAACTTTGTCAAAGACATTTAATAGTTATATTCCATTACACAAATATACCTATAACATATTGATAATTCACAAAATAATTAAATCAAGTCCAACTATACCCACTAAATTATATATTATATATATATTAATGCGAGAGTATGAAACGGCGACAAAACCTGTCGTTTGGGGCTCCCCGTATTTCCGCCTAGCCCAGCTGCCCTGTCCAGGCCCGTTACCGCCTTTGATAAGATTGTGACAACCATAGATATTCGTCCCCAGATACATCAAACCGCCTCTCTCTCATTCTTATCCGAATTCACCAACCTGTTGTTTGATCTTTGGCCGAGGAAAATATAACGTTTGGGGTTTCTATTTTGGGGGATTTTGGTGCCGGGAGGATTGTTTGTGTTTATGCTTGATCCGTGTTCAACCAAAGGTATGTATATGCAGTTTTTTTTTTTTTTTTTTTTTTTTTTTTTTTTTTTTCTATCAAATAAAATAATTGAAGTATGTTTTTATTTATTATATATATAATTCTCAACCAGAAGTTGGTGTCGATCTAAAACCGACGATTACATGACTATTGAATTTATGTTAATTGTGAAACCCAGTTATGAAGTTAAATATCCGCTTTATATAAGAAAAATTAGGGCTTTTAGGTTTTATGTTGTCATTTGTGCAGAAATGTTAATAATTTTCCGAAGCGAGCTTCGAAATTAAAAAATGATTCTGCTGTGACTCCAAAGGAAGAGAAGCTTGAAGTGGAGATTTTAAATGATGAGGGGAAGTCCAGGTATGGATTGGTTTAGGATGGTAAGTTAGTGGATTACGATTATAAATCAGGTAGATTTATTTAATAATTACATTGTTATGAAGATTTTTTCTTAAAGTTACCCGTGCAGAACAGATATGCTTGGCCTAACCTGAGCGAAAGCGAGAAAGATGGATTGTTATCCATCGGATGTAGAAGACGATAGATACAATATCAAAAGCCGACAGTATCTAGAATCCACCAGACACTCTTTACCGCCTCTCTTTTCTTATCCGAAGCCAGATGATGAAGAAAATGCCTTAATGATCGTCTTGCGCGGTTGGGTTTCCGATCAGGTAAACCTTATTTTCAAAAGTAAGGATTATATATTTATGTCTATGCCGTTGTCAAAACGTTTCTCTCATGTGACCGATCAACATAACAGATTTTGTGTGAACGTCTCTGGATCTAAAAGGTTTGTTCAGTGATAAGTCAGACCTGTGGTTTTCGATGCCGAGTGGTTGTATTGGTGAAAGTTGTGATCTTGGTAGTGTTTCTTTTGTTCATGAGTTTGCTTATTTTAGCTATTATAATCTTATTTTAGTCGTTTTATTTTGGCGTTTCAGGTTTTTCAGGTTTGGCGTGAGCTTTCCAACATCTTAATTATGGTATGGGGTCTTGAAGATGGTGGTTTAGTACACTATTGGTTCAATAGAAAATACGAGGGCGGAAGAGGGGCGAGGCGTACTTTAGCAGGCGTTCAAGGTTTTTTAGTCCGACTATTATTAGATGATTAAAGGTATGGATACAACTCTGCATATACCTTAGTTTGGTTTAATTTTTCACTAGACTCCCCTTTAGGATTTGTGGTAAAGTTCTAACAGTTCGTAGCACTTCTTGGATTACAACTAACAGAGATATCGCCTTATCTGTATACTCTTCCAATACATACAATATGTACCTAATTTGGGATGAAAGATGATTTTGTAAAGGTAATACCTTTGTTGCTTTTGTTCGTGTTCTTTCCGTTAAATAATTGCAGTTTTTCTTCATAATGTTTGGATATTATAGGCTTGGGTCATTAATGGTGATCAAGTAATCTAGACCAATAATTTTGTTCGTGGTACAGCTTTCAATAATTTTGGGTTATTACTGTTACTGAACCAATAATTTTGTGCTTCCTACAACTTTCAAGGGTACAAAAGCTATTGGAGCTGAAGCTGCATATCCGATTGCCGTTGTGAATTCTGATGTTGCTGGCAACTCTCATTGCGATATACTAACTCCAACTTCTGCTGGTGCGACTGGTAGGGTGTTTTTTTTAATAAACCTTTCGCCGTTCTTTTGCTACAAAGGTCACATATAAATTCTAGCACCTGAATAGGGGGCTTCTAATCTTCACGCATTTGAAATTTGTGATTCATAGATTTTTGTGGAGCTGCACTTTTAAAGTTGAGGCCACTAAAGGAAGTACGGAACGGTGTTGCTACAGGTGTTAACACAAGACCTGGAAAAGGTAGCATTAGTTTGTGGGCGCACAATAAACACGACCGGTACCAGCACCTAGGCAAGTGAATCTATTAGTATCTGTGTAATCGGGTCGGGCCATTATCAGCCCACCTTTTGTAGCCATTTAAATCTTTTACATAATTCGCCGCTTAGTATCTAATTCTTGAACTTTTACATTGTTTGGCAGAAGAAAGCTTGCTAACGGCCTCCTTTATTCAACCATTGTGTTCCATCTGCGCACATAGGTTCAGGATATAAGGTAACTTTATATTTCAATATTTTATTTCATCTTTATCCTGCCTTAATCATCGTGTGTTCATTTAACAGAATAATGGTATGACAACGGCTGCGGCTTCGTCTCCGTCTCCAAATGAGGTAACTTCCTGCCAGGAATTTTTTTTTGTAAGTCCATGTTTTTATTTTGCAATATTGCATCTACAAAGGTGGTAACATAAGTTGTCAAGCCCAGCATAGGAACCTGTTTAAACAACCATGTTTTTTTTTCCCTTTCTATACACCATGCTAAAGCTTTAAGAATACATGTTCATCGCATCAACCTTTTTTTAAGTTAGTGTGGCCTGAACATGTAAGCGGTAATAACTTGCTACTACTCATATAATTTCTGGATTTTTTGGCCTTTCTAATCGCGGTATGTGACACCGTCTGATTAGTAAGTCAAATGTAAATGTTAGTACTGCTATTTTTTATAGGATGCAAATGAAACTTTTTATAAACATGTGTGTTTATGATGCCTCTATATTTTATGTGCATGTATGTGTGTGTTCACTGGACATGCTCAAGCTGCTCTTGCGCCAAACACAAAGAACCATTCAACAAGCTATTTAAAATGAAAGTGCAATATCTAATCAATGTTCACTAATCCCTTTATTTTGTTGCCAATGCAGGCGCATCAAATACGTAAAGTCACTGTCCGTTCACATGCTGCAGCCACAACCATGTATCAGCAGAAACATCTCCATTCTGTCCAACTAATGCAACAGAAACAGCAACGACATATGATCAACGTATGCGCAAATATGGTACGAGGAACGGCTCCATTCTGTCCAACCATGTATCAGCAGAAAATCTCCATTCTGTCCAACTAATGCAAATATTTCCAACTTTTCCAGCACTGTCGCTCTTTGTTTTGGTACGAGGAACGGCTGAAAACATTTTAATTTTGGTTCATGACAGTATGCATTATATCAGATGTTATGGGTGAAAACCAGGGCTAAATTAAACCAAATTGGTATTATTCTGTGACATAAGATCTTTGCTTGACGGTGTGCTAATTGGAATTTATTTGTTTTGGTTGCAGACAAGCCTAGGAAACAATGGACTGCTACTATTACTGGTATGAATGAAAGGCCAGATAATGTATGTGTGTCTGGAAACAACAAAAGGAAGTCGCTTGCAATTTGCAACAATAAAATGTCACTGGATCATATATCCAAGACTGATGGGCAACGGTACATGAAACGGTTCACTAATAAGATTGTTGCTTACGACACTGCAGGTGTATCGGCTGCAAGATTCCTGCTTCCGAATCTATTCATGACAGATGCTCATGTTTGCTTGGCCGAGGTAGTTATATTCATGAGTTTTTACGTGCTTGGTTTGTTGCATATACAATATGATTGTTGAATTACACTATAATAATGCTTTTCAAACCGCTGCTGTTGCAGGGCATTTGTAAAAGGCCAGATAAGGGTACAAATTTTTTAGCTATTTGGATAAACTTTCGCCACATATATAGCTGACGCTCTCTCCATCTAATAACAGTATACCTAATGTTTCAGGATGACTCTATTTTCATACGGTTTTCTATAAAAGAAGAAACGCACCTTGAATTGAGTCATGTCTCCAGAATTAGTCATGTCTCCAGAATTGGTTTCAGCCCAGCGAACTGTAAGTTATTTCCTTTGTAGAACACTATTGACTATGACAGTATACCTAATGTTTCAGGATGACTCTATTTTCATACGGTTTTCTATAAAAGAAGAAACGCACCTTGAATTGAGTCATGTCTCCAGAATTGGTTTCAGCCCAGCGAACTGTAAGTTATTTCCTTTGTAGAACACTATTGAGTATTGACTATGATTATCTGAAAAAATTATGGTTGTCTTTCAAATTATTTTGTGGACAACCTGTTGGAAACTTCTATGGCTTTTTTCTAGGTTTAGACCACGGAAGTTCGACGAGTATAATTTTGAACACCCTACTAACGGTCTTACGGTCTTATAAATGCAGGTGTTTCACCTTCTTTTGTTACAGAATGCTTGACATAACAGAAGATTAAAGATCCTTCGAAACGGAACCAGTTGCCATGAATAGATACTATAATTGACACCTTTGTGGTCGAAGGTTTAGTTTACGCAAAATCTTTTTAAATGGGATGTTAGAGCTTCACTGTTGTCTCAGAATTCGATTATTAAGATACGGCGTTTTGATGCTATATGTGTGCTTTTAACGTTCGATTTTCTTCGCTTCTATTCATTTGTATATATCAGTGACTGTGTGGTGTTATCTGATTACACTTGACTTACTTTTGTATTGATTTGTGTTTTCATACGGTTAATTCTAAGCCTATATTCTGCCTTATATTGGTACAAACTAGGAAAAGTTGGTTGTCCCGCCGCAACGCGGCGGCTCGCAGCAATCCTTGTATATATAATGGGAGGATACAAAACGGCTGCAAAAGATGTCGTTTAGGCTCTTCGTGGTTTCTGCCAGCCCACCTGCTAGGCCCGTCAGGTTTTTTTTTGGCCTTTTTTTGGCTTCTGCCGACATAGTCACTTTTTCAATTGATGTTAACATATCTACGATCTTATCATGATCCAGCTTTTCCACCGCCTTCCAAACCTTTCTAACCAGCTCATTTTTTTGAGGTTTTCCTTTCTAAACAACAGGAAGATTCATTATCAAAGACGCAGGAAGAACAACACTTCCGAGTGACCTGTTGATGGCGAATCAGGTAATTATGTTAAATTTTGTATCAAGCTTGATCGGTTGTTTTATTGGACTTTCCTGTTTAACCTTCAAAGTAGTGATAATAATCAAAACTTTTTTTGGTTGGGTACCTTTATATTTTTATAAAGATTGTTTATTCATTGGTTTTTCTCAATCTTTTTGCAGTTTTTTGAAAGATCTGATTGAATCTTATTATACCCTTTTCAGATTAGGTGATGTAATCTTTGTTTTGACCACCGACGATGATGACTTCTTGACGGACACAAATAGCAACCCATATTAAACGTACTGCTCTTCATCTCTTTTTAACCTTTTATGTTTTAATTGTTTGGTTTCTTAAAAATAAACATTTACTCTAATTTATATGTTTCACCTATTTTTTAATGTATGTAAGTTTGATATAATTTAGGAAAGTTGGTTTGTGTGTTTTCATCATGATTTCTGAAAATTTATGTTCATGTTTCATAGATTTTTGTGTTGTGAGGTCTTGGAGGTTGTGATCATGAAGAATCACATCACTGGCCGTTAAGGAGGCAAATTCTAAGCTATATGCGATATGACTACTTACAGTTATTGGTTGAGGATTACGGATTACTTACAAATATAACTTCATTGGTTACGGTTATTGTTTGATGTTTAAGAATAAGCTGAACCCATGTTTTCCATTGACTTGGATTTGTAAAAGCTTAAACTAGGTAAAGAAAGAGTGAATTGAGATTCTTTGGTATAAATAAATATAGTTTCATTGGTTAAGCTTATTGTTTGAGGATCAAGAATAGGTTGTAAGTTGTTGAATAAACGCATCGACTTAGTTTTAGTAAGCGCGTTTGAGCATTATTGGCGTTTCGGTGTAGTTTATTATTCTATGCCATAATAATATTGTTTGTTATTAGTTATTAGAGGTTAATTAGTTTGGGCAATTACATTTGAAGGTAAGACCGAAGCTGCAAAACGGTTCTTTTGTTGGAGGAGAACTTTAGGACTTGATATCTATTTTTAAGAAAATAAGGTTGTCGTTGATCCTAATAAAGGGTGTACAAAGTCATATGGGTGAATGAAAGCTTACAAAATGTAATTTTCAATAATTGAATTGTGACGTACATTACTTTTTTCTGAAACGAACTGGGCTATAGTAATAGGAGTAGATGCTATGAACTTATGATAGTGGCGATTCTCATAAATCAAAAAGAGAAAGCTCGGTGATACCTGTTACCAGCCTCTTAGCGTGTCTTCTTCGATCTCGGTTGTTACTTTATGTGCGCCTTGCATTATTCCTTTGTTGCTGTTTTCCATTTGAGTTTCATGCATGTATGTGTCAATAACTGCATCTCCGTGTTTCTAATTTAGGTGACCAGCTATTTCATGTGCGACTCACTTCAGGTATTTTTTGGTGATCTTCATGTATATTCGGTTTTTTCATGTATTGTATATGTGTGATAAGTTTTTATTATGCAGGTTCCAACGCCGTACATGTTTTTGAGAGTATTGAGTTACTTAGGGCCCAAGGTCAATGAATATGTGTTTTTGATAACATGCGGTACTTACTATTGTGTTTCTTACTTCTGTCCTGTATATCTATACTTCTCATATACTGACTGCATCTGATATGGTTTTGTTACGCAGGTATCGTTGGAGAGTGCAGCCCAAGTTTAAATACTACACGTGTTCCTAACGATATCCAGCCTTTTGGTCAAACGGGTTAGAGCCTGTTGTTCTACTATCGATTATCATGATTTGTATTTGTGAGTTGGGAACTCTTACTTTACACACATTTCATATGGTTTGTTATGTTGTTGTAGTTGATTCATATTCATCTGCTTAGGGTAACCTTGAACGTACACTCCAATCAAGTCAATATAGGCGACGCAGACAAGGTTCAATTATTTTTCTTTTACTTTTGTGTCTCCTTGATACCTTATTGCTCTTGCTGTGTATCACAATGTTCATACCATTCTCCATTTCCTATACATGGACTGCGTTTTATATAATTTCGTTATGCAAATACTGTTGGAGAGTGTAACAGAGGCTCAGCGACCACACGTATTCCCTATGGCACCGATTCATGTCCGTCTGCTTTGGGTAATCTTTAGCATACACCCCAATCAGGTCAAGCTAGCTGTGTGCCCGTGTCAGACGAGGTTCGTTAACTTTCCTTTTATTTTTTGGGTTTGCTTACCTGCTTATCGCCATTGATACATAACATGTGGTCTATATCTTCCTCTATCTCTTATATATTCATCGCATTTGATATGACTTTGGTATGCAGGCATTGTCGCGGATCACAACACGAGGTCAAATACCACACGTGCTACTAATGGTCTTGACTCATGTCTGCCAGCTTTGGGTAACTGTCAGCGTGTACCACAATTGAATCAATAGAGTCATGCCACACGAGGTTCATCGATCGACCTTTTTCTTTTTCTTTTTCATTTCCTTAGTCTCTTATTATCATTGACACATATTCCAGTGTCTATACAGTTTTTTTCTATTTTTCATATATTGACTGCATTTGGTATAATTTCGTCTCCATCCACTTTGAGTAATCGTGAATGTCCAGCCCGATCAAGTCAATACAGGCACACGAGACAAGGTTCGCCTATTTTCTTCTACTTTTTTTTTTTTTTACTCAGTCGTTTATTGCCTTTGCCAGCCATACATATTCCAAAAGGATCATATGACCTTTCCCTTTTAAATTCAATCTTTTTTTGAATAAACTAAAGTATTAGCCTTAACTTATTGCATGGCTTCCAACAACGTATGTTCATCTAGGGAAGTATGTTCATCTAGGGAATTGTAATCGGGTATGCCGCCATTGCAAAATCTGATATGCACAACATGTTCTTGAAATACTAAGTTCCATTGTTACTAGATCCGTTGTTAGTTACATGCTCGAGATAAAACAGTAAACATTTGAACATTAATGATGATCATGGTTAAAGAATTAATAATATGGTAGGCTACCACAGAGGCACACTACACAAAGATAACATGATTAATTGATTATCAAGTATACGACCCACATGCATGTATTGTTTTCACTTACTGCTAAATGTGCATGTATGCTGCAACCCAAACCAAGAAAGAGTGCACT
>BPTQ01000007.1:369184-677650 GCA_019973895.1 Chrysanthemum seticuspe
TTTCATACACTTTTACTCTACCATCCTCTACGGTAACATAAATTTGATAGGGATTTATAGGCACATCCCTACACTTGAGTTTTTATTACTCTAACACTAATTTGACCTGAATTGAAAAGATCAAAACACTTGGGGTACGTTATTACGCAAATAAGGGAATTTAACGTTCCCTTCCAGTCATTTCATAAACTTTAACTTTTTCCCATGAGTCCCAATCGTCCCAAAACTGTGTACAAAAGATATGACTCGACTTAGCAACTCATGCAAGCAACTAGATAATTGAACTAAGGGTTTAGGGTGATAACAATAATGCACTAAAAGTGAGTGCATACAAGGTAGGCTAAGGCGATTTGGGTGTACATTTGGGGGTGGGGTGTAAACAATGCTCTTCATTGATATTTTGGAAAAACCGAAACATCACGAGAACCACGAAAAGGATAGGCTCTGAGGGGTTAACTAGGGGTATCGTGTACTAAAGATGAGTACAACGCAAAGGGTGTGGGGAAAATTACTCAACCGATGTGGAAGAAGTAATTATATTACAGGTATCAAACAAGGGTTATCCTAATGCCTCTTATCATTTAGTTATTCCTAACTACACAAGTGTAGTCTTACTAGCGATCTCGGGATGCATCACAAAACAAGTTCTAGAATCTATTATACTACCGGTTCATACTCTAAGCATTAAAGATGAATGCTTTAATTCCTACTAATCTAAGGGCGATCCTCACATTTTGGGTGGAATTTAGGTGGTAAAGGGTTTTTGTGCTAGTCATGCAACTTCCTATCCGTGAGACGCTTTTGTTAAGACTAATGGCCCACTCCTATATGTCATGAAAAATTTTAAATTTGGTGCCAAAATTACCCTAACCGACATTTTCTCATGGTTTATTACACAAATACAATTGGACAAAGAAAATAATCAAGGATAAGCATAGTTTCTAAGTTCCCGTTTTATTTTCCCTCCCTACACTTAAACTGAACATTGTCCCCAATGTTCCCCGAAAGTATCAAATTTATGATAATGGAAGGTAATTAAAAACGAAAGAAACTAGTACTCCCCTGATTAGCTCGGTAGGATCCGTGTGAAGTGGTGGTGAAATCCTTTCCAAGAAAAATGTATACGTGAAAAGCTCCTTCCAATCTTTTGTTTCTTCTTCTTGATATATAAAACATGCACATTCGAAGAAAACAAATGAAACCTTCGCGTAAAATCGGCGGTAATAATATATATAAGACTCTACTAAACTAGGATATAATGCTTGTGGAATGGATGTTTACAGAATTTCTGGAAAATTAAGACCTGGAAAATTCCAAAAATTTATAAGTAGCTCAGAAAACGAGAAAAAAGTAATCTGTTGTTTTTACTCCTTCCTAACGCCATCAGGTTGCGATCCTGACGCCGTCAGGTTATCCTGACAAAAACTGGTCTGCGATTTTCTGGAAAAAATTCTGAAAAATTTACATCTTTAGAATCTGGAAAAATTTCTGCAAAACATCCATTATGACTCGATACAAGCATTTGACTCTAAAAAATACACATATATATCTTTTAAATAATTGTAATTCTCATGTTCACGTTTCTTTTGAAAACGTGTGTAATCCTCCCTACACTAATCCCTTATGTAAAATACCTTTATATGTAATTAAGACGAGGTTAAAGAGAAAATAAAACATTTTTAAAAATTCAAACATGAGAATAAACAATTAATAAAAGATATACGACACACAAATGAAAATGAAAAACAAATACACATGGGTTGCCTCCCAAGAAGCGCTTGTTTTGTTCGAGTCACGAGCCTGACTCTACCCTTATTTAACGGATAAAGGGGAGGTTTTCCCTACACTTAGGTTTAAGTGCGGGTGATAGTAGCGATACACACCCTTAGGGTGGAAATTCGCTGCGTGAGGAGAGGGTGATGGGTGATTTATATGCTCAAAGAAGTGTGCTCCATTCATTATAACCTTACCTAATTCTATTGGTGTAGTGGGTGAATCGAATCTCTTTCTTAAAAATGGATCATCTTCTATCAACTTTAAAAGATTCTTAGTTAAGGATCCATCTTGACCTATTAAACCCGGTTTAAACCCATAATGTTTCTTGTTATCAACCATGAATGGGTGATATAAGTGTGTAAGGTCATGGGTTACTCCTATATTAGCTTCCACTCTACATGGCCTAGAGTCTACCACCTTTATCAAGCAACTACCTGGACTATCTATTTTGATGGGTGGATTGGGGCATAATTCAATTCCAAGATTCACATCTAAAGACGGAAAATTAGGTAAGGTTTTTGGTTGAGGCTCCAGTTCATCAAAATTAGGAACTTCCCTAGGAATAAGAGAGAGGTTATGACAACAAGCATGTGATTCCTTGGGGGGTTTCGTCCTGCTTACTGGAATTGGAGAGGGTATGGGTGTCATCCTAACGTTTTCCGGTATCGCATATACCTTTTCTACCTTTTTAGGTATATTGTTCTTTGTGATTTCTTCACGAATTTCTAGCATGAAGTTGTCAGCTAGGCCCAAGAAAGTGTCATGAGTTTTTCGCATTTGAGCTTCGAGGCGTTTTATTTCCTTTTCTTGCTTGTGGACAAATGTCAACATTATGTCCTCGAATTCATCTTGCCGGAACTTTCTTGGGAGCAAAAATTCCTTGACCGCATTCACATGCTTATCAGCATGAGTGGTTACTTCCATTAACGCCTTCACTTGGGCCTCCATAATCATAATTGCTTGTGCTCGGGAAGTTGACCCGTTCTCTTGGACAACTGGAATTTCCCAACCTTCCTCTTCATATTGAGCTAGGTCCTCAATAACCTCCCAGCATGCCTCAGCAATGAGGTTACTTAGCCTTCCACCGGCGGCATAATCAATGGTTCGTTGGAGGGAGAGACTGACATGATCATAGAAGAGTTGGACTTGGAGCCAGAGATCAATGCCATGATGAGGGACTTTATGAAGTAAGTCCTTAAATCGAGTCCATGCTTCGTAGAGAGATTCACCTTGACGTTGTTGGAACATCAAGATGTCATTCCTAAGCTTAGTGGTTCTCGTCGATGGGAAAAATTGAGCAAGGAAGCGAGAGGTGAGATCATCCCAACTTGAGATAGAGCCGGCGGGAAGTCGCTCAAGCCAATTACTAGCTTGGTCCCGTAGAGATAATTGGAAGAGACGCAGGCGCGTGGTCTCCTGAGTAGTAGCATCAAGGTCGATGGAATCGACAATTTTAAGGAAATCCCTTAGATGCTGATTAGGATCTTCGGAACGAAGTCCATGGAATGCACATCCGTTTTGCACCAACCGGATGGTGTCAGATCGCAGGGCCGTAGTTTGGGCTTGGTCGGGAAGCTCAATGGTGTTCCTATAGCCTAGGTGGCTTGGTCTCGAGTATTCACCAAGAGTACGGGCTCTTGGCGGGTCATTTGGTGGTAGGTTGATGGATGGTGGTTGGTTATCACCTTCCATGATGAAAAGTGATGGGGTTACAAACAAAGGTCACGAAGAAGGGGGATAGACTACGAGAAAGCTAAAAAAATTGAGAAAAATTTACTTGATAGGAATCAAGCAAAGAAACCTAAATGAGGTGGATTACTAACTAGCTATTCTATTCCCCGGCAGCGGCGCCAAAAACTTGATAACGCTACACGCGTAACACCCTAGGCAGTGAACCTAATCATTGTAGTGTAGTATTAGGGTAAGCCACAGGTATTGATATCGTTCTCTAGGGGAATAGGAATGCTAGTGAGAAGTTACTACGCTAAGATTGGGGTTGAGGAAGATTATTTTTTATCTTTTTATGTTTTTTAGAAAATGGAAAGGTACGAATCTCGGGGTTTGGATTTGGGGGTTGGTATTTCTACCGATTACTCTACTTATCTAATTATCTAATCTAAGGTGTATGTAGTCTATGTCTAATTATTGTGTGCTCGTATGATACTTTAAAGATGTGTTCACTTAGGTTTTATTACTCCTTAATTATCTCCTATTGATGGTTGAATTGTCACGTCCTTATTCTTAATCGCGTTGTGTGTCTAAAGTCGTAGGGTATGCGTTTATCCCTAACTCTTTGAACTTACCAAAGGGTCTCATCTACAAAACCCTCTAGGGATTATAAACTCTAACTCTAAGGCACTCTTTGGATAGTTTAGCCTACAACCGCTCTAAGTGCTATAGCCTAAGGTTCACAAAGATTAATCAAGCATTAATTACACAAGGAATGACCTATCGCATTACTAGATCATTAATCAATTAAGATAACAGACAACCAATCAATATTTAATAATTAAGTTTCATATTCCCTAAGCAAACACACAAGTAAATTAGCCGGACATGGAGAACATGCAAGCATACACACAAATAATTGAAGACATAATTGAATTAATGAAGTAAAACACTAATCTTGATGTAAGATAGGGTTTGGAACCCTAAAATACTGTACAAGACAGCCTTGGTTCGGTTTAGGTTTTTACTCCAAAAGACTACACACTAAAACTGAAAAATTCGGATTCTATATATAAGATTACAAGTGCGACGGCGTCACCTTATGATTTGTGACACCGTCGGGTCGCCGTCATTAGGGTTTCGTCTTGGCCACGTTAGTCTTGCGACGGTGTCACCTTATGCTTGTGACTCCGTACCCTTCAGTCTCTGACGCCGTCTAGATCAAATCTAGGCCGTCTGAGTTGCGACGGCCTACTCTTTTAAAGCCTGACACCGTCACTTGAAAATAATAAATTTGGCTTCTGTGCCGTCATAAAATGCTCCGACGGCGTCGCAATTAAGCAGTGACGCCGTCACCTTGTATTTCAGCAGCTTGAGTTTCTCGATTCTTGACTTTGGCCATTTTCTTCGTATATCCACGCCTTTTCGTCCAAATAAGAGCCATTACAGCAATTTGCCTTCAAGAGACCTAAAAAGTGAAAAGGAACGATATTAACTAATAACGGATACAAAAGTGATCAAATAAGGGCTTAAACGACCCCTCAAAAAGGTACATTTTAAAACCTTATCAATTTCTGAAATGGTATTATATTAGTAATGTTTTCTATTCCGGGGATTTACCATATGTTTATTTTGCCCTTATCATTGTGTCGGTACGCGTGCGGTGTCGATCTCAATGGAAAATGAGATGACCTCTTGTCTTACAATTTTGATCATAAGAGGATTTTAGGACTAAAATGTCACAATTCTCTAATTAAATTACGAATGCAAAAGGTTATACAGTATGCTATGATGTATGAGTTATCCACTCAAAATGCTCAGGCAAGCTAATGTATGCTTAATGAATATGCTTAGTAATAATAAATTACTATTTATTATTTAATAATAAGTGAAAAATTGTCGTGTGTCACATCCTCCCCACCTTAAAAGGAAAGCCGTCCTCGGCTTTCACTTAGAATTTTTTGATAGTGCTCGTAGGAGTGAGGATCTTTACACTTGATTTGGTTTCCCCATCACAGTGTAGTTGGAACCTTTGTAAGAGTTCCGACAGATCATTACGATAGAAGTTTGTCTCTGCTCTAGTCCTTGAACTCGCAATATGGAACTTCGGTGATCCCTTAGTGGAGTTTCTAGCTTGAATCCTTTCCAGGGCATTACAATTCCCTAGTATAAAAGGGTGGTTCTCCTAGTTGTTCGTACTGGAATATTTGTGCATAACGCATAGTCCTGATGGTAATCCGAGTTGGTAAACTACCATCTCGATCTTGGAGAGTATCTGATTAATTCTACGAAACAAGGTCTTGCCCTTTGCGTTCTGTTAAAGTGGTTTATGCCTTTCTGAGGTGAAAACTCAACCTAACTTTCTCGTCGACTTGAACTTCAAGCGGCATTTAGTACTTTATGTATTTATTTTGATGATCAGAGTTGTTTGCATTCAGCCTCTGGCCCGCACACTATTATCAATGGTTCTCAATAAAGGCTTGGAGCCATTGGACTGGTTCTTTGTCGGTCTCTGTTCTGAACACGATTGATTTGTGCTTTTGACCATACAGTGCCTCATGAGATGGCCAGTTGTTGCAAGGGAATTCGGTTAAGGCAATTTTCCTGCTTCATCTACTTTTCAAACATGTAACTCATGCTCGAAGTATACTTCTATCGCTTGAATGGTCCTTCCATTGTCCATCAGTCTGAGGATGGTAAACGGTACTCATTTAAAGATGGATTCCCAAGAACTTTGGAGTGGTCCTCGAAATTTTGATGTGAATGGTTATCGCTATTTGGAATGATGAGAATTGAAACACTATGACTTGTAGCGCTTTGCTTCAAGCAAACCGTGCGAGTTTGCCCATGTTGCCGTTCTCTTTGTTTGGTAGAGATAGGTGGATTTGGTTAGATGATCAATTATTACCCAAGTAGTGTTATAATCGATAGAGGTCTTTGGTGACTTGGTACTAGAGTCCATTGTTATGCATTCCCATTTCTATCTGGAAATTTCAGTTTGTACAGGTAGATTTGATGGTTTCTGATTGTTTGAATTTTTCTTTTCGAACATGCTAAGTATTGTTTGACATAGGTCAAATACCAGCCTTCATGTTTGGCACTCAGAATAGCTTTCTGGATCAAGGTACATCTTTCCGGACACTAGATGAGTATTACTCTTGGCCTTAATGAGTTTCACACATAATAGGATTACAAATCTCTTCATGGCATGGGTCTCTGCATTGGCCCTTGGGGATAAGATTCCCTTTGGTCTTTTACGAATTCCTTTTCACCTTCAGGTATGTCGTAAAGGTTTTATTTAGTCGGCTCTTCCCTTGAGTGCTAATCATTTAGCCTCAAGACTTTAAATGGAAGGGATGAACTAGATCTTTCGCTTCCCTAGTGATCTGGCTTTAAAAGGTTTAGTTTGCTAAATGTTGCTTAGTGTACATGTGGTTATGACCATTTTGCCCTGGGTGAGTATGAATGTCATATTAGAACCTACGTTGCGACTCCAATTATTGGTGTCGTCACATGGTCAACTCCCTTTTGATTTCATACATTCCGTAGGACCTTGTGGTCAGTGTACACTGTACCCTTTTGATGTAGTAAGGATAGCATTTCTAGGTTTTCTTAGTGTGATCATGTTAGGTCCTAACTCTAATCTGTACACTGCGTAGTGCTCCTCATGAATCTTTGGGTGTTGAGTATTCTATACCATTATTTTCCTCTTTGGATCAGGATAGCTTTCAGCTCTGGTGTAAAGCGTCTCCTTTAAATGGTAGAGTCTCTGTCATACTCGGGTATGTCTAAAACAGGTGCACCACACAAATTTCCTTGCGTAGTGTGTGTGGGTGCTTGTTGGGTTGACCTATGGTGTATGATGATCTTATTCCTTTCTTTGTTCAGTGTAGATGATAGGATACTAAGTATGAATAGGCATATCCGAGGTGCCAGTTTCTGTGTCCAATGTTCTACAGGGTGCTAAATCATTGTCGAGGGTCCAAACGTTTCACATTTGTTTCCTTGGTATTAGATCTCTTCCCTCAGGTGGCACGGTTTATTCTATTCCTGTGTATGTGAAATGTCTGGCATTTTAAGAGGGGATGTCGACGTGAGATATAAACACAAATTTTTCCATTTCATGGTTATGAGTTAAGCACTCCCTTTAACATGACCAGGCAAGAATCTCAAGAATTTAACCATGCCTGCGCACGTAACCCCTCCCGAATTAAACATAGGTGATCAGGCTATGTATAATTGGGGACCGGTGACGTGTTGTTCGGTATAGTCTTAATCTTGGTGTGTTTATTCTTCGGTCAGCGGAAATGTTGTAAAAGTTCATGTGCGAAGTTTTGGTTTGATGGTTTATAAAATTGGTTGGGCCAACTAATTCTACCAACATGACCTATGGCTCGTTTGACCAAGATGTGTGAAACAATGGCAACTTGGTTAGGGATGGAATGCTGAATTTGTGATTCTTAGCGAGGTAACAATTTGAGTTGGTCTTAACGGTATTGATAATAATACCTTCACAATCTTTGAAATGTGGATTTTTCTAAGACATCTCCTTGGGTGATGCTAATTTATCGGAGAGACTAGTCGAATACCTAGGATGACTTTCTCTTATCTTCAGAGAAACCTTTCATCGTGACAAGATAGTTGAAATTCTTAATGATATGGTGAAAATGGTCATGGAGAGGACATATATTAAGATAACACGATAAGAACAACAAAAAGGTTTAGTACATTAAGGTTACATAGAAAGTACTTAAAGTAGATTATTAGGAATATGACTTGGAAATTTAAACTAAGCTTTATTACAAACAAGTTTCCCTAGCGAGCTTAGTTTCTTCCTCGGTGACTGTTGGAAGTCTGGACAATCCTTCACACTTCATTCTGGTAATTGTTCTGATAAGTGTTTCCTTCATGCCGATCACCCCTATTCGGGCACATGCTCTTGGTGTGACCTTTCATTCCACACCCACGGCATGTCACTGTCTCCCAATAGAGTTGCTTACAATCTTCCATCTTATGCCCAAATCCTTTACAGATTTCGCAAGGTGTGGGGCACTTTCCACAGTGATGGTATGGGCACATGTTGCACTTGGGTTTTGTCCTAGCATACCCTATTTCCCACTTTGCTCTAGTAATCCCAACTCCACTCGTCCATTTTCGCTTGCTTGGTTGTTTCACTTGATCTTCTTTACTATCATCTTCCCAGTTCCTCTTGCTACCACAGTACCCCACTGCTTTGTCTTGGGGCAGTAGCCCTGTCACTCCAGAAGTCGCACCAATAGCTTCTTGAGTAATAGTAGGTGCGAATGCAACAACGTTCCTCTGAATTTCGGGTGAAAATCCCCAAAAGTATGCTTCGATTTTCTTTTCCTCAGGTCCTACCATGTCAGGACATAGTTGGGTCACTTCGAAAAAGCGGTTGGTGTATCCTTCAATATCATTCCCTATCATAGTTAGTCCAATGAGCTCTTGTTCCATCATTCGTAGTTCATTTCTTGAGCAGTATTCCGCAATAATCATTCTCTTCAGGGTGTCCCACTGAAGTGAGTAAGCAGCGTCGATTCCCACTAAATGGACATAAGTGTCCCACCATGTGAGGGCTTGATGCTGAAAGGTGCAAGTAGCATACTTGACCTTACAATTGTCCGCGCAACGCTGTTCGCGGAAAATTGTCTCCAACCTTTCTAGCCATTTTGCCAAACCTGTGGCTCCTTCAGTTCCCACAAATGTTGGTGGTTTACAGGTCATGAACTCTTGGTAAGAGCAATTTGGTGTTATAGGTGCCTTACAAACAACTTCTTCCCTGTTCCCCTGGATGATGTTGTTGGTGTTGTGATTGGCTTGATAGTTAGCAATCCTTGCAGCAACTCGCTCAGTAACAAATTTCTCAACGGTGGTTGTGTCCATGTTCTGCTTTACTGGAAACATTTTACTTCAACCACAAGAAGTGACAACGATGAGTTTTCTATGAGTAGGGGGACCATGGTGGATATTCTCAAAATCACAACATGCACTACTCCTCAATAAAGTATTTTCTAGGTTGTATTAACTGGTTATTACGTAGACCTAGTCCATTATGATGACGTTAAGAAAGCGGAGTTTGGTTGGAGCGAGTTTAACAAAAGGATATAATTCACAAGACGTTGTTCATAATTTTTCATCACCATGAATTCGATTACATTCTAAGAACATTCCTGGCTTATACGGCCGATACATAGCATGCGTTCATTGACTCGCTCTAGTTTGTCATACAACAAGACTACTACTAGCGTTTTTATTGAAACCACTCATCACGATGCTTATAACAATAACTAGTGTGACTTAAGCATTTCCCGGTGTCGCCCCGGGCTGACTTTGTTGAGTTGCCTTCCATTCCTCTAGCTCTCTGAGCTGGGCCTCCATCCTGGCAAATCTGTTGTTGGCCTCATTTGCCCTACTCTCCATAGTACGTCTTAGAAATTCTACGACACCCTCCAGATACCCTGACTGAGTTAGTGCTACTGTAGTAGCGGTCTTCAAACGTGCCAACCGACTCTCAATCTCTGTGAGACGTCCCTGTGTGTCTCCCGGAATCTGCTGAGTACTTCCTTCGATGTGGTCTTCAAGGCGGGCAATTATCTCGTTAATTTTCTCACGAGTTTCCACCAAAGCTGTTCCAATATTGTCATTCCATTCCTTGAGTCTTTCGCCAAGTGCTTGTATTTCTTCCACCACTTCCTCAATTCCTTCAATCCTTTCTACTGGTAATACTCCCAGATGGTCCGACATCTCTTCTATCTGTTCCTCATGATGTATTATGCGTGCCATAACTGTATCAAGAATTGTTGGCCTAGCAGTGGTTACTTCCGAAGTTTCTCCAACTTTGAACACGCTAGGAGGTGGTGTACCAGAAGACGATGGTGATGATGCAAAGAGGTGGATTCTCTTGCCAGCAGGTATCTCCCAACTGAGAAGTGGATCTCTTTGATGCTTTGGTGAGGGTGTAGAAGTAGTGGAACTGGTAGGTATAGTAGTGATAGTAGTGATGATCTGGAAGTGAGCGGGTAGAGTGTGGGTAGTACCCTCCTGGTGAACTTGATACACTACCCTGTACGGGTTTCCAGTATCAGGAGTGAGTTGAGAGGGGGTTGGGATGCGTTCAGCAGGTGATAAACCTTCTGTCGTGTCATCGCATCAAGCTCTAGAGTGAGGGGAAGACATGATCTGTGACAAGACGGTGCATATGTGTAAGTATATATAAAAATATACTTTATAATAGATATGGGGTAGTGAATTAGTAAATAGGAAATGAAACATGCAATCCTATTTAAATGAAATCTAAGTAAAATGACAAGTAAGGCAAGTGGCAACTGACGGTCGTAGAGTGATGTTTTTGCAAAAATAGTTATAGTTTAGGGTTTATATGTACCTAGTTCTCTATAACTTAGGCTCTGATGCCAATCTGTAACACCCCCAAATCTGGTTTAGCGAAAGCATACGAGTTATGAGGATGCTACTGAATCAGAGGTCATAACACAAGTAATAAAGAATGGAATACACACTCCGTTTAATTTCATAAATTTGTTTTAAAACGTTTTCTTACAAACATTGTTTATATAAAAGGGCACAACCCATAAGTTTAGTGGTCCCAAATAAAACATCAACATGTGTTAAAACACTTCTTTTAGGATAACTACGACCATTGCCACTCCTTGTCTTGAACCATGATAATAAATCAAACACCTGAGAAAATATGCTAAAAAAGTCTGCTAAAAGCTGGTGAGTTCATAGGTTTATAATTAAAACAATAGGTATGGACTATAATAAAAGACATATAATCATTACAATGAATATAATGATATATGAATGAAAGTCTATTACGCTAGCACTAAGTTCATGCAACCGATACTACGAAAGTTTTTGTATGCTAAGTGAAGTCATACAATATATGGGGCCCAATGCGAGTGTTTTGTCCGTTTACACTCGATTCCGACATGGTATACGTTTCGCCTTGGCCTAAGTATGGCCAACCGAAAAGAGGAGTCACCCTCAATAGATCTATTTATAACATTCACGCTTCCCAGTAGGGAACAGACGGTTCATGAAAGGGGGCATTTCTAGGGACATAAGGGTTTAGGCTAAACCACGTAATAGTAATCATGCAATAGTTCAGGTCCATAAAAATGTTTTGCATATTTTCTCACCCCAAAATGCATAAAACAA
Source organism: Chrysanthemum seticuspe (assembly GCA_019973895.1). Classification (NCBI taxonomy): domain Eukaryota; kingdom Viridiplantae; phylum Streptophyta; class Magnoliopsida; order Asterales; family Asteraceae; genus Chrysanthemum; species Chrysanthemum seticuspe. The sequence goes on from BPTQ01000007.1 coordinate 380,828, forward strand.
TTTATCAAGTAAAATGGGGCTTTAAACTCACCTTAGCAATAAGTAGTCCAAAGGTGGGATTTCAATGAAGGATATGGAGCTGCACCGACACGCGACCTAGATAAGTAGGGCAAAGATTTAGTTCATTATTTTAAGTAGGACTTACTTAAAATGGTTAATTTAATATTGTTTTTATAACGGTATCAAAACCGGACTTGGCTAGTAAAATAATCATAATGTTTTATTAGTAAGTATATATATATATATCATATAATAAATTTGAAAGTTTTCAAATTTAAAATGAGTATTTTCTAAAAAAAATTAGAAAATAAATCAACTTTGTTTGAGTTTGACTATACAACTATGCGTCAACATGAATAAGTATATATATATATATATATATACTTATTCATGTTGACGCATAGTTGTATAGTCAAACTCAAACAAAGTTGATTTATTTTCTAATTTTTTTTAGAAAATACTCATTTTAAATTTGAAAACTTTCAAATTTATTATATGATAAAATGATATAGTTATACATTATTTATTTGCCGAAAATTGGTCTTTATCGTTTAAAAGTTATGACTAATAACTTGTTTATCATAAATGTGTCTACCCGAGCACATTGATGTCTAAGACTTTGATATGAAACTTATTAAGTAAATTATACTTTTAACACTTGTTTCTCTATTTAGGTTGACTCACCTTAGCAATAAGTAGTCCAAAGGTGGGATTTCAATGGGGCTATAAACAATTTGATATAAAACAATTTGATATGAAACTTATTAAGTAAATTATACTTTGATATAAAACAATTTATCAAGTAAAATGGGGCTATAAACTCACCTTAGCAATAAGTAGTCCAAAGGTGGGATTTCAATGAAGGATATGGAGTTGCACCGACACACGACCTAGATAAGTAGGGCAAATATTTAGTTCATTATTTTAAGTAGGACTTACTTAAAATGGTTAATTTAATATTGTTTTTATAACGGTATCAAAACTGGACTTGGCCAGTAAAATAATCATAATATTTTATTAGTAAGTATATATATATATATATACTTATTCATGTTGACGCATAGTTGTATAGTCAAACTCAAACAAAGTTGATTTATTTTCTAGTTTTTTTTAGAAAATACTCATTTTAAACTTGAAAACTTTCAAATTTATTATATGATAAAATGATATAGTTATACATTATTTATTTGCCGAAAATTGGTCTTTATCATTTAAAAGTTATGACTAATAACTTGTTTATCATAAATGTGTCTACCCGAGCACATTGATGTCTAAGACTTTGATATGAAACTTATTAAGTAAATTATACTTTTAACACTTGTTTCTCTATTTAGGTTGACTTGAATTAGGAATTTCTACACTTGATTGATGACGGCGTATGACGAAGTGAACGGTTATAAATATGCGGGAACGAGTTTAGCTATATATGACTTCTGAGTATACATTACGAGTTTTTATTTGTTGACCCGACCAATGACTAAACGGGCATTCTCATAACTCGGTTGGGCTGTGGCCCAGTGGTGTGAGTACGAAAGTGGGCTTAGGCCCCTAAGTCCAAACAATTACTTCAATTACTTAACACATGGGCTGTGGCCCACTGAATTAGAAAGGTTTGCTGCTAATCTTTTTTTTTCAAGGGGGAGTACTTGCACCAAAATCTGAGGCACGACTAGATACAAGGAAATGGTCGAGGTTTCTAGGTTCGACACTAATGTGTCTACTACATTTCTGTCCCAATTCCCGTGACTGGTCGACAACCCTTCGCCCCTCACATCTTGACCTGACCATTACTACAATGATCCTCAATTTCTACGTACAAATTGACTACTATTCGTACGACCTCATGGCAACGTATTTTGGAGTTTAGAGGGGGTTTGCAAGCAACATTTTGTGTGGAAAGCTTTCAAATGGACGACACACTAGTCAAGTGCTCTTATCCAAGACAGCACCTAAGAATGAAAGTGGATAGACGACGAGATTCTTTTATAACCAAAAACGCTTCTTAAACATGAGTCCTAGGGTCGCGATCTATCAACATGGATACACTTTCGTTTTTTTCACAGTCACCCTAGTGACCATTCTTCCTATCATAAGTAACAAACACCCTATTTGGGTGTCTTCCCCTCACTATGCATGGCTGACAAAACGGACCCGACTAAGGTCCCTTTTTCCCTCAAGCAGAGACTGTCAACAGTGGGGAACACGAAGAGAATAGTTATGCTTCTAACATCAATTTCTAACTTTCCTACATATGTTTCGACTATTTAGACTTCACCAACAAGAACCAACAAAAGGAAGAACATTAGAAAATCTCCTCATCATGTTGAGCAACTAACCATACCATGATATCACTATTATCTGGAACCAAAAATTCTAACTCTCAAAGCGCACTTGATCGACAACAGAAAGAAAATACACTCACATCACTATTTTCATAGAACAAGGCTTAGAAACAAACAAATATATATATATATATATATATATATATATATATATATATATATATATATATATATATATATATATATATATATATATATATACATATAATCTAATTTATCAATTTCATAATCAACAATTTTATAATTTTAACCAAGTATAGGGTTGAAACCAATTCTTACAAAAGAAGTGGGATGATAATGGAGTCGAAGGCCAACCCGAGAATCTAACACCACAAACAACCCAATCGATCCGAAACAACACCCAAATAAAAGTCTTCCAATGCTCCTAAGTTTCTTATCTTTTGAGGTGAGATTTGGAGTGTGATACTCCTTGGGTTGCCTCGACAGAAATAAAAGAAAGATGAGGAGTAGTTTTTGAGTAAACTTTACAATCTTGGAAGATGATGAGGTGACCATTTTCAGCAACCATCCCTATCTCTCTTGTCTTTATCTTCTCCACGGTTGTTGACCTTGGGAAAGTGGGGATGACCTCTAGAGGTCTTTAGCTTCATAGCTTCATTAGAGTGGGTAAAAGGGATTGGTAAAAGTGATTCATGTTTCATCCTTGTTGGGTTTCCATGGAAATGGTGTGCGGCGGCAGAGAGAAGGAAAAGGAGAGGAGACAATTTATTTCATGGAGAAGGAAGGATTTGAGATGGAGGTGGTAAAGATAGTCTGAATTTTTCCTCAAATGGGTTTTCTTTGCTTTTGACCTAGGCTGTGGGTAGTAGCAGGTAGTGGTAGGATAGAGTTTTTGAGGTGTGAGAATTTTGTTATCTCCTTGGTGAGAGGGAGAGGCGTGCGTGAGTGGGGTAAAACAAAAGAGAGGAAAGACAAAAATTTATTTAACAAGTGTAATATTTATTTGTTTTGTATTGTAGGTAGCATTTTAATGTATTGGGTAAATGGTTAATCGACAAATATTGTAAGTAGTACATTTAATTTTTGTTATGTACTTTGTGTCTTACGAAATTATGCTATGACCGTATTTTTATGGTTTGATGAATTTTATGCTGAAACGCTTTATGAATATGTTTCTGAAATGGAAATGGTATTATATTGGTAATGTTTTCTATTATGGGGATTTACCATATGTTTATTTTGCCCTTATCATAGTGTCGGTACGCTTGCGGTGTCGGTCTCAGTGGAAAACGAGATGACCTCTCGTCTTACAATTTTGATCATAAGAGGATTTCAGGACTAAAATGTCACAATTCTCTAATTAAATTATAAATGCAAAAGGTTATAAAGTATTCTACAATGTATGAGTTATCCACTCAAAATGCTCAGGCAAGCTAATATATGCTTAATGAATATGCTTAATAATAATAAATTACCATTTATTATTTAATAATAAGTGAAAATTTGCCATGTGTCACACATTGTACTCAGAACCCATCAACACTAGATATCCAATCATCAACTAAGATATTTACACTGAAGAACGGAAAAGGCATTGGAGGATTCATAGAGCTGGTGGAAGAACAAGTGCTTATTTGTACTTAGTGGATCTGTTTGCATTCATTGACATGGAAGATCTGCTTAAGCTGTGGGAATTAGTCAAAGACAGGTTCAAGAACATAGATCCAGATAATGACAAGGATCTGGAGCTACTCTATGAACTCCATAACATCTTTGAACCTGATCCAACAGGAGAGCAATGGAAGTTTCAACCTGGAGATGAAGCCCTCAGTTGGACTTTGCTAGAATCATGTGGACTGCACCTGGTCACTACATGCAATGGAACAGACATATATATATGTTGGTAGAAAGAACATATCCACTTACACTTGGAACCCTTCTACAGATGTTGGATGCAGTGCTAAGGATAGGAAATGCAATTGAAATGGCCAAGGAGTTGTTGCTGAAGATTTTTGACCAAGCTGGAAGACCTAGCAGAAGAAAGTGAAGTTTGGAAGAATCCTCTAAGATTGAAGAAACTTGTGATTCAGAAACCTAATCACAAGTTTAGGGGAGGATTGTTGGGAAATTCACAAAATGGAGTTAATACTTATAGCTTTGGAAGTTAGTACTGATAATGATATTAGAAAAGTATTAACTAGTTAGTACTGATAGTGCAAAAGTTAGTACTGATAGTGTTGAGTTTGTACTGTTCTATATTAAGAATGTCGTGTATGGTCTGTAACAGCATATCTTCTATACCAATAGAAGATATGATATATTTAATACATAGTTATCTCTGTAAGGGATCTCCTTAGTGTATAAAAGGAGATCCTAGCTAGGTCAAGCAGACATATACTCTAGCCAGTCTTAAGAAAAGCTTCAAGGTTGTAAACCCTAGTACTAGGAGAGTACATGTATTATTAATCAATAATATTGAAGCTGTTGGTGTTACATTTGTGTTTACATTAATCTTTTAAGTGCATTCAAGTAGATTCCGCATACTTGTGTGTATTTACAACAAAGTTTCTCATTGTTTTTTTGGAACCATCCAAGGAAACTACACGTTTACAAGCTAAGTGTTCTAGATCCAAGGTTTGGGACTTCACACTCCCCCGTCTTTTTCCTTGTATCATCAATTAAGTTTCAACTTCATCACTGTCACTTCCAGTATCCACTTTTAAACTTCCTATGTCATCCATAGGATCCCAAGACAAGTTTGTTTTATTTTCTTCGAACACAGTATCATTTTCTTTAAGAGCCTCAAAAGCATTTTTCAAAGAAACAACATGAACAAAGTATTATTCTTATATATCACAATAGGCAAGTAAACCTCAATTTTAAAAACCAAACATCAATACGAAACTTGAAAAAGCCTCACTAAACTAATGTACACTTCAATAATGAGTATAAATTCAAATTAATTTGAATAAAAGTCACAAAAGTAGTTTACTATTGACTAAAATGGTGTAAAGTTAACTGACAATAATTTTCTCGAAAACGTATAAAGTTCACTAAAATAGTATGTATTTTACCAAAATGGTATAAAATTCACTAATTTGCATACATGCAAAAACGTTGCATTAATTTCACTATCATGGTATATAATTTGCTCAAATTATACAATATAACATTTATTGAAGTTAAACTTGGAGTCGACATTGTTCCGAAGCCGCCGAATGGGAGGTCGGCTCAAGGGAGTGGGGCGGCTTGGGTGTATTGTGGAGTCGCGGCTCTAGCCGGCACTGTTCACACGCCGAACCAAGCCGTCACCTTAAGGGATTAAAAAGATAGTTAGTGGGTTTTTCATATGGAGCTTAGAGGGCTTTTTGTGTATGGAAACAACTTGGTATATGCGATCAGCCAGAAAATGATACGTGTCCTTTGAATCCACACTCAACACCTCTATCTTCTTCCATCCGGTACTTCTCTTCACATGCAGAGATTTTTATTTCCAAAGTGATTCATTAGCCAAATTGATTAGTTTGAAATAAGTAGAGTGTATTTGTGTCTAATATATTCAGATCCAGTCAATAGATTTTAGTCACAATTGGTCAAAAGTAAACCTCAATTTTAAACACCAAACATCAATACGAAACATGAAAAGTTTTCACTAAACTAATGTACACTTCAATAATGGGTATAAATTCAAATTAATATGAATAAAAGTTATAAAAGTAGTATACTATTCTAAAATGGTGCAAAGTAAAAAAAAAAAAAAAAAAAAACCAAGTGCAAACAACTTCAATTCCTAGGTGCAAACAACCCTAGTAGCAAAAGGATTTATGACTATCACTTTAACATGTGTGAGGTCTCAAGTTCAATTTCTAGGTGCAAACAACTTTGATGTGGCCACGCCAACCTTCTGAAAAGGGAGGGTTTTACCCGGTTTGAGTTTGTGTGGCGGTGAGCTCAAACCTTGTGAATTAGTCGGCCAAAAAGTCGAAAACCATGGTTAAAAAAAATAGTGTAAAGTTTATAAACAACACAATAGTGTGGGCGATTTCGGGATCTGGGAAAATACGTATTTCACAGTTCTTCAAAACATCCTTAATTCTTCTACCATTTTATACTAAATTTTTCCTTAAACTCTGTAGACCTTTGTCTTCGTTTCTCATAAATCCCACTTGAACAATATCATCCATTTCATTTAGTCATAATTCTGTTATTATTACCGTTAACCTCTGTTCATCTTTTTTCATTTCTACAAATCTACTAGGTTTAGCATGTGATTCCTTCTATAATCACCATGCCAAATCCGAATTATATACCTAATATGTCCACTAAAAGGATGGATGTGTCACTTAAACCTAAGAAAACCAATCGTGAGAATAAATCCACCATGAAACATGCTAATATGTTGTCGAAAACATCTCAAGGTACATATAAGAAGGTTGTAACTCGTTCTTGTTCTAAGGGTAATATTTGGGGAAGGTGATTCTGAGTTTGTTGAAATGATGAATATGATGAGTGTGAAAATGATGAACATAAATGTGTGCTTGGAGACATTTTTATTATTTTACTTTAACCAAGGACAAAAATGACCTTAAAGAGTTCCCATAAAGAGGTCGCTTGAAAGTCGTTTGCAATTTCGAAACCAGAAGAACGACATTTGCAATTCGACCAAACCACAAGGACAATTTGTGCAATTTACTCTAAGAAAAACTACATGTTTTGTCCATGTGGTTTAACCAAAATCACACGCGTCTTCCCTATTTGATTTTAATTACACCAGTGATACTTAATTTTCAAACTAGTTGCATCAATGGTTTCTAATTTGAAAAATAAGGATCATCTGTTTAATAATCTATTGTTTGTTAATACACGGGTAGTCCCTATCCTTATCACACAAACAGTCCCTATTTTTAAAAATAGAGACTATCAATGCAAATAGTTTGAAAATTAAGGCTTATTTGCGTACGAATATAAAAGGTGAAATTTAATCACATACAGATTCACTTAGAACTCTGATTTAGATATAAAACATTTATAACAAATTCGCTCTATCTCTCAGGGAAAATAAAATAAAAAAAACTGATGGGAAACTCTAGTCAAGTGTGCCGAGAATCAAGTGTGCCATTAATGCTTAAAAGACGAGACCAGCCACATGCATCTTCCTTCCAAGTACAGCAAGTTTAAAAAAGGAGACACAAAAATCAGTTTTACAAAGTAATGGACGGGCACACCTTGACTCAGTTAGAAGATCAAAAGACCACTCCCTGGTCCCTACTGGTTGTGTTTGTATGTTCATCATATATATGCAGCCAACTGAAGATCTATTGATCACAGAAAAATAGGAGCCATCACCAGCGTTATTGTTGCAAGCATCTTGATAAGGACATGAAGCGAAGGGCCAGCTGTGTCTTTAAATGGGTCACCTACACTGTGATTTTATAGAAATATATATGAGGGTAAGGGAACAAGAAGCCGGATAGATTGAACAATCGAAAATATTTGCTACACTCACGTGTCACCAGTAATTGCAGCTTTATGGCTGTCACTTCCTTTGCCTCCAAGAGCGCCCGTCTCGATGTACTTCTTAGCATTGTCCCAAGCACCACCAGCAGTGTTGAGAAAAAGAGCCATGAGTATACCAGAAACTGTGGCAAACATCAGCATGGCGGCCACGACCTTAGCCCCAAGTAAAGGATGTCCTGTATAGTAACCCAGAACCCGAAAAAGAATGCCTGTTTGAAAGTGCAACACACAAAAATGTTAGTAGAAGTGTCAAAAATTTTCCTAGTCAGCAAAGTGCCTACAGTTTTCATGATCATAAGCTTTGCCATGAACAATAACAAAGAAATGAGCTGACGGCTAACAGTGACTCTCCAGAAGAATTATATCTTAACACTAACAGTGTAATTTGATAGCATACAATATACATACAAGATGGCTGATAAAAGTCATATCTCTCAAACTCCGTGTAGTGAAGTAGTATGCAATTTGTAATTACATGCACAAGACCCTAAATAACGCATGCTAGCTCTCTACTTTTATATATTACAAGCATATGTAGAACGTACCAATAAATATAGGTGATAAGACAGCCAAGGCTCCAGGCTTTATCATCTCCCTCAAAGATGCAGAGGCAACAATCGCAACACATCTCCCGTAATCTGGTTTCTCCTTGTAGTCCTATGACAAATATAACATAAAATCTTCATATACGACACTAACAAAGCTAAGTCATACCCACAAAGAAATATATTGTTAAATCATCGATTATTTATAGCTTTCAGACATCAAATGGATTCACTTGTCCAATATAAGAAATTTCAGGTATTAGTGATAATGCAATAGTAAGGACGTAGAAAAGACAAGAATACAATCCTACAAGAAAAGCCTTCCTATAACGAGAATGGTACCTACCATGATGCCAGGCCTCTCAATAAACTGCCGTCTTACTTCGTTAACAACCTCCTGGGCAGTTCGACCAACTGCAGCACAGGCCCAGGCACTGAAAAGGAAGATAAGCATAGAGCCCAACAATCCACCCACAAAAACTTCTGGAATAGCGATGTCAACCTGTACAGCAATATTACAAGATTACGTATTATACGCAGAATTACAGAGCAGAAAACTTGATTTTGGGCAATGAGAAACAAAATGGCTAGACTTTCTCACCTGTGTAAATGAGGTATGAGCAAATGATGCTACCTCATCCATATACGCACTGAACAAGAGAAAAGATGCAAGTGCAGCAGATCCAATGGCAAACCCTTTGGTGGTTGCTTTTGTGGTGTTCCCAGCTGCATCCAAAACATCAGTAATCTCCCGAACGCTTTCAGGCTGCATATGAAAATAATCAGGTAAAAACGCTTAACTTTATAATTTGGGACGTCAACAATTCTTTCTACATGAGAAGATGCTTTACCTGCTGACTCATCTCAACAATCCCACCAGCATTATCTGCTATTGGGCCAAACATATCCATAGTGAGGACATAAGCTGCCGTACTAAGCATACCCATCGTTGCTACCGCCGTCCCAAACAATCCACCAGTTGGATTCCCAGCCTCATCAACCAGCCCTGAGGTCTGGCCCAACCAGAAAGCCGACACTATAGATATGCTTATCACAATGACAGGAAGAGCAGTAGATTCTAACCCCAAACTAATGCCAGCAATTATGTTAGTCCCATGGCCTGTTGAGCTAGATAGAGCTAACTTGCGTACAGGCTCATGTTTATAGTCAGTGTAGTACTGAGTAATCCAGACGAAAATGTAAGCTGTCATGATTCCCACCAAACCGCATAGAGCAAAGTTCAACCAAGCAGAAGGAGCTTGTTCTGTGTACAGCATCCACCGTGTCGACTGCATAGGCAACAAACATTTAGTTCAAAATTCAACTCTAGCAGCAAAAAACAAAGCATAGTTCATTATGTTGTGTGGGCACCCAACGAGGTAGGGAGACAGGGGATGTAAATGGACTGTAACACGGCTGGGGGATATATATTATTATCCTGAAGTAATTTACTGTTTTTTTTTCCCTAAGTGTTTCACTTGGAATAATTACCAGTCCAAAAGTCAAAACCGCTAAAAGTATTGTAACAGAATATCCTTTCTGAAGTATCGTCATAGGATCCTCCATAACACCGATCACCCCAGGATCACGTGTGCCACGTATTGAAAATATTCCCACCGATGATACTATGAGATCAAATGAATGAATAACCAGAGGAAATAAGATGAAGCCAGATGGATCTGCATGTAAGAATGAAAATGGTAATTAATACATAAATAGACAGATGAGTGATGGACTACCACATAAGTTCTCGTATAAATAGTATATAACTAGCAGAAATGATTAAGCATAAGCATTTTCTAACTGCACATAAATGAAATCTGCTGAAATCTGGATAATCTACAGATAAGAATAGTTAATAAGTGTCCATTTCCCTCTCAACGGTGTCAAGGTTTTCAGATATCACAAAGCTGACAAAGATTGCAATCTAGTCAATTAAAAAGTGCACATAGTTGGTCGTTCTGTCAAGGGAACATGCGCTGACAAGAACCAAACCAGACAAACATTGAGTGCCACAAAAAAAAAATAATAATAATAAAAAATAAAAATAAGAACAATAATCAAATAAAAAGGCACAGATCTGCAGATGACCACCTCTTAAACTGACCTTTAATGCAGATTCACAATGATTTAGTGAGAACTACAATTGGGGAAAACCAAATGCTTACCTTCGATTTTGCAGCGCCGAGCCATGGTTCCTCCTAGTATCATAGCACTTATTATCTCTGCAGCAATGCTCTCAAACAGATCAGCTCCTCGAGCTGCACAATCACCAACATTATCTCCAACCTTGTATAACACAATCACCAGATTAGCTATTATATAAACAACAATAATAACGTCACTTGAGATCAAAGAGAATGAAATTCCAAAAAATATTACCATGAAAGTTGTAGGTTAAGCAAAAGATGGAACACACAGTAATTTAGTCGACACAAAAATATATGAAAGACAAATAAACTCGTACCAGGGAAGATTTAAAGCGCTCTAAAGAACACATAACTATGAAAATAAAACTAAACCGCCTCATTTCCTATAAACGTTACATATCAACGAGACACATGCACTAAACGACTAACAGAAATACAATAAAGTAGAACTACTAAGGGGGTGTTTGTTTAAGCTTATATAGCGGGCTTATGGCTTATGTGGTTTTCGGCTTATGTTTCATAAGCTCACTTTTTGTGGCTTATTTTGAAACTTTTTGGCTTATATAAGTTTATTAAACAAACACCCCCTAAGAAGTCTCCTTGACCAATAACTTTGTAAGACACTAACACAACACTTTAAATGTCACAAAGTGATCAACAAAGACTTACAGCCAATAGAACTGAAGTTCTATAAATCAAGAGAGACATGAGGTATTCTGTGTGTGGATATAAGAACACAATTCCATAGTATCATAACTAAATTGCTGGAAGAGAAAACAAGGTTCTAGATGTAATCTTTCATGGTAAGTGATTTAATGCACCTTTAAGGTTGTTTCTGAAACTAAATTGCATGTGCACTCATAAGCTATTAAATAGAGTGTATGCAGGAAAAATGCCTCATTTGAACACCTTATATGAGCTTATATGCACCGTTATTAGGATGTAATCAATCCGCCTTGTAAATTCTTTCATTTATAATACTATTAGTTCACCTACAATCCCATGTCTCGTAGAGACGACTCCAGCATCAAACCGACCCAAAGTCAACACGTGCACATAAGTGATGCATGTTAATAAAAATTTGTTTAGAAGTTAATCTGTATTTGTTACATTGGCTTATTCATTTGGGTCTTTGGAAGGTATTAAGAAGAATTTCAAGATCCCAAAGTCGTTCTTAATCTTTTTATAGACTGCCACAATTAAGCTCTAAAGAGTTGTTGCAATATATGAGCTGCTAAGTCTTCATTGGCTTTGTACGTATATATAAAATAGCAACTGACACAACGCGCAAAGCCATGTAGATATAGTTGGGAAAGGTTTACAACAAATTGTGCAATTTGCAGGAATAGTCTCTGAAAAAGATGCTGACAGAGGTACACAGAGTCAGTGGTACCATGAGAGAGCTGATAATGCTATATCTAGTGATTCTTATAATTTAATTTATTGTAGAAATATACTAGGCATTGCATCTATCAGATCCATTTAATAAAGAAGGCTCTTAGTAGTCAACACTAGAATTTGGGAGGTTGGATTAAAAAGTTGTTTTATGTATGAATAAGCAAGAAGAAAAACATATAAGAGGATGTATACCAGATCAGCAATGACAGCCGGATTGCGAGGATCATCTTCGGGTATTCCCTGCTCTACTTTTCCAACAAGATCAGCACCAACATCAGCAGCTTTCGTGTATATTCCACCACCCAGCTGAGCAAAAAGAGCTACGAATGATGCTCCAAAACCATACCCGACAAGAAGAAGAGGCACTGGTACATCATTACAAAGAAAATAATAAATAGGCATATATTCCAGTCAAGAATGGGCAGTCATTAAAGTTGAGAGAAACTCACAATCAGTAACCTTGATGGATCCAGGTGAGTCGACTCCCAAGCAAACATAGAACGTGGCATAAAGGATAGCAACACCGAGCACAGCCATACCAACAACCACCAAAGCAGAAAATCCACCAGCACGGACAGCTATCTGGAGAGCCTCTCTGGCAGAGCGTGTTGCAGCACTTGAAACACGGACATTAGCGCGTACGGAGACCCACATGCCAACATAACCGGCCATACCAGAGCAGACAGCTCCCAAGAGAAAAGAAAAGACGGTGATGGAAGCAGTAGTGAAGCTCCCTAAGGAAGAAGAGTCTTGCTGAGGACGGAACATGTAAATGGCGAAAATGACGAGAGCAAGCAGAAGAGCCATCTTAGAGATGGAGCCGTACTGGGTCTTGAAGAAGCCCTCGGCACCATCACGAATGGCGTCAGAGATTTCAATCATCTCGGGAGGGCCCTCGTCCTTGGAAAGGACCCACTTGGTGAGGTAAATGGCGACGAGGAAGCTGAGGATGCAAACGGAGAAGACGAAAACAATGATAGGAGAGGTGGAAGCTCCAACGTAGAAAAGAGCTCCGAAAGAGAAGAATAAAAAGACAAACAGAAGGCGGACATTCATTCGCATAACAACGCGAAACACCTGTTGAAATCAATTACTTACTAATTAGATATAAAAAAATAAAATAAAAAAGGAAGATCGAAGATGAAAGTAGCAATTACTCACCAGAGGAAAAGAAGAAGAAGAAGGCTTCTTATTGGTGCGCATGTTGGGGAAAGTCCTTCCCACATTACCACTCTCCATCACATTATCCATCATCCTTTTATATTCCTTTTTTAAAAAATCAAATTCAATTAAATCAATAATTCAAATGGGTTACTGCTGGGGTTTTAGATGATGAAATTCAACAGATAACTACTAAATGAGAACAAACCTTACTTGATCTGATGATGCTGATGATCGAGATTGATTTTATTACTGTCTGTGTTCGTTGCTGGGCTACTGGTGTTGTTTCATAATCTGATTTGATTTGATTTGATTTTTGATTGAGTGATGAAAAATAAATAAATAAAAAAAAATAGGGTTGGCTGGCAAGCAAATGTATGTATGTGTTGACTTTGGGGAATAGTCAGTCACTCACTCACTTGTTTGTTTATTTCATTCTCTCTTCACTACTTTCTCCACTCTCACATTACAAACGGACCCATTCACTTTCACAAAATTTCTTCAAAACTATGCCTTTTTGGTTTGTTGCTATCAAGTATAATGGGTATCGGATTTTGTCACAACTGATATGAAAAAGTGTATCATTATACTTGTTTATGTTTAGTTGATAAAATATATAATGAAAAAGTGTATAGATATTTAAATTTTGTAGTAGAAAAAATAGTGGTCTGCGAAGATGCATTTCATAAACACCAAATTGATGTGTAATGAATTTATGACTATGATATACCTATTTCTCATTATTAAACACAAAATAAACACTTTTAATCACTTTCATAGTAATAGTCTCATTCTCATAGTGGGATACCAAACGCACCCTTAGTATAATAAGGTTTTCGTCTTAAAATTATAATCATTGTTTTAAAATTCAGGTTTTTAGTCGTATTCATAACCTCCAATACGCCGTATTAGAGTTGTAACAGGTCTGCTCCATTTTCCACATTTACACTATGTACTGTTTATCCCGTTTGAGAAATAGTTCTAGGTGAGTTTTGGATTCAGATGTACGCAACTTTATTTAGCTAATCTTACCAAAATTGACAAAATAATCTCGTAAAAACATGAGTTAACTAAACATGAAGAATGAAAACAAGAAGAAACATATAATACAATATGATTTGTAAAAAGGTTTTTTATATACTTTTTGTTAGTCATGGATTGCTCTTCTTTAACCATTTCGGGCCCTTTGAGTAACAGGTATGACAAAACTAAAACGGTTAAACGAACAAAGTTTTTCATGTTCAAGTTATTCGGAGAAGGTGAGTTTTATTTTATTTAGATGTACACATTTTTATTAGGTTAAATATCTTATTTCTCTTTAGTAAATTTAAATATAGACATCTAACAAGATTTGAGACTTGACATGCTGTGAGGAAAAAAGGACTTGGTTGTTAAGGCTGCACACAGTAAGAAGGGTCAATCTCTTTTATTTTCTCTGCCACATCAGTTTTTTCTATCTAACGACCTTCAGGCCATTTGGTGCCCTAGTAAAGTCAACCTTCATAATTTTTTTTTAATTTTTTAATTAATAAAAACATTTTTAACACAGAGCACTCAAAATTCAAATAACTTTCAAACTTTACGATAATAACTTTCAAACATTACGATAATAAATGATGAGCACCCAAATGATCCCTACTAACTTGGTTTCGTGAGATTTTATTTGACGCTTGATAAGCCTCCCAACACTCTTCCGCAAACATCATAAACTCGCTACTAACTTCATTTTTATCATCCGAAGATAAATCGGCAATAAAGAGCTCGTAAGAGTTCATAATTTGAAAGTGTGAAATAAAAAGTGAAATGAGGGTGTTAATTAAGAGAATGTGTATATAGAGAATGTCTGAAAAAATAGTGAAATGAGTGTGTTTATTTATAGTGTGAAAGTAAGTTTAAGGGTGTGCTTGATTCAAAGTCGGGAAAGAGAAAGGGAAATGTAATGATAATAGTGGGGAAAGAGAACGCATTTTCCTCAATTTATTGGGTAATGCCCCATTAACCACTATTCAGTAATGAGTCATTGCATTATACTCCACCAACCACCTTTACCATTATTTTTCTCATTTCTTACCTCCCATAACCTCTACTAAACATCATGCCCTAAAAGTTTTTTTGTTTTTTTTAGTCCAACGTTAAATGTACCAAACGACAATCGATCTCCCAAACGACCATCAACCAAAAAAAAAGTAATCCATCGATTTATCGGACGATCGATCGCGATTGACTCAATCGATCGATCTATTCTCCATAGTGTGACAGACAAGCCTAAGGGTGCGTTTGGTTCACCGTAATCCGACGTAATTGAATGTAATTGTAATTTGATTACATTACGTACGCTGTTTGGTTCACAGAATGGAGGGAATTGTAATTCAGATTACATTACGTATGTTGTTTGGTTTGTGTTGTAATTGTAATTCAGTCATTGCAATTACATCAGAGGAAGGAATTCGGATTACATAAGATGTTGGATGAAAGTTTAGAATTACGTTGTAATTCAGAATTTTATTATTATTATTATTATTATTATTATTATTATTATTTATTTATTTTTTTATTATAAAAACATCACTTCATTAGAAAATCATAAGGAATTACAAAAAATTAGTGGGGAGCCGAGAAACTAACTGGGCCCCCACTCCTCTAGCAATAGCAAAACAAACCCTACTAAAAATATAGTTGGCACCACGCGCACCAATATCTTGAGTGACCGAGAACTTTCGGATTCGCTTCAACAGGTTCACCGCCTCCTTCTCGAGTTCGCCAAACGAAGAGAAAGAGAAGGGGATTAACCCATATCCAATATCAGCGCATTTGGTTTCGTATTTGACACGTTTGCGCTGTGCAGCTTCAACCACGGCACGCCCTGCCACAAAGTCAGTCATACCAATTTACGTCAAGGGCGATGACCCAGTAAGATCAACACACACATCCAGGCCTCTCTCCCACGAGTATACTAACAAGTCAGCTTCTTCTTCTTAATAAATATTTATTATAATTGTTATTATTATATAAATATTATTTTATTATAATTTTTATATAATAATAATAATAATAATAATAATAATAAATATTTATTATAATAATATTTTTTATAATAATAATAATAATAATAAATATTTATTATAATAATATTTTTTATAATAATAATAATAATAATAATAATAAATATTTATTATAATAATATTTTTTATAATAATAATAATAATAACTATTATATAAATATTAAAATAATAATATTTATATAATAATAATAATAATAAATATTTATTATAATATTATTTTTATAATAATATTAATATTAATAAAATAATAAAATAACAAAATATTATAATATTAATATTTATTAATATAATAATAATAAATAAGTATTATAATATTATTTATTTATTATTATTAATATTATTATTTATTATTTTTTGTTTTTTTTAATTATAAAACATCACTTTATTATTATTATTATTACTATTATTATTATTATTTTTTTTATTATTATTTTCTGAATTACATTACGTTGCAAGTCAACCAAACATAATGACAAATTTGATCAATTACAATTTTAACACATTATAATTTCAACACATTTCAATTTTTTAAATTACAATTCATTCAAATTACAATTCCTTTCAAATATTACAATTCATTCAAAAATATTCTGCGAACAAAACGCAACTGAGGGAAGGCAAAAGTAAAGTAGAATAATAATAATAGAAAGAAAAGAAAGAAAAAATGGGAGAAAAAAAGAGGATAAGGCAATAGAAGAATGTTGTTGTTCATCTCCTCCTCCTCCACATTATTATCACCAACTATAACTACTAGTACTAATAATAATAAATTATTCATCAACACAAGAAGAAGAAGAAGAAGAAGATGTAGAAGCAGGGTGGTGATGATGTCATCATCAGCAGCAGCAGAAGAACCTCCTCGGCGTAGGTTGATTCTGCTTCGTCATGCTGACAGTTCGTGGGAGGATCGCTCCCTTAAAGGTACATGTATTATACTTTTTTCATCTAATACTAACAAGATATAATTGTAGAATGAGTTTAATATTTATAAATGAAATGAAATGAAATAGACCATGATCGTCCTGTGAGTAAAGCTGGAGAAAGTGATGCTATTAAAGTCTCTTACAAACTCCAACAACTCGGTTGGATTCCTAATCTTATCTTATCAAGGTACACTTCACTTTCTCTTAATAATTATTATAAATAAATACTATACATTAGCTTCTTCCTAGCTAATTAATTCATCCGCCCAGTGACGCTACCCGAACACGCCAAACTCTTCAAATCATGCAGCACCATGTCCGCGCCTTCTTACAAGCCGAGGTGCACTTCATTTCAAGCTTCTATTCTGTTGCTGCCATGGATGGCCAGACTGCTCACCACCTCCAGCGAGCCATCTCCAAATATGCTACTGACGATATTCTTACTGTTATGTACGTCACTCACTCACTTCTAATATGCACCATTCCCTATAACTGTTTGTCGATGAATCAGTCTTATGCTGCTTCTTTAGGATTTTTCTGCTTATTTTCCGCTAAGTTTAGTAAATCAAGGTCATTTTAAGTTTAGTTTCATTTCAATTGGCAAAATGATCTTACATTTCAGTCGCCGTAACTACTGTCC
Source organism: Chrysanthemum seticuspe (assembly GCA_019973895.1). Lineage (NCBI taxonomy): Eukaryota > Viridiplantae > Streptophyta > Magnoliopsida > Asterales > Asteraceae > Chrysanthemum > Chrysanthemum seticuspe. The sequence continues at coordinate 398,527 of BPTQ01000007.1, forward strand.
TTCCTCACAGTGGCGGAACTTGACCATTTATTTTGGGGGGGCCGAAATTATTTTGGGGGGGCCAAATCAGAGATTTGTTTGTAACCTCAACTAAATTACCCCTAAAACCTATAACATATACACTAGGTGCCGTAAATTTTGGGGGGGCCGGGACCCTCCCCTGCCCTCATAAAGGTCCGCCATTGCTTCCTCATATACCGTTGATGCCGTTTGTAAGTTATATCAACATGATTCTTTGTCTTGAAAAGAGAAAGTTTCATAAGGGACTTACTCTTTCTCAACTACAATGTCTGCGAAAATTTATCAAGGGTTCAACATCTGTAAAAAGTTAGGTGTAAAAGATGAAGTTAGCATCTGCATCAACTATGTCTTCGCATTATTAACCTTGAAATTGATATTTTTTCATGTACCTGTAAATATGGTTGCGGGACTGGTAGCTCCCAAATTGCAAAACCTCCTCTTATAGGACTTTGTAATTGTAAGTATAAAAGGACATTAACAGCCTCATATCACATTTTACTAAAATCTCCATAAGGATTTTGTTTAATTTGAGATTCTTTGATATAAAAATGAGCATTTTCAAGTGAATCCCCATATTCTTCGACCATATCACTAGCGATTATTGCCCGAGTTGCGAGTACGCAATCCAATACTTGGCTCCCAAAACTTTGCATTTTCATCCCATCTTGTGCTAGCCACAAGTAATGTGGCACTCTAGCAAGGTGATGCTTGAACTCATCCCCGTTTGGGTTCTCCGCCCACCAACACATCATTTGCAAGTTCTGTATTCAAGCCCATAAAACAGTTACAAAGCTATGTGTGTGGCAGAAGGTTGGTACAGTTTCCTTGACCCACTACACATTTTGTCCTGAAAATTATAGTAATTTACTTAATAAATAGTTGGTATGTACAATATGATTACAAAAGTTAGTTTTATTTCAATAATAGATATAACATTTTGATCAATATTTATGAGATAAAAATATACTATAGACGACCTCAGAGGGTCTGACCCGTTTGACGAGTTCCTTTTTAAGCCAAGTTTCTTCATTTTACTCATTTGACCCGTTGGAGATAAGACATAGTCGGCCAATTTATAAGTAAATGGGTTATAATCTCCACTTCCTGATGAGGTTGATAAGTTCATGCTAGAAACTTGACTGATGAATTCAAATCCAAACAAGCTTCCCTTTTCAACGCATCCAATGGTAATATATCTGCTCTCTTCAGCACCATAACACTTTAGTTCAACTGCTCTTTTGAGACCTCTTTCTCTCAGTTTGGTGAAAGGCCAGTACTTAAGGATTGGTTCACTCAAATAATGAAGACCATCCCACAACAAATCTTGGACTGCTGAATGAGGGTAGTAGAGATCTTCCTACACTCATTAAAAATCACACATATTTGAGTTGTTTTATATGGATTTATTAGATATTATTACCATTTATAGAAGAGAGACCATGTAGATCAATGTCAACAAGGAAGTGCCAAGTGCAACTCATGTGCACACACCTAGCTTTTTATATCCATGCCAGTCGTTATATGTGAGACTAAGCTGATTTTTATGGTGATTGGTGACATCTCTGGTTCTCTTTTTACCATACGTACAGTGTGGACCAAGTTTTATGCCATGGTTCAAATGGTAATTTTTACATATATGGATTAATAACCGCAGGCTAATAAGAGCTTGCATGTCATATGTTAAAGTATTGTAGAACTATAAGAAGTGAGTCTAAAAGTTTTGTTACTTTTCAGGTGTATGGGACATAATAGAGGTTGGGAGGAAGCAGCCTCTACACTTTCTGGTGCCTCCATAGAACTCAAGACCTGCAATGCCGCGTTGCTTGAAGCTGCTGGCAAATCTTGGGAAGAGGTTAGCTTTTTCATGTTTTCGGATTTTTTTTTTTACCATTAATTATACGATACCACCATCTACAGGAGGTAAAATTTTTAATTGAGTGATTAAAAGTTACCTCTCTTTTATAGAGTAAAAATGCATTGCATTGTACCTGAAACAAATTCGCATTCACATTGTAGAGCTGGGTTTTAAAAAGCGCGATGCGCGTCGATGCGATAAGGGTCAAAAAGCCGAGGCGCGAGGCGCCGAGGCGAATGCGCGCGCATCACGTACCCGAGGCGACAATTTATAAAAAAATATTTAAATTATATATAGTGCACAAAACACATTAATAACACATTTAATGTCAAAAGATACCATGCATGTTCATAGTTCACGATTCTATATCACTAAAATCCATAAATAGTCGAAAACTAAGATCAAAAGTCTAATCGTTTGTAAGGAATTGGTCAAATTGGACCCATATTTTAAAAGTAAAGCCCATGAGAAGAAGCCCAATACACATTATTAAGTCCAATTAATAATAAAAAAATACAAAATAAAAAAAAATAAATAAAAAAGGCCAAAAGTACATGATGCGCAAAAAAGCGCTGATGCGTGCCTGATGCGCGCGCATCACCTCGCATCCCGTAAACGCAACGCATCAGGGTGTCTGATGCAACAAAGCCTCGCATCGCAACGCATCACGCATCAGGCGCGCCTGATGCGCGCTTTTTTAAACACAGTTGTAGAAATCAACAATGATAACTGTGCCGACATAGACTCTTTTTTCTTTATATTTTAATTTTAATTAGTAATATCATTGTGTATAACTTGTGTCCATAATTATGAAATAGTTATAAATTGTGGTCTAACCAAAATTTTAAAATGTAGGCATTTCTTTTGGCGGGGCATGGTGGTTGGAAGCTACAGCAGTTGGTCAAGCCAAATGATAGCCCTTAAAATGACAGTTTTTATTTTAGAGTACTATACCAGTTGTAGCATCTCCAAACAAGTGAATTGGTCCCTGAGTGGGGAATGTAATTACTCAATTTATAAAAGCAGGTCATGTTTATAAAGAAGCCCGTAATTTAGCAATAAACACAAGTATACGGCCCTTAACAAGTAGCTCACACGGTTGTCGTAATGTGCTTTTTTTTTTTTTTTTTTTTTTTTTTTTTTTTTTAGTTCAGATGTGCGTTTTTTACGATTCTGATTTGGGTGTGGGTGTGGATCTGGGTTTTTCAAATTTGGTTAGTGTGTTTTTAGTTTACTGCTTGTTTGGATTTTATGTTAGGCCGGAGGTGGGTGACCCCCCTCACCTTTCATGCCAAACTCACGAGACTGTGGGTAAGTTGTAGCGTGTAAGGAAGAGGAAAAGAGGAGGGAGGTGGTGACCCTCCTCACCACTCGGTTCATGTGCATTTGTGAGTCTCATGGGGTGTTATTATTATTGTTTATTTGATTTGTGAGTGTGTGTGGGGTATGGGGGGTATTTTGTGAGGTGGTGACTATTATGGGTAACAGATGAGGGAAAACGAAGAGAAGTGAATGGTGATGTGGCGATGAGGTAGAAGGTGATGGGGTATGACCACTACCTCTAGTCTTATGGACGTTATAGTGGTGGTGGTGTGCGTTGGCGGCATTTCGCTGCTTGTGTGTGATCAGATCACATCTTGTCATCCGACTAATAACTATTGCATTGTACAAATTAGGGGTGGCAACAAAGTCGTGTTCGGGTTGACTTATTCGGATTTGCGGGTTGGTATAACCTCTCCCCAAAAATAAAAAATAATAAAATAAAAAATCTGATTCATAAAATGGCGCTACGCAATACCAAAAGGCTTGCCTTTGCGCGCTTTTTTACGCCTTAACCTACGCTACGCCTTAAGCCGACGTCAAAGTCCATTTCGTAGCGGCGAGGCTACGCCTCGCGCCTTGACGAGCCTTTTAGAACACTGGTTATAATTCAATGTGTATATAACGACCAAATAATTCAATGGCTATAATTTGTGTCTTGCCGAGAATTACCGTCCCATAATATTAGTTAGGTGTGTATTCGTGTATAACTACGAGATTTTATAGTGAAAAATATTAATAATTGAGATATTGTAGTTAATTGTGTTGTGTAATGTATAGCAAATGAGGTTGAAAAATCTTTGATGATCATTTAAGATGACAACAATATTATACGAGTTCTAGTTTAACAACCGGGATTGACCTTAAAAGGAAAAAAATTAAAAAATAAGAATAAAAAGTAAGGCAATTGTTTAAAAAGTAATTTAGAAGAGTGAAAAGAATTGACATTGGATAAAAGAAGTGAGAATAAAAAAGAAAAGAAAAAAGAAATGGAGTTGAAGAAAGGGGGAACATAACATGGGGGCACATGGGATGGAATGGGAGGGTAAAAAATTAACAACTCAGTCGTCCTCTCACTCAGTCGACACACACAAACAACAAGCAAGATCCATTCATTCGTTCATTTTCCAGTCAGCCACCCACCCACCCACCCACTTAGTTAGTTAGTTAGTTAATATTCATTCATTCATCTATAAGGAAGGAAGGAATAATAATTATAATTATAATGCTAGTATTACCGGTTGAGTTGTTAGTTTAGGAAGTTGAAATGATTGATCAGTTCATCAATTTTGTCATTCGACCACCCAGGTATTATTATGCTACTTTCTTTTTTATTCATTTCAATTGGTAATTTGCTAGTGTATGTATCTATTTTTACTATTGTTGCACTAGATCTACTAATTAACTTGTTGACTTGTTGGTGCAGGGCCTCTTATAATCCAGAGGAGTATTTATGGGATAAACAATTCAGTCTTGGCGGAAGGAACTTCATTCGACAAGACATCGACCTTGTTAATACTCGCGCTCACACTTTGAAATGCTCCCATTACATGCCTTCTCCTTTTCCTTCCCATCCTCTTCCCTGCGTCGTTTACTGCCATGGCAACAGCGGTTGCCGTGCTGATGCCAATGACGCCGCTCTTATCCTTCTCCCTTCCAACATTACTCTCTTCACTCTTGATTTCTCTGGCTCTGGCCTATCCGACGGCGATTACGTCTCCCTCGGCTCCCACGAGAGTCATGACCTCAAGGTTGTCGTCTCCTATCTTAGAACTAACCAACTTGTTTCCAGCATTGGCCTTTGGGGACGCTCCATGGGTGCTGTTACCAGGTACTATATTCCTTCCTTCTTTATATATCTACTACTACTACTCATCATATATATAAGGGTTATGGGTCAAAGAAGTTACTAAAGTTTGCTCCAAAGTTCACCTAAGTTACTATAGTTTTTTTCGTTACAAAGAGGTTACTTAAGTTTGGTCACCGGTTATATAAGTTACTCTGTATGTTTTAACCTTCTACTATAGGTTTTTTTTTTCGTTAATTTCAAAAATGGTCCCTCAGACTAATTGTCGTTAGTTTTTTCCGTTAGCTAACGGCCATTTGCAAAACCCATTTGCACTGTTAGTCCTTTATCCTAACGACCGTTTATACTTAACTCAAAATTTGGTTTTCATACATTTTTGTCCGTTTTTCTTACGTTTTTGACCCATTTTTTACGGGTTTTCTGTTTTCATACGTTTTTATACGTTTTCGTTCATTTTTATACGTTTTCGCCTATTTTCTTACACTTTCATCCGTTTTTCTTACGTTTTGTCCGTTTTTCTTACGTTTTTTCCGTTTTCATACTTTTTTGTCCATTTTTCTTACGTTTTTGTCCGTTTTTTCCGCTTTTATATGTGTTTGTCCGTTTTATACCTTTTCGCCCAGTTTATTACGTTTTCGTATGTTTTTCTTACGTTTTTATCTGCTTTTCTCACTTTTTTCGTTTTCAGACATTTTTTTTTCTGTTTTTCTTACGTTTTTTTCCGTTTTCATACGATTTTGTTTATTTATACACATTTTTACATACGTATAAAACATAACAAGTATAAAACATACAAACGTATAAAATATACAAAGGTGTAGAAAACCATAAAACTAGTATGAAAACTTATGAAAACGTATGAAAATAAACGAAAAATAGATGAAAACGTACAAAAATGGACAAAAACGTACGAAACTGGAGAAAAACGTACGACAAGAGAGAAAAACGTACATAAACGTAAAACAATGTAAAGAAAGTATGACAAGAGAGAAAAACATTCATAAACGTATAAAAACGGATAGAAATGTACGAAAATATACAAAGATATGCGAAGGAGAAAAATGCAAAAAAAAAAAAAAAAAAAAAAAAAAAAAAAAAAACGCTTAGTAGTTTTTTTTTAAGGTTCAGTAACCTATTTAATAAACCCGTAAACTATAGTAACTTCCTTGTAACATTTTAAACTATGGTGCTGACGTGGACAAGGGGAACCGGTAATCAGCCGGTTGCCCACCCTCGCAGTAACATTTATGCAACATTTTTAATCTTTGAGTAACCCAAATGACAAACCCGTTTACTTAAGTAACCTCTTTGTAACGAAAAAAACTATAGTAACTTAGGTGAACTTTGGAGCAAACTTTAGTAACTTCTTTGACCCATAACCCTATATATAACTAGTTTGATATTATTATTTAACAAATATTGTCTTGGACAGCTTACTGTATGGCGCCCAAGACCCTTCTATCGCCGGAATGGTGCTAGATAGTGCTTTCTCTAACTTGTTTACTCTAATGATGGAACTCGTTGACGTCTACAAAATCCGCCTTCCCAAGTTCACGGTACCACTTTATCATCTTTCTACATATACCATTCTTTTTTTATTTTCAAAATCGAGACTTGATTTTTGAAATCCATGAATTTGCTTGCCATTAAGTGAATAAGCTCATAACCCCAAAACATTTAAGCGCCCAGGTTAGACAAACACCCCCTTCAACTTCATATACTACAAATCCTAATACACCATACCAGTTGTCACAAAAAGAATTGGAGGATACACCACACATGTAAGGCCACTTTTGTAGACTCAAATGATGTTGTGGTGGATCCTTAACAAGTGGGTAATGAGTATGCAAGGTTACAGAAGAAACAAGGGGAATATCTACCTTAAATCTATGAGGGTATGCAATCATGTTGGCAAGTATAAGTTGCACAACTCTCGCACCACTCATAATTTGTTAGGTTTGTAAGAGATTCGGGTGTGTGATCAATAGTACTTGCCCATTACAAGTTGATGTTGCTGGTGGGACTCAACTGGTGAGTACGTATATGTGCAGCGGATCTTCATGGGAGTTGCAGGGTGAATATTTGTTAATTACATCTGCCTTTGGGTGGTTGTCCACATTGGGAATTATTCTGAGTAATTTCAAACAACATAGACTGGGTGTTAGCCTCCCTACTTATCTAATCCCTTTTGGCTCTTTGATCATAAAATTCCCTTGGAGAGTACTTTACCAGTAAATGAAAGATGATGGTTAAGAAGGTGTTGTACACTGGAGTCATTAGAGACAGTTAAAGTCCTTTTTCTTCTCCTGTGCTGATGCTCAAAAACAAGGATATTAGTTGGAGGATGTGCTTAGATTATATTATAGGCAACAAGATAACCCTACTATTAAAGATAAGTTTCCCATCCAAATTATCAGAGAGTTGATTGATGAATTGCAGGGTTTAATGCCTTTCCAAGTTTGATTTGAGGCCTCGACCAACAAATCAGAAATAACGGCTTTTTAGACTATATGAGCTCTTGGTTATATGCCTTTTGGACTCACAAATTCCACTTTTCAAGCTCTTATGAATTACAGCATGTGTTCGAAAATATTAAATCTTTTATCAGAAAGGTTGTGTCGGTGTCCTCTATTAATTCTTCTTCAGTCACAACTGATTCTGGAAGATCATAAAAAATTATCAGTAACACATTATTACCATAAATGGACCCACAATCCTAACCTCGTCTGGTTTCCATATATAGCCTAGCATTGTATACAAAATGCTGTCTAAACCTTGTTATGTTAATCTACAAATATATTCCTAAATGTGATCACACAGTGATGTTGGACCAACTAGGCAAATGAGCTTGAGCTTGATAACCATTCATAACCTCTTCAGGGAATGTTAAAGTTAAACATAAAAGGTTTTCTCCTTGATCAGTGATCGGTCGACACTAAGAATCTTGTTAATATTTCTGTTTCATAGTCTTAACGTAATATGACTATGTTCCTTAATGCTACTTTTTAAGTAGTTAATTGTTTGTCTTCGTAACACTAGGTTATATGCTATTTGTAAACTGCTTGAGCCATGATCATTGAGTAAAGCTTATCGCCTATGCTATAGACAGCCATTATTACAATTGAGATAACTTTGAAATTCTTTTGATTCAATTCAGGTGAAGGTAGCTCTGCAGTACATGCGTCGAGTGATTCAAAAGAAGGCAAAGTTTGATATTATGGATATTAACGTCTTGAAGGTCTGTGTTACTTAGACTCCTTTCTTTTGTTTAATGACTTGCAATGACTCATATTTTGATACCACAGGTTGCGCCGAAAACATTTATTCCTGCATTATTTGGACATGCCAAAGGTGACAAGTTTATACAACCCCATCACTCAGACCTCATCTCTAATTCCTATGCGGTATAAAACACCCCCCTTGGTACCTTTTGGCTCACTTGAAGGTAATAAGTTTTGAAAGAACATATTTTGATTATCTGCAGGGAGATAAAAACATAATAAAGTTCGAAGGCGATCACAACTCATCTAGGCCACAGTTCTTTTATGACTCGGTATCCATATTCTTTCACAATGTTCTTCACCCTCCTCAAGTGTGTTCAAGCAGATATGAGAAATACTATGATTTGGGAGATCTTCAAGTTGATGCTGGTATAGTACAAGAGGTAATATCTGTTCCACTTCCACATACTGTATAATTGTATTAAATTTTCCTTCCCTATATCAATACTTAGTGTACAAATTGTTACATGAAGATGGATTATAATATATCTGTTTTCTAATGGGTGCAGAACTTCCTGGTGAATGATGTCAGTATTAGTAGTCTTCACGAATCGTCACAATTGCAGGTGATTAGGCTAAAGTTATTGGTGTTCTTCTTATGCTAATTTATATACCAAAAAAACTTTTATGTTGCTGTTTTTTTCTAGTTAGATAGTTTGAACTCAAATATTTATATACTAATGTTATCAGGACAAGCCAAATGGTCGTACGGAGTGTTGTTCTTATACAAGCTCGAATAGAGAGAGCTGGGGAAGATGTTCGTCTTTGGGCAGTGTTGGTGAACCTTCTCCAGATTGCACCATCTCTAATGACAGTGATCTGGTAACATTGAAAGTGTTGGCAACACCTCTTCGAACTAGTCAACGTGCAGCAGATGTATTGAAGGAAAAGAAAAATGTTGAAAAGAGATTTGGGCGTGACAAGTTTGAAAAACTAGAGGCCCTTAGTCAGCGGCTGCGCCTTTGTGTTCTAAAACGTGTCAAGCACAGGAGGAATCGTTCATCTTGATCATGTTTGTAATAATTATTGTGTGTATTCTTTGTCGTGTTCATCTCAGAGGCCGGGGATGATGGATGTACGGTGTAGGTTCTAGGTTTCAAGATTAACATTTAGTTTGCTATTGCTTGACATGTATCCTGTAACATGTAAGAAGAAAATGAATGAAAAACCAGAAGTAAAATATGAAGAGCAAATTTACATTAGCTGTGTTTGTATTGGCAAGTTTACAACATAAAGAAAATGATTCCTAAGAACTAATTACGACACCCCTCTTTGTCATGATGAAGCCCGAATGCTCTCCTGTCAGGAAAGCTGAATGGTATATGGTGGTCTAAAGCTCGATGACTCCAGTATCTGGTGTGTTGCATCATCATCCAAACTGCTCAATCTTCGTTTCTTCACTGAACTCTCAAGTGGTGACCCCACCAAGTGGCAACCAGAGTCAGGTGTTGATGGTTCATGTCTAGAGGAAAATGGTTCATCTACAGAAATGCTCTTGGATGGGGCATGTGGTTCCTTGTCCATGATGAAAGGTGAGTGGTCAGTTTTATTATCGGATTCTGGGCCTGAGCCGGGACCAAATCTCTGTTGCTCTTCAATTATCTTCTTCAGGTACTTCCCCTGGGCTTCTATCCTTAGCTGAAGTTGTCTTTGCACCTATAAACATTATTATCCAACTCACACTGCTTTAGTAATAATAGCGACCAAACAAACAAAGCATATATGTATATATTGCAGGCATCCACTAGAAGGACATAAGAAGGTGATAGAACTATAACCTCCAACTGCTCATGCAGTCGCTTTTGCACCTCCATCTGCAGTTTGAGTGCTTCTGTGATTTGCATTCCACTGCAAAAGCAAGTCTTCGCTTTTATAACTGAAAACTTTAATGAACAGATGCGGTGCTCATTCTATTACTACAACTAATAAGCCATGCATGATCACTAGTTATAACAAGTGTTCCATCACCACGAATTCTCCAAAACATATATTGGTTGGTTAAACTGAGATTTGCATGTTTGTATTTGTATGGAGAGGAGAAATAGACTTACGATGATCCATCCAAACTCGAAATCATAGCACCAGATTCCTTCTGGTCGAATGCTTTTCCTTGCATTATTTCAAACAAAATATTCAGCATTCACTATTTTATTTCTGTGAGGAGATACACGCGGACAAAAGTAAAAACAACTATGTTATGTGCAACTTGAATTATACATATACCTTCACAAGAGGAGTCAGGGAGACACTTTGAAAGTCGATATTTCTGTAATATTATAGAGGTCAAAACAAACAGCATGTGACGTACGTCAATACTAATATATCGATCTCACTTACCTGCAAATGGCTTTTTACGTGATAAATTGTTAGACCTTGAACACCCATAGCTCTGAGGACACCTTTCGGAGTAGCCCCTGAAAAAGGTTATCAAACTCTCACTACATATAAATGGTCTCTTCCATAAGTACTGTAACACATTAAGCATCACTTTGTACGGTGAAATATGATGTTGCCATTTTGACAGTAACTAGTATTCACTACAACTGCGAACTAGTTAGATTCTATGCAAATTTAACATAAACAATCTTAGATGCAAGCGGAAAAAAAGGGGCGAAATAGACTAACGATCTGGGCCACCGAGTTGAGCGACAGCATCAACAAAACGTTCATGAAGCTCATTCGTCCAGCGGAGACGTTGTCTAGAGGCTAGACTAGGATTGTCATCCATGATCATCATGTGAAGAGCATAATTATTAGTGCTGACAACAAAGAAAGTAGACAGTGAAAATGACAAAATTATTATTCAGAAAGAGCTAGAACTAAATATATCAAAGGATCATATATAGATCTCAATATTACTATGAGCCACAAACAAGAAAGACATAAACATGAAATCAGACCTGGTTTATAATTGGCAAACAATACAACAAGGATGGAAGGAATCAAATTTAAGTCCACGCACTAAAAACTAAAAACCTTCCTTGTTTGTTTATTTACAAAAACTTCAAATATCATATTCACACATATTTATCTATTGGGTTTTGCTAATGACCTAGTCAACAATATTTATCTATTGGGTTTTGCTTATTTTCATTTTGCACAAAGTTATAATTACGATTTCCCACTAAATCAGGGGCGGAGGCAATGGGGGACTAGTAGGTGCTAGGCCTCCCTCAACTAGCCCAATAAGTCTACTATAATATAGCCCAAAAGCCTAATATTTTCAAGAATTAGAACAATTGGCCCCTACCAAAATTACCGATTCAATATTGCGTTTCTTGAATAAAAAAAATGTAATTGCTGAAGCTCGAGAGTCAAGAAGGAAGAGGAGTGTAACAAGTGAATAAACCGATCAAAAGAATTGTTTTTTCTGATAAGATATTGAATGCTTTTATTGATTTGTTCTTTCATTAATGACCATAATTAATTATTCACTTATTTGAATCTTGTGTCTTCAATTCTTTGAAATATTGCATTGTGATTTAATCGATAGTTTTTGTTCATAACTTCATTCACTTGATAACTATTAAAGTATCAATTGCTTGTAGCCTTGTATGATTATCAATTTATCACTTGTTGTATGCTTGATTACTTATTTGACTTTAAGAATTATTAACGATCATATTAAGTATTAACTCATAAGATAACTAAAACAAAGCAAACTATTTGCAAGTTAGTTCATGAGACAAAGGATTTGAAGATCGATGATGATACGACGTTGAGGAAAACTAGTTTAGCTACAGATGATACTTAATTTTCTAGGTACTGTTACATCCGTAGCCTTCACAGATGACACTTGTTTGGCAATCAAGAATCATAAATTAACTACCGAAGAGGTACCATATTTTTTTTTAGTATTAAGGAGGCCAAATAGTAATAGCTAAGTTGCACTGTCATTGAAAGTCTTATCAAGATTGATTAAGGCTTTCTTATAGTGTAAAACACATGTTTCTTTAATTTAATAGAGATTTGACTCTTCCTTTACTTTTTCAGATTTTCATGCTTTGATATTGGTTAGAATAATATCATTATCATTCTAAAATTTTATATCGGCCCCCCTTAACTTGAAATCCTGGCTCCGCCCCTGCACTAAATATACTCTCCGCCAATCAAATATTAGATCATCCACAATAGGTCAAGCTATTAAAAGCTTTTTACTATTTTAAAAGATTTTTGAATGTGTTTTTAGCATTGCGACAAAAGCTTTTTGAAAAGCTTTCTAACAAAGACTTGACAAACTACTACAAGTCTTTCCTCCCAAGCTTTATTCATTGAACGTATTATGCATTAAATGCATCAGGTCTTGCATCAAGTCTTTAAGACTTGATGCATTGTAGATGCTCTTATTCTTACCCATTAAAATCTCTTTTGATCGATTGAAACACATGCAAAATGGACATCTATTTTGCGACAAACAAAGATAGAAAGGTGTACATTTATTTTTCAACCAAGAGAGTATAAAAATTAAATTCGTCCGTAACATCGCAAGTGTTGGCTATATTATATGCACTATCTTAAGGATTACATCCAATTTTTTATGGTTGAAAGAGCATGAATTGCACATGCAGTATTACTCCCTCCGTCTCAAAATTATTGTCCACTATTGACTTTTTAAGTCTTTCTTCTTTAACTTTGACCATAATTATATTTGTTTGTGTTAAATAATACTTGATGAAAAATATATGAATGTATTGGGGTTTAAATGTATTTTCATTGGTATATTTTTCATCAAGTATTATGTAACACAAATAAATATATTAATGGTCAAAGTTGAACAATAAATACCGGTCAAAGTCAAATTGGACAATAAAAATGAGACGGAGGGAGTACTATAATTACAATAACTTAATCAAATATACAAGTATGAATAAGATATTAATTTATTTATCTATACTATATGTAAAGTTAGGATAATTTTTCTTTAAAAATAGTAATGTGTTATACTCAAAGTATCATTTTAAATTTAAAATTTCTTTTTGCATAAGAGAAGTGCTGGGTTGTCTAATAGGGTTCTTCCTCCACTAGTTAATACTTCAAGGGGGTTTTGCCCACAATCACTAGGATTATTAACTAATAAGGAGTGTGAGTATCGAAAAAAAAAAGATTTGTTCTCTCCTACGAACAATTTTTTTCGTAAAATCTCGTCTAATAATAAGTTAAGTTTATATTATAACTATTACAATATGGAACAAAAAGGAATCTCCGGGATTGGTAGAAATATAAAGTTTTTTTCAATGCTTTGCTTATGTACAACTGCAAAGTAATAAGAAACACTATAATTAGATTAGGTAGATAATTTTTTAGTCATTCATTGAATGATAAATCACTACAAGTGACGGAGATACGCGATTTAAATAACGGAAAATCCAATATTTTAAAATTGTATCTAGAATACCTCGGAAGCCACAAGTACCGGCAGAGGACCAAGAAACCACTCGCCCCCGTACATCTGTAACAGTCACAATGGTATTATTGAAACTTGCTTGAATATTACCCTTAATTAAAAATAGTAACATCTACTATTAATTTAATAGTTTAAATATTATTTAATTATCAAACTTTTATATTTTTCGTTTTTAACTCATAAAGTTTTTCTTTCTCACAATAACTACAAATTGAACCCGCAAGGATCACACCAAAACCACAAGCTTACATGTATAATTATTTGCCATTATAAAACGACTGTTTTTCGCAGATATTCGTCTAGTCAATATAAATAGCGTATTGTACATATCTGAATAACTATCCTAACGTGGCAAGAGTATTTTGGTAAATGTTTTCACCTTTTGATCAAAATTGTAAGACCAATGGTGTAACCCCCAACCAACGACACACTCGACTCCCCAGCAAAACCACAGGCGACCGAGTCCCCTCTCCCCTCAATCAAATGCATATTATGGTCTCTTACCTGACCACAAATTCAATTTTTTTTTTTTTTTTTTTTTTTAGATATGTTTTTTGTTGTTATTACGGTCGCGTTACTACTTGTTTATGGTCTGTATGTAGTTTTGGACAAAAAAACTGATTTGACGCTTATGTATAAGGGATAACCGCTAAAAATTGCGGTCACCATTAACATAAGTCTAATCAATTTTTTAAGTATAACAGGATAAAGGTATCTTTCACAATAATATTCCCTCCATACTTTTTGTCCTTTAGTTATCATTTTTTTCTTCATTTAATCAGCTGATAATGAAATTATAATGGAAAATTTATTGAATTGGAGTGTTCAAAAACTGGGATCTAATGTAGTAGTGATTCTAAAAAAAGGTTATTTCTTCGATTAGCAAAAAACGTAATTGAAGTAAAAAAAAAATGGAGTAAAAAAAGTAACAATGAAACTACAATTACCAATAATTTAATGAAATCTTTTATATAATAAAGGAATTACATCATTTTGGAGTGATTTTGAAAACTCATTCTTTTTCATGACCAATAAGAAAGCTTAATTTTGCCACCTAAGCAAAATCGAGCGACGTGATTGGCCAATTAAAAGTCAAAATTGAATCCAATTTGGTCAACCTTAACCAAAAATCGTCCAACAAAACTGATTTATAAGAAAAACGCACAAACACATGGGTTAGAAAGCAATTGTTTAATTTTAAAGGTTGCAATTGTAACTTCTTAAAAACCAAACCGGAAACAAGGATGAGAACCTTTTCACTGCACACACAAAACGAAAACCTAAAATCATAAAGACCAAAAGGCCAAACACAGAAGTGACAGAACCCTTATCTTTACACGGACCAAGAATATATTTCACAAGACACAAATCCCTCAGTTCGTAAAGGTATGAATCGATGGGAATTTGTTGATTTATGGATTATCTATGATATATTCATCTGGTTATAAAGATGTTATGAATTTGCGATGTTCAATTATACTTTTGGAGGGTTATGAATTTGTGGGGTTCAACTATTGCTGCTCTATTTGTTTTTATTATACGTATGATAGTTTATCATTGTATGTTGTATTATTGTGATGTTCTTGAACTTTTTTGTTAGTTTTGAATATTTCTTTTTTTTTTTTGGAACTAATTGCCATTAGTATAAATTCGGTGTTTGTGGATTAATTGCAGTTTCTTTGGTGTTTAGGTCGTTTTAAGGGTGTTTGTGCGGTTTAAATGATTGTTCGGGGCTACCGTATATTAGACTATAATAGTGCCGAGGTTGACAACGAAGTCATACATGACTTTGGGGGAGAGACAACTACACGGTCTTGACCACTTCAAAAATCCAATACTAAAAGCCCACTATGTTATAAGCTTATAACATTTGTAAACATTAACTCATGGACTTAAATTAGCTTAAACTTTAAGTTGATAAGCTTATAAGCTGAAAAAGCAGCTTATCCACTTTACCAAATTGCAATGAGCCAATAAGGCTGTAAAATTAAGTAATCCCAATATTACCCTTAATATGTTATATTTGTTAGTATCTTCATAATCAGGAACATTTCCATGTGGTAGCCTTGCTCTAATTTTGAATTTATTCTAACCATGTTTATATGTCATAGTAGGGATGCAGATTTCAGAAGTTAGTGCTGAGATAGTCTGAATGGTTTCTCGAAGTTTGATACATCTGCTGTAAGTCAGTGGCTGAACCAATGTTACGTAGTCATAGAGGACTTGATGAACGTCAAGCAATGTTGGCAGCCAAAATGCGTGTACAGGCAAGTAGTATATTTGTTTTTGGATACTTATATTGGTTGTTAATGTGTTAGTTCTTACTGTCTTATATTGGTTACAGGAGGATGGTTAACGAAAAATGTTGTGCGTGACCCCTTGCTACTTAGAAACTATGCCCATTTTCTTCAACATGTTAAGATTATAACCCCATGAATACCCTTTGACTTTTAAGGCTGCATGATCCATTTTTGAAATGAGCAAAGTTTTCTAAATTATTTATGTGGCTTTGGGTTCTTGATTCACAGACCAAAGGAGACCATGAAGGATCTAAAGAGTATTACTCGTGTGCGGTACAAGCTCGGGATGGTGAAGTGCTTTCGCAATATGCTTAATTAGTGTGGTAACTCATGATCAAGACAAAGCTTTCAGCTTACTTTGAACGTGCAATTGAAGCTACTCCGGCCGATAGGTACCATGTTCCCTATTTCCTCATGTTTGTTTATGGTATGCGTTAATGATAGGGGTGACATGCGTTAATACTTTTAGAATGGGTTGATTTTAAGCATAATAATTTCTCAAGCTTTGTTCGACAACTCAACAGTTATGTATAGTAATTGTTCTGTTCCATTTGATTTTAAGGTTTTATTGTATGATTATATGTTGATAATTGTTAGTTATCATGATCAGTATGTTTAGAGTTGAATTTTAGGGCAAGAAAAGTTAAATTGTTTATTTTTAGTTTGTTGAGAATTTGTAGTCGATATGTTATACCCTGTATGGTTGTCGAAATTTTGTTATTTAGTAGTGTTTTTTAGTGTACTGGATAACGAGGACAATCTGAATGACTGTTGCAATGTAATTGAAACTTCTACGTTTGTAGCTGGGCAAGATTCTTTGGGTACCGATGAGCGAGATTGTTTTTTGTCAAGATGTGTTTTCTGTGTCTATGTTTCACATATGAACCTCTCCCTTTTATATTACATTTTTATGAATTACTTTATGTGATCGATTTTTAGTAATAATAAAACAGGGAAGATACCCGAGATGTATATTACATTTTTATTGTTTTTCTTCAAGATGAGGGATTTATATCGCTTGATTAGAAGTAATACAGTAGTTGGCTTTTATTGTTTGAGTGATACTATTGTGTAAAATAAATGGGAAGAGCGAGGCTGTTTGTCCCCATTTCTATAGTCTGCACGGAATGTTTGATGCCAAATGCCTACATGCATGAAATCAAATAAAGTATGAGGCATGCTATTTTAGTTTCAACGACACAAAAGCCACTGTATAGATTCTTTAAAAGATGTAGATATTAACATCCTTCGTGCACATTTTTTCGCATCTGTTTTGGTATATTTTAATGTATTGGTTTATTGATTATTAAACACTGTTTTTGGAAAATAATGATAAGCTTGCGATATGTAAAATCATAATTGTTAATTGTATTTATAGTGTGAACCCCGTGCGTGCGGATTGTTGTAAACAGTAATAGACAAGATGACCAAAAGGACGGTCTTATGAAACGAAAGTATGAGTATCAATAAAGGGGGGTAAATTAGTCATCTGATTTTAGTTTGTAATCTCAAACATTTTGTTGAGGGTATGAAACTTATTATTCGACCCCTAGCAGGTGGAACATGGACATACAATCCTTGAGCATGCAGGGGCAGGTGGAACTGGATCGTTACTATGCCAATGGGAAATTGCTCTTGGTGGCATTCTTATTGGAACTGTCTCGACCAAAGAGAAGGCTGCACAAGCCAAGGAAGATGGTTTCCACCATGTCATTGTCAACAATGCTAACCACATAACCAAAGTGGAATTGACTAAGATTACATAAGGTAATGGGGTTGATGTAGTTTTTTATTCAGTTGGAAAAGACACTTTGGATTATGAATAAGATTGTTTCTTTGTTGTTTCAGGGATCATTAGCTTGCTTAAAAATACGAGGACTCCTGGTGAGTTTTGGACAGGCCTCTGGTGTACTAGATCCCATACCTGAATCTTAACTTGCAACAAAATCACTATACCTAGATCAATGGTCAGTAGTACTGGTAATATGATATGTATAGGAGAGCAGTGATTAGTAGTACTTGGGAGGTTTTATTTAGGGATTGATTAGAGAAAGAAATAGATTTAATGAAGTAGGATTGGATTAATCTTTGTTCATATATTAACAGTACCTATATCATATTTTGGTTTAAAAATCATGGTTAACTTAGGTGAAAGGGGTATTTGGATTTACATTTGGAGAAATAGTTGACTCTATTATTGTTACCCGTGTTGACCCACCATCCAAACAGATTGACCATCCATTATAATAATTAATCATGATAAATGATGATCAATATGTCCTTATTTGATCTCCTTACGATTTGTGTTCATCTAAAGTTGTTTCAAATATGTGCAGGTCTCTTGGCATCGCGCTGTGGAATAAAGATCGAACGACAAACATAATTCTAACCTCTACCAATTATTGTGTGTGCCTGTTTTTTAACGCTCTTCCACCATGTCAATTACATGAAGATGATACAATGTGATGCTATATCGGAAGATTGGAAAATAAAGAAGGTTCTTCTAAAGACTACAAATCTCAAGAACATTAAAGTATATTACTTTTGAGGCCCATATGCAGATGCCAAGGAACTTTCCATAAATAGTATTATGTATATGCTTATACATCATGTACAACAATCTGGGCCACTTTTATATCTTGAAGATCTGCTGGTGATGGGAAAGTTGGTAAACTCTATTTACATTTGTATAGTATTGAAGATGTGCAATAGCTCAATCTTTGTTTGACCATAATTGTTGTAATATATTGAATGTACAAAACATAATATTTATTTCGGTGTATAAACAATTATGGTCTTCTGAACTTTTGATTAACTCTCAGGCTCATCTTAATGCTTTTAAATTCGATTACCAAGCTAAAATTTTACAAAACAGACGAAAAAATAAATAATAAAAATGATATGTGTATTTAAAAGAACAAAATATACTTTAAAATAACAATTGAAAAATTAATATCTAATTAAAAATTAATGCGTAAGCCCCGTGCGTGCACGGGTATTATAACTAGTATTGATTATAGTTTTAACGAGGAGTAGGAGCCCGAAAAAATTAATACTAATCTAGCCATGGCAAAAGTTCAATATGGATCTCAAAATTTACCATAGATCCAATGAACCAATAATAGCATTCATTTTTTTATTATAATAAACTTTCACCTTTTTTAAAAAATTTAAATATCTCGCAAACTGTTAATCGTTACGCAATAAAAATTATACCATTGCGACGAGAATTAAATTATCTTTCTATAGATATGCACTACTATATATTTTTAACAATTTTTTTTTTCAAAATTTCGGTCAACAAAAATCATATATGATTTGTGAAAATCATATATGATTCGATTTTTACAAATCATATATGATTTTCAAAAATCATATATGATTCGTAAAAATCATATATGATTCGTAAAAATCGAATCATACATGATTTTTGAAAATCGTATATGATTCGTAAAAATCATATATGATTTTTTCGGACGGAATTTTTGAAAAAAAATATTTGTCGAAAATATATAAAAGTGCATATCTATAAAAAGATAATTTAATTCTCGTCGCGATGGTGTATTTTTTATAGTTTGAAGATTAACCGTTTGTAAGATATGTTGTTTTAAAAAAAAATGAAAAATGATTTTTTATTAATTTAGATAAAAAAAATAGAGAGCTATGATTGGTTCATTTGTTCGATGACAAATATGAGTTCTATATTGATCTCAACTCATCTAGCCATATTGGCAATATTTTCTTCGTCATATCAAAATAGGTTAAGCATCCACTACCATTTCCGTATCGGAAGCAACCACCATTTCCATATCTACCATTTCCGTATCGGCAGTTACATTCCCGAGATAGTTGGTCCTATTAAATACAAAAGAACATGTAAATAAAAAATAGGGGGATTTTCATATATCCTCACATACGCACCCATATTTACATATTTCTCCAAATACAAGTTTTTTATGCATAATGTACAAACCTGTTAAAGCACTGTTTGGGAAAATATGTAAATATGGGTGTGTATGTAGGGATATATGTAAATGCCCCTAAAAAATATTATAGCTCACTTTGTTCCGTAACTAATCTTATAGAGTACCAAACTTGAGATAATACAAAATACACAATCAAATCAATTTACAAACATAAAAATACCATCCACTCGTCTCTGATTTCAAATCACCATGAAATCATTCCACGTCCATGTGTATATTCCATCCCTCCAGCAACATCCAGCGAAATCGGCACATGAACGTGGAATGATTAATATTTAGTTCTTGATTTGTGTGGAGAAGAGACGACTCGTTATTATCCATGTTAAAAAAAGATAAAGGCTACAGTCATGGACTTCTAGTAAGAAAATGGCAGCCCAAAAAATATACTACTCTCCACCGACGTCGGAGATTAGTATTTATTAGGGGTGTTCATGGGTTAGGTAATATCCGAATAAACCGAAAACCGAAACCGAACCGAAAATAATATAACCGAACCGAACTTGCCAAAACCGAACCGAACCGAAATAAAAGTTCGGTTTTCGGTTCGGTTATGGTTTTAGCCCTCCAAACCGAAAACCGAATTTAAATAAATATATATATATTTTTATATATTTATATAAAAAAAATATATTAACTCTTTTATAATATATAGAGTAAATTACACCGTTCGTCCCTGTGGTTTGCTCTAAATCACTACCGTAGTCCCTGTTCTTTTTTTTTTGGCTTTTTTGCTCCCTATGGTTTACATATTGCACGCTGTCGGTCCTTATCGCTAACTGCCGTTATCTTTTTCGTTATCTCAATGGCCCCGTTAGTCCTAACCAGACGATCACTTGCAGCGTTAGTCCTTTATACTAACGACCGTTAATAACTCAAAAATTTTATTAAAAAAAAAATCTTTTCTACGCGGTTTTTATCGTTTTCGCCCGTTTTCTTACGTTTTCATGCGTTTTTGTCCGATTTTATACGTTTTCGTCTACCTTTTCTACGTTTTTATACAGTTTCTTACGTTGTGATACGGTTTTGTCTGTTTTTATATGTTTTTATTTGTTTTTTACGCTTTTGTCCGTTTTTATACGTTTTCCTTCGTTTTTTACGCTTTTGTCCATTTTTCTTACGTTTTTGTCCGTTTTTATACGGTGTAATTTAAAAAAAAATGACGTTTTTTTATTTTGATTTTAAATTTTTTTTTCCGATTTAAAAAAAATACGTTTTTTTTTTAATCTGATTTTTAAAAAAGTTTTTTCCGATTTAAAAAAAATTATGTTGTTTTTTGTCTGATTTTTAAAAACGTTTTTTAATCAGATTACGTTTTAAAATCGGAAAAAACTTTTTTTAAAATTATGTTTTTTTTTAAATCGAAAAAATCTTTTTTATAAATCAGATAAAAAAATGTAATTTTTTTAAATCGAAAAAAACTTTTTTAAAAATCAAATTAAAAAAACGTATTTTTTTTTAATCGGAAAAAACTTTTTAAAAATCAAATTAAAAAAAAACGTATTTTTTTTTAAATTGGAAAAAACTTTTTTAAAAATCAGATTAAAAAAACGCAATTTTTTTTAATCGGAAAAAACTTTTTTAAAAATCAGATTAAAAAAACTATTTTTTTTTAAATCAGAAAAAACTTTTTTAAAAATCAGATTAAAAAAAAGTATTTTTTTTAAATCGGAAAAAAAATTTAAAAATCAGTTTTAAAAAAAGGTCATTTTTTTTTAAAATTACACCGTATAAAAACGGACAAAAACGTAAGAAAAACGGACAAAGCGTAAAAAACGAAGGAAAACGTATAAAAACGGAAAAAATCGTATGAAAACGCATATAAACGGACAAAAACGTATGAAAACGTAAGAAAAACGGACAAAAGCATAAAAAACAAAGAAAAACGTATAAAAACAGACAAAACCGTATCACAACGTAAGAAACTGTATAAAAACGTAGAAAAAGTAGACGAAAACGTATAAAATCGGACGAAAACGCATGAAAACGTAAGAAAACGGGCGAAAACGATAAGAACCGCGTAGAAAAGATTTTTTTTTAATAAAATTTTTGAGTTATTAACGGTCGTTAGTATAAAGGACTAACGCTGCAAGTGATCGTTTGGTTAGGACTAACGGTGCCATTGAGATAACGAAAAAGATAACGGCAGTTAGCGATAAGGACCGACAGCGTGCAATATGTAAACCATAGGGAGCAAAAAAAAAAAAGAACAGGGACTACGGTAGTGATTTGGAGCAAACCACATGGACGAACGGTGTAATTTACTCTAATATATATATATAATATTTTTGAAGCTTGAATTTTTTTTTTTTTTTTTTAAATATATATAAATAAATGAATAAATTATTAAATTTGGGTAATTCGGGTTATTCGGTTCGGTTTTCGGTTATTGGGGGTTCGGTTTTTGGTTTTCGGTTCAGTTTTTGGTTCGGTTTAGTCAAATTTCGGTTCGGTTTTCGGTTATACCCAGAAAAAAAAAATTAACCGAACAAACTGATAACCGAACCGATGAACACCCTAGTATTTATAATAATAAAAAATATTAATTTGTGTCATTGTTTTTTTTTTTTTTTTTTTTTTTTAAGTTAGCAAAATGAAGTTATTGATTTGCTTTTAGAGTGAGACAAGTATAAGCATTCTTTTATTTATGTTGTAACCACCATAGGATGAGATTGTATATTATTGTGTTCTGATGATGTGTTATGCATATTGGAGTTGGCCGTCTTCTATGTATTTACCCACCATTGTAACTAATAGAATATTTGCATAACTATAACAATTCACATTTTTTGCACAAAGTATTTTTGTGGACAGTAGTAACATTCAATGATCAACAAAATTGTTATGTTTATGAAAACATAAACAATTTTTTTTCAATGATCAACAAACATCCCTGCAAGTTTGTGCGTAGCACAGGTTCTAAATGCCTCGTATATAAAACTTGATTTATTTACTAATAATAAATGCCTCGTATACAAATTTATTAATTATTATGATGTGGCAAATGTGTGTTATTTTAGTAACGTCGGCAAAAATTATTCATATTCTAAGAATTTTGTTCATAATGATAATTTAAAGAGGTTATTCATATCCGTATACTTAAGGAAACAGATTATTTCCTTTGTCTTCATCATTTGAAAAATAGTAAGTATTTTTTTCTTTTTCTTTTTTTAGGAAAAATAAGTTTTATTACTATAATATAAAAGGAAAAACTAGAATAAAAAGAAAGGTAGACAATTAGAAACAAGACAAGAAATCTAGGTTTCAAAGCTAAAAAAAGAGCCCTATATACGCTAACATAAAAAGAACATCTAAAGATGAACATGCTATTTTGACCAAACTCAACTTAAACTTTGCAAACCCACGACACAAATGAAGCTTTTAATTATAAGATACGACTTGAAGTTCGCCGACAACCAAGTATGATTGTATGTACAATGCTTTGGCACACCGTAAGTGTATATGATCATCATTCAAAACTTTCTTGTTTTTATACCAAATAACTTGCTTGATCTTCTATTTGAGCTCTCGATCGATCCGTAATCATCTACTACTTGCTTGAGGTGGACAATGTGGTTGCTGCTTGTGGCATCACGTACAGCAGTTGAATTCAACTATGCCAGTGTAACAAAAACCCCGTTCGATTTCCTTTTTAAGACATCTCACCTTGTTATGTTTGATAGCATTGCAAATTTTAGGCCCTTTAATTTTAATTACTAAATACACTAAACGTACTGCAAAGAAAAGTAATTGAAAAAACGCTGGTAAAAAATGTACTCGAACGGACTAAGATGGATTAAAGGTAACACACAAAAGACACTGTCAAGCATATGTTCATTGATGTTTTAAAACAAGTTTCACTGATCCATGCATGATGGATGATTCAACCAAACCATATAATAATAATTCAACAAGCTAAGAAAGAAAGATAGATAGATCTCTAATTAAACACACAATAATTCAAGAAACATGTGCTATACGTACAAATTCGATAGATATTATGATCGAGAGAGGTACAAGAATAATTAATAAGAAGCTAGGAAGGCCTAGTGGATGCATGGGATAACGGCTCTTCTAGGTTGTGCATTCGGGCGAGATCGAGCAACTTTCATATACAACCATCCATATAGAGAAAAGGAGAACGATTGCTGATAAGATGCCAATGATTTGGAGAATGGTGTAATAGATGTCCTTCATCCAACTATGCAAACACAAGCGTGCAAGAATCAAAATCCCCGATGCTATCACAACCGTAGATCCTGAGACAATAATGCTTTTCAAATAAACCCCGCCATGAATATTAAAAAGGTATGGGTCATCTTGGGCCAAGCGTGACACAAAAACTAATAATAATAACATGATAAGAACTAGGGGTGGCAATCGAGTCGTGTTCGTGTTGACCTATTCGGGTTTGTGTGTTGGCGGGTTGGTATGACCTCTACCCAAACACGACCCATTTATTAATCGTGTCAAGAAACTCAACCCTAACCCAGACCTGCATAACACGTGTAACCCATTTATGACCCGTTTAACGTGTTTAACTAAATAGGTCAAGCTGTGAATAAGGTTTATGATTTGTTATTTTAACTAGTTTAAATGCGAAAATGATATAAGGATCTAAAATATAATAAAAATAACATATAAATAACTATGCGACAAATTTTCAGAGTTATAAGTGTCAATTTTAATGATATTTGAGGTATAATCATAATTCACTCATATTAAGTACATACAAAAATACATTTAATCCACATCCAACATAAAAAACTAGGTTATATTTTTTATTTTTTAAGTCTTGTATACTTAAACGGGTTCACGGGTTGACCTGTTTAATATTTACTCAACCCAAACACAACCTGTTTATTAAACGGGTTAGAAGGGTTGACCTGTTTTTGACCCAAACCAATTTATCCTAAACCCAAACCCATTTAACTTCGTGTCGTGTTCGTGTCGTTTATCGTGTCGTGTCGAGAATCGCCGCCCCTAGTAACCACTGCTAGTCTTGTATAGTCAGTTTAGTATTCTGTATTAGATAAATATGGAAAAGATATTTATCTTGTAGGTTACGTATTGTATTATGTAAAGGACTCCTTAGCCTATAAAAGGAGGTCCTAGGTTAGATTAGATATACGTATGTTTTATATCTAAGGTCGATACACTTCAAAGTTGTAAAACCATAATACTGGTTAGAGTATTCGTATTAATAATAATATTGAGGTGTTGAATGTTTATTGTTCTTCTTCTTAAGATTAAGTATTAAATTCCACGTGATACTTCATAAGTATTTGTTTTAAGTCAGTTTCTATATTAGATCGTTTGCTCAACTGGGATCAACAAGTGGTATCAGAGCTTGTGATCTAGAAACTGTAACCAAGAAGAAGTTTTGTTAAGTTCTATTCAAGAAAGCTAAGATGTCTGACGAAACTCACATGGTAACTGCATCTAAGGTGCCTATGCTCAAGCATGGTGAGTATCAAATCTGGAGAATGCGAATGAGGCAATACATTCGTATGATTGACTATGCCATCTGGGATGTTGTTGAAAAAAGTGATACTTTTCCTAAGAAGGGTGATGATGGTAAGGAGATAACTATTGTTAGTGAAGTCGACAAGGCTAAAAGAAAAATGGATATCAAAGCTCACAGTATTCTCTCCATGGGAATACCTAATGAGTATGCTTTGGACTTTGAAAGATATGAGTCTGCTAAAGAGTTACAGGATGCTCTTGAGACACGGTTTGCTGGTAATGAAGCTACAAAGAAATCAAGGAAGAATATGCTCAAGCATCAGCTTGAAAACTTCACTGCTCTTAGTGGAGAGAAACTTGATGGCACTTATAACAGGCTTCAAAAACTTATCAGCCAATTGAAGTCGGTGGACTACAATGTCATTCAAGAAGATATTAATTTGAAGTTCATTAGAAGTTTATCTCCTGAATGGGTAGTTCATACAATTGTGTGGAGAAATAAGGAGGACTTTGACAAGATGACTCTGGACAATCTCTACAACAACTTAAAGGTTTATGAGTCTGAGAATAACGTTGCTGGTGCATCTTCTGCTAATCAAAACATTGCTTTTGTTTCCACTAATCACAAGAGTTCACAAGATGTATCCACTACTGCCTATGGAATAACCACGACTATTGCAAACAATACCACTGTTAGTGATAATGTCAGTCATGGTGCAATTTGTGCCTTTCTGGCTGATTTAACTACCAGTGTTACTGTTTTAAATCAAGATCTAGATCAAATTGATCCTGATGATCTTGAGGAGATTAATCTTCAATGGCAAATGGCAATGTTGACTCTCCAAGCAAGGAAGTTTCTGAGAAGGACTGGAAGACAGGTTAAGTATGATGGTCAAAGGAGAGTTGGATTCGACAAAAGCAAGATGGAGTGATTTAACTGCAAGAAGAAGGGTCACTTTGCTAGGGAATGTCAAGCTCCTAAGAGAATTGAAGGCATTAAGAAGACCACTGAAGAGACTGCTTCTTCTTCAGCTTTGGTTGCTCAAGATGGGATTGGTGATTATGACTGGAGTGATCAGATTAAAGAAGGTCCCAATGCAGCTTTTCTTGCTAGTGAAGCTTCAAAAGAGCATAACTTTGCTCTTATGGCCTATGTTTCATCTTCTGGTTCAGATTCTGAGGTATTTAATGATTCTAAAACTTCTACTTGTTCTTTTAAATCATGTCAAGATAACTTAGAATCTCAAAAAGCTATCACTGAGAGTTTAAGGAAAGAAGTAGAAAGACTGTCTCTAGATAACTTAGTGATTCGCTCCAGACGGTCAGGTTTTATTACACAAGTCAACCACTTGTGAATGGTCAACCGTAATAAAAGTCAAAACAGTCTAAAACCAATGCAATTAAATCCAGGAAAGTTTAGTGTTTTCTCGGGTCGTTAAGTCCCAACGAGCTGTACGATTAAATCACTAAACACTACAAGAATCATGTAGAATACCCACGGACTTTACCCACGAATGTCTATTCGTGGTTATTTACCCATAAGTTTCCCACATGTTGCCCACAACTATGGAATCTAAAAGCCAGACATATTTAGTGGTGAATTTCCCACGGACATACCCACATAATTACCCATGACGTTAAAATTCATGGGTAATTTGTGGTTAAATAATTGGCGCTAAAAAGATTCCCACGAAATACCCACAAGTTGGGTTATTGTGGGTAAACATCCTGGGTAATATCATGTGTAAATTCAATAGCACGCGTTTTACACACGTTCTTTTGTTAGTGGGTATTTTTTTGTAGGCATTTTATGGCTAAATTTTATAAGTGTAATTTCTGGGCAAAACAAATATAGGTTTTTAAAGAATGATGTATAACGTATTTATAGTTGTGGTCAAATTAGAATAAATCATAAAATGAGAACGGTGAGAATCAATTATAATTACACATTGGGGATGCATCGACTTGATTTCGATGCATTTTTGTTAATTAAGAATCATCATAATGTATTTAACTTGTCACGTTTTTTATTTTCGTGCAACAAATAATTTTTTTGCAACTTCATGTAATACACTTCGAATTTCGTCACTTTGGTGT
Organism: Chrysanthemum seticuspe; assembly: GCA_019973895.1. Taxonomy (NCBI): domain Eukaryota; kingdom Viridiplantae; phylum Streptophyta; class Magnoliopsida; order Asterales; family Asteraceae; genus Chrysanthemum; species Chrysanthemum seticuspe. Next base: position 426,061 of record BPTQ01000007.1, read on the forward strand.
AGGATTTTACCTCCGCAACAAGTACTAGGTTATCTATTTCTTTCAAAATTTTTAATTACCTACATGGGATCCACCTATGATAATTACAACTTATTCACCACATATAAATGAAAAATGTGACAAGTTAGCTACATATAAATAAACCACATATAAATGGAAAAAGTGACCAAAAAGGATAATGGTATGGATGGCAACTTTTTTCATTTTGCAAAACCGGTTGTGTAACGGTGGCAATTTCTGAATCGACACGAAACTCGCCATGAAATCGACACAAAAAATAACAAGTTCGGGTTGAGTCTAAATAGATTTCGGGTCGGATTTGGGTCGACCCATCTAACCCGTTTATTAAACGGGTCAGGTTTGGGTTTGGAATAAATTAAATAATTGAAGGTCAAAGTTGAAAGAAAAAGACTTTAAAAATCAACAATGGACATTTATTTAGGGATGGAGGTAGAATATAAAATGGTTTAAATAGGTAAACCTGAAACCCGTTTAACCTGTTCATTTTGTGTAACCTATTTAGCCCGCCAACCTAAGTATATAAGCGGGTTAAATGGGGTCAGATTCGGGTTATGTGTAAACATTTTAGGGTTGACATAGCTGAACCCGCAAACCTGTCAACTTGAACCCGCAAATTCGAACCTGACCCGAATTGCTACCCTTATGGTTGTGAGAGTAAAATAATACATCAAAGTGACCAAATTTGAATGTTTAGTACTTGAAATGGTAAAAAAATTTATTAACAAATTAGATAATTTTTTAAATGATTATCTCTATATTAAACATAATTAAAACTGTTTAAATAATATTTCATTTAGTTCTGATAATATGCAACTTAATAATGATTTTGATCATATTGATAAGGAGGGAAACTTCCCGCTCTAGTAGTCCAAAATGAAAATTAAATAATTTTAAATTTGATTTCTCTCTCACTTTATCTTGGAATCCCAAATGACTAACTGCTCCACATCTCTCGCCACAATATTTCCGCTAGCCATTGTTATTTTCGAAAGGTATAACAAATCCTTTTGGTTAATTTATGAGGGCTGTATCTCTTTAATCTTTGTTTTATCTTCTCCGTCTTTGATTTATATAAGTGCAATATATTGTTTGCAGGCACTATGAATGATGGTAGATGATGAATTGGTTAAACTTGGATCTCAATGCATGATTTTGGAACAAGACAAAGATGACTGAAAATGGTAAACTGAATATATGTTGTATCATTTTTGAAAAAAAAATACATGCTTTGTATAAAATAAGTATGACAATAATCTTTGACCTGCCAATTTGTAGGTGGTTTTTCTCTCATGTGGTTAAGCTTATACACATTCTTTCAAAGGTATGCCAACTTTGTCGCTAGACTTGATACTTAGTTTCTGTCTTTCAATTCCATTGTCCTTCGTCAGTGTTTGGAATTGTATAAATGTTTTACAAAAGTATGATTTGATACTGTCTTTTTATACATGAATGCCTCACAAGTCACAACACATAGTTTTTGTTACTTACATGACATTTCAAGTATTCTCAAACTAATCATTTCATCATGGAGCTTGTTTACAAAACCAAGGGTTGAATGATATTTTGCATTCGACATTTAAATTGCTATGGGTTCTTGATAGTAATTGTTGATGTCATTACTCATTAGTAAGTGATAGTCTATTCAATAGAAATGTCAACAATCTCATACTGTAATTAATGGAATGCCTTGAAAATTTTGCATTCCCTAGACCGTAAGTAATAATATGTATGTAAACACGTATTGTATATCTATTGATCTATTTTCGCTAGATAAATAGTTACTGATTCAATATAACATGATAGTGTCATCGTTATTTGATATAAATCTGTTTATATATGATAATATGTAGGGCATGATGAAAAATACTTGGTTTCTCGCGAAGACCAACTTATGAAACGAACAAAAAGAGAGAAATGGCACTTCACCAATTCAACAAAGGAACCTCTATGAACGACTGGTGGCTACTGATTGTTAGGCTTCATACTATTAATGTTTAATTTTTTGAATGAATGATGGTTGAACCGTTGAATTGATGTTTTTAGTTTGTACATGGATGTGATATTTATTGTATAAAAGTTATTTTTTGTGTTATGGTTTAAGTTATTGATCAATGGGTACAAATCTATATGAAATGAATTATACTGAAAATGGCGTCTCAAGTTTCCCATGGATTTTCCTACGAATGTGTCGAGGGATATATATTTTAGAAATTCAATATTGAATCATAGTTTCCCACGAGTTAATATTTTAAACACATGTATGACTGTGGATAATTTACTCACGGATTACACATGATCGAATTTGTGGGTGTTTTTGTGGTCACTTATGAAATCCCACAAAAAATGTACCCACAGACTTTATATAATCACCCACAAAAAATGGTGTGGGTAAAATACCCACAGCTTGAAAATTTCGTGGGCATAAATTTAGCCTCGGAGGTTATACCCATGCCTATAGGTTTGTGAGTATTTTGTGGGTATTAGCATGTTACCCACGACTTTTGGTCTTTTAGCCACAATTTATGTCCATGGGTAATCGGCTGATTTCTTGTAGTGAAACGCGTAGTGATCGAGTGATATTGAATGGGAAAATGTGATGATTTGGAATAATTATACCTAAAGAAAAAGTTTGTAAATTACAGGGGCTTAAATGCAAATTAAAGAAAATTAAAAAGCTAAATTATATTAAATAAACGCTATCACTATTTTTAAAGTTGGATTTTCTTGATTTTTATTTTATAAACCTATTTGAATTTAAAAAACTAATTTTTAACTTTTAAATCTATTTGAAATTTTTATTTTTTAATTCTATTTTAACAATGGGAAACAAAATCTCACAAGAAAATTAAGCTTAAGGTAATTTATACTAAAAACGCAAATCGAGAATTTTTAAAAACGAGCTACGAAAGTGAAATATCTAAAATTTAATCCTACAAGTGTATTATTATTTTTCCTAAGTTCTATTTAAGAAAAGAAAATTTTAGAAATTAAAATTATATTTTTCTGATAATTATTTTATTTATTATGAATTAATTACTATTTTAAACTAATTAAATGATTAAAAATACTAAAAATTATGAACTTTAAGGAGGAAATTATGAAACTATTTTTCAAAAATCTAAAATAACTAAAGAGAATTTTCAAAACTAATTTTGTATTTTTATGATGATTTTTCTATTTTCTACAAATTTAAAACTATTTTAAACTAATTAAATGGCTAAAAATTATAAATTTAACTAGGAAAAATCTGAAAAAATTATTTATTTGCTTTTTATATTTATCTTAATCTATGAAAATTGAAAACTTATTTTTTCTAAGCTTTTCTGATTTATTTGTATTAAAAGCTATTTAAAAAGTCTTAAAAACTGATTTAAAATAAGAAAAATAGCAAACAGTGATAAAAAATTATGAAAAATTCAGGAAAATTCTAAAATATTATTATAAATTTATAAAAAACATAAAAAAAAACTATGCTTATGTGTGATAAATTGAATCTGTAATGCAAACTGCTTGAGAATAAGCACTTAGAATAAGCTAAAAAGCTCTAGAAAGCACCAATTTAACACAGAAGCTAGATTATACTAAAAATACCTAACAGCAACTAATTCCAACTACTCCTAACTTCAAATAAGCAACCTACAAGGATTTGAGCTAATTAACCATTTGAGCCAAACAAGCCTTATCCCCTATCTTGCAGCTAATGTACCAGCTTCTATAATAAGCTAAATTGAAAACTAAAAATTTTGAATTCTAACCAACCTACCAAAGATCACTTGTACCAAATATCAGACCTAAACAAGCTTTAATGAAGCTTGTGCAAAGCTTACAAAAAGCTGCTTCACACTCAGTTAATGCTGAGTGTGAACAGGACACTTTAGTGCTTAAAGAACAGCTTGATTGGACCTTATAAAGATTTACAAAAATTCTCTAAAAATCAGATATCAAAAGTTAAGCAACTTAACTAGCAATTCCCACAGTTTCAATGATTTTGACTTAGAATTGAACATATGAAAATTATGCAAAGTTCTATGAAAACTGCATTTTTCAACTTTGACTATTTTATGACAAAAATGAAAGGTTGACTATTGTGAGATTTGATTTGAATTTTATGACTGATTTTGATGTATTAAGCTAAAATAAGATGAATCTAAGTTATATTACCAAGTTATAAGCAACTTTGATGAGATTTGTACTCCAAAATCCTAACAGTTAACTATTAAGGTGAGATTAAAGATGATTTTGACTTTTTAACAAGTGAGGACTGGTTTTTATGCTTGCAATGAGTTATTATGACCTAACGTGACACAGATCAAACAAGAATAATGGCATAAACACTCTATAACACAGTTAAACCAGTGAATCCAAACAACCCTTAAAAACTGTGAACTTGTGATTTCCAAAGGATTTCACAAGCTAAGATCATGCAACTGATTCAAGACCTTTTATTATCATATAACAAGTCTAAATGAGCATTAAACAACAGTGGTACAAGCAATAAACTTAAGAACAAATAATATGCTATTAGAATTGTGAAAATGAGATTTCAAAGCAACTATCAATTCTAAAGAACAAGCAACCTGTTTAAATATAGGAATCTACTTAACTACAACTTAGAAACATAAAAACACAGAGCTTTAAGCTATAAGCTACTTATACAGTGAAATGCAAAAAATGCTTATAAAGGGCTTACAACTGTTTTCCAGCCAAAGACCATGAACCAGTAATTAATACCACTCCTAATAGCTTCCCACAAAGCTTCTAACCCAAGGGCAATTCATAGATTAACCTGCTTCAGCTTCCTTCACCATATTCAATGATTTTTGATTTTTTAACTATTTTTGAGTAATTTTTTTTTTATATTTTTGAATTTCAACTCTAAACTGGATTTTAAAGTTTCTAAAAGCTTATAAGAGCTTTATAAGGAGCTTATATGAGCTTTAAAGTCCTTATCAACTACTAATAACAACATTTGATTATTTTGAGAATTTGAACAAGGAAATTTGCATAAACTGAATTCGTATACATGAACTGAAATTGATACTGAAAATAAGTTTTTAATACACTGAGATAACTTAACAAGACACTTGAAAACTTTAAAATACACTGGAAAGCTTAAATTTATTAAAACGACTTAAGAAAATTACAATTACTCTAGATTATATCTCCATACTGCTTCTTTCTTCTTTATATTAATTTCTTTCAGTCTCTTGTCGACCTCTGATCATTTCCCACTTTGCTTCATTCATTGGATCCTTCAATTTCATCCAAACCGTGCATTTGTCATTTTGGCGCCAAAAGGTAATTTGAGTGGGTTTTTCAATTAATTGAGGTCGTGAGTGGTTTATGAGGTGGAAGGGTGATGGTGAGAGGTAGGCATGAGCTGGGGAGAGGTGGAAAGGTGGTGGTGAGGTGGTAAAACCACCTAGTTTTGGGTTTGCAGGTGTGGGAGAGGAGAGTGAACAATGGAGGGCGGTTTTATCTTTTAAACCGTGGATTGGGCTTTTGGGTTTGGGTTTGGGCTTGGGTTTGGCTGGGTTAATAACAAAAGGGTTTGTGTTTTGGGTTGTTATTAACACAAAGGGTCCGTTTGGTATAAGTTAAGCACAAGGACCATTCATGTAATTTCTGATTTATGAGGGGCCTGATTTGAACTTTCCCAAACATCACACAAGGACTAAACCTGCAATTAATGGTTAGTACAAGGACCAATATTGCATAAAATTCCATTTTTATATATCTAAGGACCAAAACTGCCAACTTTGTAACTCCAGGGACTAAACTTGTAATTTTCTCAAAACTTATCATAAAGGACCAAATATGCCACATTTGAATAGTACAAGGGTGTAGTTTGAATAATTTCCATTTTTAAACACCCAGGGACTTATTTTGACACTTTTGTAAAGTTGAGGGACCAAAGTTGTAAATTGTGATTTTTAAACTTCAAAGGACAATTTCTTACAACTTATGAATCCCAAGGACCTTTTATGACTTTTTATAAGTTTTGGAATGACCAGGGACTAGTTTTGACAATTGGTGTAACTTGGGGGACTAAAACTGCCAATTATGTAAACTTGATACGTTTTTCACCTGATTTTGGTATTTTTGCATTTAAAACACATAAAACACTTTTCAATGATATTTATAGTATTTTGTAGCATTTCTGAGTGTTTTCAGATGTTTTTGCAGTCTAAAAGGTACAAAAATGATGAGTATTTGCACACTCATCACTTAGGTTATAGAGTTGGTCTAGAAAGTGTTGAAGAAAAGCTTAATTACTATATTAAATGTGAGTTTGAGTATGTTGATAAAATTAATATACTAGGTGGAGAAATTGATCTTAAGGATAGAGAGATTAAGATGCTTAACGGGAAACTAGAAAAAGCAGAGAGTGTAAAAGTAGAAGCCCTAAAAGAAAAGGAAAAACATGTTGTTAGGGTTGCTAAAACACAGTATGCTTTTGATCTAGTAAATAAACCAATAGGTCAAAAATTGTTCAAGGATGGTACTGGCCTTGGTTACAATGATATGCCACCACCATCTCTTATGAAACATGCACCACCTGCAAAAGAGCTCTCATTTAGCAGTGAATTTAGCTTCAATAAACCTGTAGGTGAGACTAACAAGATTGAATCACCTAAGATAAGTTCTGATAAGTCATCTGATGCTCCCACAATTGAAGATTGTGAATCAGATTCTGAGGAAGATAGATTTGAATCAACTAAGCCTGAAGAGATAGAAAAAGTTAAGAAAGTTGATTCTGAACAAGCCAACCTTGTACCTAGATTTGGAGCTCAAATTGCTAAGAAAGTAGTTGAGTACAAGGAAGTACCTAGGGAACAGATGAAAAGATACATACCTAGGGGAAACCAGAGAAACTTCAATGGAATAATTTCAAACAGATTAGGAGATGAGTTTCAATGTGTTAAAAAGGATTGTTTTACATGTGGTAGTTTTGAGCACTTACAGAGAAACTGTTATAAAAACATACCACAAGTTTGGAATCATTGGAGGAGGATAAATCATCAAAACTTTTCAAAGAAAATAAACCCTCATCCTAACAAAAACATGATTCCAAGAGCAGTGCTAATGAGGAATGGGAATACAAAAACAATAGTCACTGATGCACCCAAATGGGTTCCAACCACTGCTGAGAATAATGTAAACACGGCTAAGCAAAATCATACCACTGCTAAGCAAAATAACACCACTGATACAAAAGAAGTTTTAAAAAATCCAAAGGTGATAACTGACACAGTGGTTGGAAACCATTTTTATGCTGTTAAGGCCTCAGCAAGTTGGCAATGGAAGCCTAAGACCAAGGTTTTACATCATATCAACTGTGCATCAATGGACCTAAAGAAATGGAATATTTTGATGCACAGGGCATACCCAAGTCAGTATTGGCTTGGGTCCACAAAAGGAACTAATTTGTTTAAATTCATGTGCAGGGCAATCTACAAGATGAGCTAAAAGATAAAGGAGTTTTTGATAGTGGTTGCTCTGGGCACATGACTTGGGATGGGAGCAACCTGGAGGATTTTGAAGCTTTTGATGGAGGATATGTGGCATTTGGCAATGATCCAAAGGGAGGAAAGATACTTGGCAGAGGCACAATCAGAACAGGGAATTTAGACTTTGAAAAGGTCTATCTGGTACAGGGACTTAAGTATAATTTATTTAGTGTTTCTCAAATGTGTGATAAGAAAAACTGGGTACTTTTTGGTGAAACTGAGTGTGTAGTGTTGTCACCTGATTTTAAGATGCCTGATGAGAAATATATACAGCTTAGGGTACGTAGGAAGGAAAATATATATTGTTTTGATCTTAAAGATGTTCTTCCCAATAGGTCCTTAACTTGTTTGTTTGCTAAGGCTTCAGTAGATGAGTCTAAGTTATGGCATAGAAGGCTAGGTCACCTCAATTACAAAACAATCAATAAACTGGTAAAAGGCAACTTAGTGTGAGGGTTACCTTCTAAGGTTTTTGAGTGTAAGGAACTGTGTGTGGCTTGTCAAAAAGGAAAACAACACAGAGCTTCTTGTAAGACCAAAACTGTTAACACCATCACACAACCACTATTTATGCTTCATATTGACTTATTTGGACCTACCTTTGTTAAAAGTTTGAACCATAAGCAGTATTGCCTAGTTATCACTGATGATTATAGTAGATTTTCTTGTGTATACTTTTTGGCTATTAAGAGTGAGACTAGTGAGATCCTCAAGAGTTTCATTACTAAGATAGAAAATCTAGTAAATCATAAGGTCAAGATAATCAGATGTGATAATGGAACTGAGTTTAAGGATGATGTGATGAATCAGTTCTGTGTAGTTAAGGGTATAGAAAGACAGTTTAGTGTCGCTAGAACACCACAACAAAATGGTGTAGCTGAAAGGAAAAATAGGACACTAATTGAGGCTACTAGGACAATGTTGTCAGAATCTAAGTTACCTACTACCTTCTGGGCTGAAGCTGTAGGCACTGCATGTTATGTGCAGAATAGAAGTAAGGTAGTGAAGCCTCATAACAAGACCCCATATGAGCTGTTACATGATAGGAAGCCAATGATTTCATTCCTAAAACCTTTTGGGTGTCCTGTTACTATCTTGAATACCATAGACTACCTAGGCAAGCTTCTAGAAAAAGCTGATGATGGATACTTTTTAGGCTATTCTTCTAATAGTAAAGCCTTTAGAGTATTCAATAGGAGGACTAGACTTGTTGAAGAGAACCTACATGTTCAATTTAGTGAAAAGACTCCTAGTGTTGAGACCAAAGGACCAGACTGGCTGTTTAACATTGATATGCTAACCAAATCTATGAATTATGAGCCTATCATTGCAGGAACTTCCACTGATGTTAATGCAGGTACACATAAGAATTCTGATGCAGAAACAACTTCTACAGAAGCTGATTCTCCAAAGGAGTTCTATTTGGTTGAAAAGTGGAAAGCTGGTTCTGTTCCTTCCATCATTGATAAGCAAGGTCCCACTGATGATGTTGCACTGAATACTGGAAGCAAAGTCGATCATCATCACGAAAAGGATGAGTTGTTGAAAGATGACTCAGTGTCGGTAGAAGAAATTGAAAGAAAGAAAAGGCATTCTGAAAGCACTGCTAAGCCAACCAAAAGCACGGATAGAAATACTGAAAGAACTGCTAAGCCAACTTCTACCACTGCCAATATAAGTGAAACCCCAGCTGCAAGTACTGGTGATAGTACTTTCTTTGGACCAACTGCAAAGCCATTATTTGGTGAAGAGGAGTATCCACATGATCCTACCATGCCTGCTTTGATAGAAATTGATACTCCTACTGATGATGAAGACATGGATGATTTCTTCAATGCTGATTTGACTAACTTGGAAACTGTCATTCATGAAAGTCTAATCACTACTACCATGATTCACAAGACTCATCCCAAGGAAAAAATACTTGGAAATATGAATACTCCAGTTCAAACAAGAAGAAGGGTTAAGAATACTTAAGCCTTTCCTGAACAAGGTTTCTTTGCAAGATCTCTTCACAAAAGAAACAGTCATAAAGATCTGCAAAATTTCCTGTTTGCTTGTTTTTTGTCTCAAAAGGAGCCCAAGAGAGTGGAAGAAGCTTTATCAGAAGAAGGATGGGTAGAATCAATGCAAGAGGAGCTTCTACAGTTTAAGCTTCAAGAGGTTTAGACATTGGTTGATCTTCCTAATGGTAAGAGGGCAATTGGGACAAAATGGGTGTTCAAAAACAAGAGGGATGAAAGAGGAATAGTGGTAAGGAACAAATCAAGGTTGGTTGCTCAAGGATACACACAAACTGAAGGCTTGGACTATGATGAAGTATTTGCTCCAGTTGCAAGAATTGAGGCTATTAGATTATTTTTGGCTTATGCTTCATTCAAGAATTTTGTTGTGTATCAGATGGATGTTAAAAGTGCATTTTTTATGGCACAATTGATGAGGAGGTTTATTTTTGTCAAACTCCTGGTTTTGAAGATCCTGATCATCCTAACAAGGTTTACAAGGTGAGGAAGGCTATGTATGGGTTGCATCAAGCTCCTAGGGCATGGTATGAGTGCCTGTCTACTTATTTGATGGACAATGGGTTTAAAAGAGGGTTGATTGATAAAACTTTGTTCATTAGGAAGCACAAAGATGATATTTTATTGGTTCAAATCTATGTAGATGACATCATCTTTGGCTCAACAAACAAGGAGCTATGCAAAGAATTTGAGAAACTTATGCATGATAAGTTTCAGATGAGTTCTATGGGAGAACTCACTTTCTTTTTGGGCCTACAGGTTCAACAGAGGACTGATGGTATCTTCATTAGTCAAGACAAGTATGTAGCAGATGTTTTGAAAAAGTTTGGGTTTCAAGATGTAAAGAGTGCTAGTACACCTATGGAGACTCAGAAACCACTGCTACCAGATGATGGAAGTCCCAAAGTTGATTTAAAGTTGTACAGGTCCATGATTGGATCTTTGATGTATCTCACTGCATCTAGGCCAGATATTATGTTCTCAGTATGTGTGTGTGCAAGATTTCAAGTCACACCCAATACATCACACATGAATGCTGTTAAGAGAATCTTTAGATACCTTAAAGGCCATCCTAAATTGGGCCTTTGGTACTCTAAGGATTCCCCTTTTGATTTGGTGGCCTACACAGATAGTGACTATGTTGGTGCTAGTTTGGATAGGAAATCTACAACTGGAGGATGTCAGTTTTTGGGAAGCAGACTAATTTCATGGCAGTGTAAAAAGCAAACTATTGTGGCAAATTCTACAACTGAAGCTGAATATGTGGCTGCTGCTAGTTGTTGTGGTCAAGTTCTTTGGATTCAGAATCAATTGCTGGATTTTGGATACAACTTTATGCATACAAAGATTTACATTGATAATAACAGTACAATTTGCATCATTAAAAATCATGTTTTACATTCTAGAACTAAACATATTGAGATAAGGCATCATTTTATTAGAGATTGTAATGAGAAAAGGTTGATTCAAATGGTAAAAATCCATACTGATTTCAATGTTTCTGATCTTCTCACTAAAGCTTTTGATGTGGGGAGGTTTCAGTACCTTGTTGTTAGTATTGGAATGATTAATCTCTAAATCTCAACTTGTTTTGTAAAAGTTTGTATAAGTATTGGACTGTTATTATGTGATCTTAGTATTGCTATTTTTGTTTCTAACCACTGATAGTTGTGTTCAAACCACTGTTTGTTGCTTTGTGTTCCCACTAACCATTTTGCAGATAAAGAAAGTTAATTACTGATGAGTGTCTAAATACTCATCATTTTTGTACTGTTTAGAATGCCAAAAACATCTGAAAACACTCAGAAATGCTTCAAAATGATAAAAATATCACAAACAAGTGTTTTATGTGTTTTAAATGCAAAAATACCAAAAACAGGTGAAAAACATATCAAGTTTGCATAATTGGCAGTTTTAGTCCCCCAAGTTACAAAAGTTGTCAAAAACAGTCCCTGGTCATTCCAAAACTTATAAAAAGTCATAAAAGGTCCTTGAGATTCACAAGTTGTAAGAAATTGTCCTTTGAAGTTTAAAAATCACAATTTACAACTTTAGTCCCTCAACTTTACAAAAATGTCAAATATAGTCCTTGGTTAATTTAAAAAATGAAAATTATCAAATTTTAACCTTGTACTATTCATAAATGACAAAATTGGTCCTTATGGTGAACTTTTGGAAAATTACAAGTTAGGTCCTTAAAGTTTCAAAATTGACAGTTTTGGTCCCTGGACTTATAAAAATGGAAATTATCAATTGTGGTCCTTGTACTAATAAAACTTGGCAAGTTTCACCCTTGTTTTAGCTTTGGAAAGTGGGCATGTTCAGTCCCTCATGTTTGGCCGAATTGCACAATTGGTCCTTTGTATTATTAATCCAATCCAAATCAAACCCAAAACACAAACCAATATACTGCTGGCCCAAATATAAAACCCGGCCCAAAAATTTTAAATGAAATACCGCGCTCACTGTTTCTCCTTCTCTTCCCCCACTGCAAACCAAAACCAGCCATGGTTTCCACCTCTCCCCACCTTTCCACCTCACCTACCTTATCCCCCCAGCTGGTTAACAACCCCCCTCCACCTCTACATAAACCAAAAAGCATTAAATGCACATACCTGCTATCTATGACTTTTTCCCGCCAAATTTACAAGTGGACGGTTAAGATGAATTCAATGGCTGGATCAAAGTGGGATAGTTTCAAAAGTCGACAAGGAGTAAAATGGATCATTATAAAGGAAAAAGAAGCAGAGGAGAAGACCAAGTAGTATAGTTTTAGTTTAGAAAATGTCGACTAGTTAATTTCCTTAAATTTCAGTATTTATTTAAGCTTTCAAGTTGTATTGTTAATGTTTTTAATGTAATCTAAACCTATTACAAGTATTAATTTCAGTTTACAAGTTTAAATTCAGTTTTAGCAATTTTGAGTGAATTTGACAAGTTCACTTGAAACTGTCAAATATTGTATTTTCATGTTTCTTTAAACTTACTTTAATTACTTATAATCTTTTATATGCTTTTAAAGCAATAAAAACCAGTTTAGTTAAAAATAATAAAAATACAAATAAATAGCTCATAAATAAAAAAAATCAAGAAAGGAAGAAGAAGCATGCTGTTGCAGACATGGATAGGGGTTGAGATCAGTTTCATTTGGGGTTGAGATCAGTTAGGTAGTGGTATGTTGTGCTGTTTATCAAGTTATTGTGACTGTATTTTTGTAAGTTCTAATTTCTGTCCTACAATTGAATCAGTAGAGTAGCCTTTATTTGCTTGTTATAATCATCATTTGTAGGTTCTCATTTAATTGTTAGATCATTTAGTTAAGCTATTATAGAATAGTTTTAAGGATTTGTTAGTAGAATTTGCATTTAAGTAGCATAAACTAGTGTTTGGTTTTACTGTTAAAACTGTGTTAGAGGGAGTTTGGTGAGTTGTTATTGTTTGATGCATATCACTTTGGTCCATAATAACTCATTGCAAGCATAGAATTCAGTCCTTATTTTACAGAAAGTCAAAATTAGTTTTACTATCACCTTGTTGTTAACTGTTAAGATCTTAGAATACAAATTACATCAAAGTTGTTTATAACTAGGTACTATAGCTAAATCTCACCTTAATATAGCTTAATATAACTAATTCAGTCCATAAGATCAATTACAAGTTCATAAAAGTCAAAGTTTTAGTATAAACTGAAAAGTCAAAATTTCCTAAATCCAATTTTTGAATAAAATTTAGAATTTTATATAGGATTCAATAGTAAGATTTAGCCTTTAAGCTTTTGGGGTATCAATATTTAACTGCTTAACTAAATTAGAAAAATAATAGCTCTCTCCCACTTAGCTTATTCAGTCCTTATTCATTAGCTTCTTTTTGACCCCTTCTCTGAAAACATGTTCTGTGCATCTGTGCACCACCACCACAGTGGCCTTCACCACCACTTTGGTGGGTCCCACAGGCCACACCAGTGGACCCCACTGGTGGTTCTTGGTTCCATAGCATTCACCACCCAGCTGACTATCATTTGCAGCCAAGCTTTTGAGCTTAAGCTCTGTGGACCCCACTCCTAGATCAGTTACAATATTGTCCCATTTTCTGAATAAAACTAGTTTTTGCTTTGCTTAATTTTTGGCTTAAACTGCTTTTCAGAAGTTTAGGATGGTTGGAATAGGTTAGTATTAACTTAATATAGCATTAGTTAGCTTCTGTGTTCAACTGGTACTCTGTGATGGCTTTTAGCTTATTTTGAATTGCTTATTAATAAGCAGTTACATTGCAGTTGCATTTTCCTCCATATAAGCATATGTTTTTATATTTTTCTTAGACTTAGAATAATATTTTAGTATTTTTCTGAATTTTTCAGATTTTTCCATCACTGTTTAGTATTTTTCCTTATTTAAACTAGTTTTTAATCCTTTTTAAATAGCTTTTAATACAAATAAATCAGAAAAAGTTTAAAAAAATATGTTTTCAATTTTCATAGATTAAGATAAATATAAAAGTCATAAAAAATATTTTTCCATAATTTTCTTGGTTTAAATAGTATTTTCTAGCATTTTAATTAGTTTTAAATAGTATTAAATTAATAATAAATACATAAAAACTCTAAAAAATATATTTTTAGTTTTAAAATAAGTTTTATCATATTTTAGATTTTTCTAAGTTATAATTTCATTTTTCTAGGTTAATTTTGTATTTTCTTATATTTTAGTGCATTTTAAATACTTAATAAATAGTTTTTAATTAATAATAATTAAATAAATAGTTTTAAAAATAATTTTCTTTTTCTAATAATTTTCTTTTATTATTAGGATTGTAAAAATATAATTTTCATATTTATAGGCCTTTTATTTCTTTAAACTCACGTTTTATTTTGTACGTTTACGTAATTTTATTTAAACGTACGTTTTAGGTTTTAAACGTTCATCATTTTGCAAATAGTGATAGCGTTTATTTAATATATTTTATCTTTTTAATTTCCTTTAATTTGCATTTAAGTCGCTGTAATTTACAAATCTTTTCTTTAGGTATAATTATCCATCAATATCCTTACTGATCACTATCCTTAGTGATTATTCGACATCTGAAGTTGTTTAACACCAATTCATCCTCCGTGGGACTTAACGACCCAGGAATCCCCTATATTCCTCTGATCTAAATTGCATTTGGTGTTTGAGCTGTTTTGAGTTTCTTACGGTTAGCCATTCACAAGTGGCTAGCTTGCGTGAGATAACTTGACGGTTCAGCATCAATCAATTACTGATGCAAAAGAAGTGCTGAAGTTAAATTGTTCATTCATTCAAGAAATAGTTTACAGCTTACAGATTACAGCTTACAATTAACTTCAAATGAAATTAAAAGACTAGTTCTATACAAGATTTCCTACACCTATCCTAGCTCATATCATCTATTCCAAAAGCTGATCATATGCATGACCAGTACGACGAAGAAGCTGAAAAGGATGGATTGATAAAAATGAAGATGATGAAGATGAATACAGTAGATGGATTTGTGATATGAGAAGTCTTCAGTTGTTCCATCTACTCGTTCCACCATAAAGCATCACTCCATCTTCCTTTTACCCTTTCCCTTACCGATATGAGATGAAGCACCAAAACCTGGTGCAGGAAGACTAAGAACCACCTCTCTGTTATTTGGGAGTGGTGGATTTCTGGCACGTGGCCTTGGTTGGGGTTGGGATAGTGAAGGTTGTCTTCTCTCTGCTTCCTTTCTCACCAACCTATTGAAGGTTGGTTCTAGGCGCTCAGTAGAATCATCTGAACCTCTTGATGACTCACTAGGATCTACCACACTATCATCTTCAAATGAAGGAAGAAAGGGGGATTTTCTAGGTCGTGGTTCTTGTGGAGGAAGGTACAGACGCCATGGGTTAGAATCATTACTTGATGATGATGATGATGATGAGGAGGAGGAGGAGGATGTTAGATCGATGACTTCTGGTTGATTCCACATGCTAATTATTGTTGATTGTGGATTTTGGAGGAATTAGGGTTTTGGATTAATTGATGTGTGTGTTATTGGTGCCTTGGGATTCTTTTATAAGCAAAGTATATGGTTTATGTAAGTAAATGAGGGGCATGTTAAGGTGGTTGAGGAGTTAATGAGATCATTGGATTTTGGAAATATATTAAAACTGGAAGTTGACCATATTGACTTAGATATTAGCACTTTGGCTAACCACTGATAAGTCTATGGAACCACTTCTATCTTTTTCTAACCATTGCTAACATTAACTCTCTTCTCTATGTTTGGTTTCTGTTTGTGACTTGCAGGAATGAAGGATCGTTGTACATTCGAGCTTGTGATGTTTTTAGCTGCTAGTGTTGATTAAAAAAAAATGTGTAATCCTTCATATTTTTGTGTGAGATATCTCTTATTTAGACACAGATTTGTTGTATCTCTTGGTCAACTAATTGGAGTGAAACACTGTATCCACTGCTAGTATGTTTCAAACCACGGATAGCGGTCTTCAAACCACTGATAGCATGCTGCTTATTTTTGGATACTTCAGGGCCTGTTTGGTTACTTTGGTGAAAGTATATTTATCTCCCCAAATCATGGATGGATCATTTAATTGATCTTCAAATCACTTCAACTTGGCGCTCTACATCAACCCTAATCACTTTTCTTTGCATAATTCACATAACCCACATCATACCCATCATCAATCACAATGCCAGACCAGTACTCCAACACACATAACCTTGTTGCTAATCTCATAAAAAACAATAGATCTGAAGGTTTTCATCAAATGATTGATTTCCTTATTCACAGTCCTATTCACTATGCCTTAACCGTCACACCAACCATCCTTAAAGCCTACATACATCAGTTCTGGAGGAATGCTAAGCTTGAGGAGATCGATGGAGTAGAAGTGTTTAGCACTGTTGTGGATGAGAATGATATTTTGGTTAATGAGGAGATCATTAGAAGAGTTTTGAAGTTTGATGATGCTGATGGTATTGATAATCTTTCAGATGCTGAGATAGTTGCTGGTTTAGAAAGGTTAGGATATACACACAGGGGTGATAAGGTACAATTTTTTAAGAGTTTGTTTTCAAAACAATGGAAGTTTTTGATACACACCTTGTTGATGTGTATGAGTAATAAGACCAATGGGTTTAATGACTTTCCTTCCAAAATTGCTACTGCTATTATTTGTTTGTCTGATGGAAGGAAGTTTAATTAGTCTAGGATGATTTATGAATGGCTAGTACAGAACATTAGGAAGAAGGGTAAATACTATTTATATCCTAGGTTTGTTCAACTGATTGTGGAAAATCAAATAGAAGAACCTGTTGAGCATACTAGGGAGTATGAAGTGCATTATATGCTTCCTAAGGTCTTTGCACATATGAGTAATCAGACACCAAATTTACAAATTAGGGATGTTCCTTTATTTCCACATATGCTTACTTTGCCTGCTGATTCTGAGTTTGATGAAGGTCTTGGATCTCAACCTATCGTCACTGAACCCACTGATGGTACATATCAACCCACTGTTAGTACACTTGCAACCACTGTTAGTGAAACTCAACCTACTTCTAGTCAAACCCAAACCACTGTTAAACCAATTGTATGGACTAGGAGACAGAAGGGCACCAAGCTACCTCAGGCTGGTGTTAGTGGTGTTGTTCATGAGGCTGTCACTTGGAGTGGAGGTGACATGATCGGAAGGGCTTCCACTACTGATTCATGCTTAGATGCTGGTTAGGATAGTGGAAACATAATTAAGACCCAACCTTTGGCAACTCCTAATGTGGAGAGTTCCTTGGAACTTAACACAGGTGGAGGAATCCCTAGCCAACTAGCTACTACAGGGTGCATAGATGATCAGGCAAGGTCTGGTGCTATGTTTACTATGTCCAAGGATTCACCTCTCGGAGCAGTTAACACAGCTCGAAGTGATGAGGATAGTTTGGAACATGAAAAGGAATTGACGGATCCTAAGCTGGTACATGATGACTTTTCCAATGAACCACCTCTCGGACCAGTTTACACAGGTCAAAGTGGGATGGATATACTTGAACGTTTTAATGAATTGACGTCTAAATGTACCAAAATGGAGGATACAATCTCAAGTCTTCAGGAGTTGGCTGTGTTTCGGGGTAAAGACATTAGGAGACTGAAGCACAAGGTCTTGGTTTTGGAAAAGATGAGAAGACCTGGGGTTGCTGCTTTAAGGCATCTGAGGAGAATGAAAAAGAAGGTGGACTCCTCTCCAGCTCTGAATTTGGAGAATGTCTTGAATGTGGAGAATGTATCCAAGGGGAGGAGTGAAGGCATGAATTCAGGGGAGGCTGTGGATGTACCTATGGAAGAAGATGTTGATAATGGAGATCAAGAATTTTTGGTATCTGATAAAGATGGGAATGAGGCTTTTCTTGAAAGTTTGAAGACTGTGGTAGAAGATGAAGTGATGCAGGACACAACCACTGCTAGTGTGTCATCAACCACGGATAGTTTTGTTGAAACCACTGCTGCAGTTTCAGAAATGGTAATTGTACCCACTGTTATCATAACTACTTCCACCATTGTTACAACCATCTCTGTATCACCACCTAAACCTAAAGAAGTTGAGAAAGAGGTTGCTGCTTTAAGGCATCTGAGGAGAATGAAAAAGAAGGTGGACTCCTCTCCAGCTCTGAATTTGGAGAATGTCCTGAATGTGGAGAATGTATCCAAACAGGGGAGGAGTGAAGACATGAATTCAGGGGAGGCTGTGGATGTACCTATGGAAGAAGATGTTGATAGTGGAGATCAAGAATTTTTGGTATCTGATAAAGATGGGAATGAGGTTGTTCTTGAAAGTTTGAAGACTGTGGTAGAAGATGAAGTGATGCAGGACACAACCACTGCTAGTGTGTCTGCAACCACGGATAGTTTTGTTGAAACCACTGCTGCAGTTTCAGAAATGGTAATTGTACCCACTGCTATCATAACTACTTACACCATTGTTACAACCATCTCTGTATCACCACCTAAACCTAAAGAAGTTGAGAAAGAAGCTGCAAGTACATTGATCAATCTAAGTAAAACCTCAGCTATTTCTACACCCATCATTGCACCTGTTTCATCTATTAAATCTATTGCAAGCAAACCCAAAAGAAAAAGTTTAGTTATTGGCGAGTCTTTGAAAAAGAAGGTGGCTCAACCAGACATTGGTAAAGGTAAAGGGATTGCAGAACCAGAGTTGAAGTTTAAAAGTAGAGAAGAACAGATTGCTTATGATAATGAGTTTTCAAGAAGTATACAAGTTGCAGAGGAAGAAGCTGCAATGAAACAAAAGCAAGAAGAGGAGGAGGCTAGTCAGAAATGGTTAGCTAAATGGTATGAATCACAAAACTATCTTCAAGCTTCTAATCAAATACATGATGAGTATACTCCACAAGAATGGGCATTGTTGGATGATGAGGAAAGAGCTAGACTTTTGGGTGAATGGGCAAGGAGGATCTGTAAAGAAATGAAGCAAGTTATAAGAAAGAAACCTCCTACAATTGCACATATGAGGAATGCACTGATGAAGATTATTAAGAATTCAGGCATACATATTCCTGATAATCTTGGTAAATGTTCATTTGAAAGAATTTATGAGCTTTATTTGATGTGTATGAGGATTAATAATGATAATCTTCGTCCAATGAATTCTGAAAAAGAAGAAGAGTGGATTCAAAGTAGACAAAAGAGAAAATCTGAGATTCAGGAGACATATGGTTCTAAAAGACTGAAAGTAGTTGAAGATGGTAATCAAATTATCTCTTATGTGTTTGAGCTTAGTGGAAGTGAAGGATTTTGGAAAATTCAAAGACTCAATAATGAAGTTTATGAGTATAATAAATTTTCACAGATGCTTCAATATTTTGATAGAGATGATTTGATGAATCTTTGGATACTTTACAAGAATAAGTTTGGTGAAGAACATCCAAATGATTATCATGAGAGACTGGTTTATCATCACTTAAAGATTTTATTTGAACCTACTCATGATGAATCTGAATGGAAAGGACTCTACAATGGTCAAGTTACAAGATGGTTTTTATATCAAACTTGTGGAGTTCATGTTTTAAATGTTTCTGGAGAAGTTATTCATATGCTTGTAAAAGGTGATTATCCTCAACTGAATAAGTATCCAGGAGTTATTGCTCAGATGATGAAGCCTGGTTGTATAAAGATGTTGTTGCCCTATGATGGTCAAGCTTACAATTTATTGCTGAAGTATGAGAAAATTCTTAAATCTTGTAAGTGTTTGGCTACATCCTCCAATTCAGATGTTTTGCGCTTAAAAGAAACTTGAGAATTCTATTTGAATGTATCAAGTTTAGGGGAGGATTGTTGGGTTTTTGGTTCCTTGGATCAAGAATTATTCTAAGTGTTGGAACCACGAACAATGTTGATGAAACCACGGACAGAAGAATGGATCCACTGATAAATACAAACCGTGGCTAGTAGTATTGTGTAACCACGGATATTGTATTGTAACCACTACTAGTCTTGTATAGTCGGTTTATTATTTTGTATTAGATAAATATGGAAAATATATTTATCTTGTAGGTTATGTATTGTATTATGTAAAGGACTCCTTAGCCTATAAAAGGAGGTCCTAGGTTAGATTAGATATACGTATGTTTTATATCTAAGGTCGATACACTTCAAGGTTGCAAAACCCTAATACTGGTTAGAGTATTCGTATTAATAATAATATTGAGGTGTTGAATGTTTATTGTTCTTCTTCTTAAGATTAAGTATTAAATTCCGCGTGATACTTAATAAGTCTTTGTTTTAAGTCAGTTTCTATATTAGATCGTTTGCTTAACTGGGATCAACAAGTTGATCTAAAAATTATTTCAAATAAATATTTAATAATATATAAAAAATAATAAAATTTTAGTAAAAACTATGTTTCTAGCCAAAGTTTTTGTTACGCCCCATGCCCGTTTTGACCAAAAATGAAACTTTACATGCAAAATACTTGACTAAAACGGACCTTCTATTACTCTTTAATCACTTCCCTTTGAAACGCCGGGTGGCGCTAACGACTTACCGATTAAAAGATATGATTTTTAGAAAATCGACTAAAACCAACAAAAATCTGGAAAAGTACCATACGACTGTATGGAAAATACCATACAGCCATATGGCCATGCAAACAGATTACACCCTTTCTGTGTGTTTAGAGCATACGGCCGTATGCATTTATACCATACGGTTGTATGGTCTCTGACCTGCACTTTTGGACAATTTTCTGCATTTGTATAATTTTCGAAAAACAACTTCTATAAATCGAAACGACACCAAGACTTCCGAAACTAATTTAAATAACATATAACTTCATTTTCATAAACATTTTTGGTCTAAGTGACCTTTGAACACATACTTTACGGGGTTTGTGAAACACCCCTTTTTTACCCATTTTACATACAACTCTTATACAACACATATGACCTTTACTATAACAATAAAGACCTGGACTTTGACACTTAACAACATCTTCTACAAAACATATTATGACAATTTAGGGGTTCAACCTTGATTTGAGCTTGGTACTAATACTAAGCTGCTAAAGCATTTACCAATACTTCCAATCATGCTCCAAAATCTAGTCTTAATTCAAGCATTTCCTTCTTCATCTTAAACCTGCAAAACATTAACAACTGTAACCGTAAGCATTACGCTTAGTAAGCAACTAGATTAATAGATGATTAGTATTTCAATTCACATAAGGTGCATCATGAACACTTAAAACACATAACTTAATAAGCCATCAATCTCATATCCGTTTACCATAACAAACCATAACTATAATACACATTAATCACAAAACATACATTAATCCTTCCATAGCCATGAATTATCACTTGTACCATTTTCACTAACCATGATTTTTAATTAAGAAAGTTACTAATCCAAACACATAATTCCCATAACACATTCATAAACACATAACAAGAGAATATCCATATTAAACATATATAATCATAGTTACTTACATTAGCAATCCAAGCTAAGATTACCCACCATAATCATCATCATAACATCATCACCAATCTCCTCTTTACATCCTAGGTTAAATTCATCATAACATAAAAACTTAATATTTATGGTCAAATAATTATAACATTGGTTTATATAACCATACATTATCTCTAAATACCTCCAATCATTATATAAACATATCTTGATTATATGATGATTAATCCCATAACCCACTAACTCAAAATTACCAATTAATCTTGAGATAAACATCATACCTTGTATAGAACATATCTATGGACTTACTACTTGCATTAGAACACTAATCCTTCTCCAAAAGATCATTAGTAGCATTGTTTGGTTTTCCCTCCTTTTTCTCACTTCTAAACCGACACACCAAAAAAACTGGAATTTTTGGGAAGCCTGGGATTTATGTACATGAAGCTTTCTTCATTGTAAAGCTATTTCACCATTTGACACTTTTAGTCCCTCAAGTCCCTTTGCTTCCATTTTAGCCACATTAAACTTTATAACTTATTTAGCACTTAACGACTTTGGTCCCTTAAGTCTATATCTCTTATATTTGAAACACATCAACCTTTCTATAACCATATTACATCTTGTTTGACTATTTGATTGACTCGGGTTGGACTAGTCAATCACATAACACCCTCAACTTAATATTCGTTGACTAACCAATCATATCGAGTCACCCGACTCATAAAAGTCTTAGTCAATTTCATCTAGAGTCATACTCGTTTGAAAATGGGTTTCGGGTGTAACCGTTTTACTATAAATTATTTATTACAAAAGACTTTGCTAAATTGACATTTAGAAAGAAAAAAATAATTAATTGTTGAGTTAATTAGTATAGGGTAGTAGAAGTTTCATTTTGTCAAGTTTAGGGTATTATTATGCACCTTTAAAAGTTTAGGATACCAGATAATCCAGTTTGCTAAATTTGAGGTACTAATATGTGTTTTGGCCTTTTTTTAAGGTATCGCGTGATATGGAAATCGCAGATTTACCCTAAACACTACCAAAAAAAAATTCATTTGGTGGCACAAAGTTTTTATGGCAGAAGTAATATGCAACTAAAATGCATTTTTGGTGGCTGAAAATAAGTGGCACGAAAAGTGTCCAGGAATTAGTAACACTTTTTTGTATTTGAAATAGCTATAAATAGTTGTACTATATATTATATGCCGATAGGTTGAATGAACAACAAAATAATTGTCCATTAGAGCACAAGGTGTGGCACTCGTCGTTGCTCGCCGTGCCACGGTGGCATCTTCACCGCCGCGACACCGGCGTTGCTCGCCGTCCATTGGTTCGCCATCTGCACAACGAAGAAAATGGGAGTACTTTTGTCAATTTTTTTTTTTTTTTTTTTTTTTTTTTTTTTTTTTTTTTTTTGTTAAATTGTGTGTGTAGTGTGTGTTCAATTAGGGAAGATGAAGACGATGCGTTTTTTTTTTTTTTTTTTTTTTTTTTTTTTTTTTTTGGTGGGGGGGGGGGGGGGGGGGGGGTGTTTTTAAATTGGGTTGGCTTGTGTTAAAACGTTTTACATTCAAGGTTTTTTTTTTTTTTTTTTTTTTTTTTTTTTTTTCAAATATAACTTTTTTTAAATATGTTGTATTGTATTTTTGTTTTAATAAATAAATTTGGTTTATTTGGAAATATGAATAAAAAAAATAAAGTTGTAAGTGGCGGACCCTAGGGGTGGCAATTTCTGACCCGACTCGAAATCCGACCTGAAACCGACACGAAAATTAATAGGTTCGGGTTGTGCTAAATAGATTTCGGGTCAGGTTTGGGTCGACCTATCTAACCCGTTTATTAAACAGGTCAGGTTCGGGTTGAGAATAAAAGAAGCGGGTCAACCCGCCAACCCGTTTAAGATTTTTTTTCATAAACTCAAAATTATTTATATTTTCTTATGCGGGTTAAACGGGTCGACCCAATAACCTGTTTAACTCGTGTAATGTGCCAACTTTTTTATATAAAAAGGGTTAAATGGGTCAACCCAAAACCCGTTGAACCGATTCAACCCGTTTAACATATTCAACCCGTGTAACCTATTTAACCCGCCAACCCAAGTATATATACGGGTTAAATGGGTTAGGTTCGGGTTATGTCTAAACAGGTTAGGGTTAACATATCTGACCCGATGATTTAAATGGGTCAGGTTTGGGTTGGGATTTTCTGACCCGCCAACCTGACAACCCGAACCCGTCAACCCGAACCCGACCCGAATTGCCACCCCTAGCGGACCCCAAATGAGTAAGTTGAGGTTTGTTGTGAGTGAGGGGGGTTAGAGCATGGGGTGTCGATCTCGTTGCTTCTCGCCAATTCCCACATGGCATCTCGCCATTGCAATTGTTCCTCGCCACGACACCAGGTGGCTTCGCCACTTGTGGTTTCGCCAGTCCAACGACGAGGAAGAAGACAAAGAGGTTTAAGAATATATGTGTTTGTGTTTGTGTTATTTATGTGTTTGTGAGGGTGGGTGGGGCCAAAATGAAGAGAAGTGAGTAGTTGTGATTGAGGGGTATTTTTTAGTTAGTGTGTTGGAGTGATGTGGAGGTGAGGTGACACACGTGGGGCCCAAATGAAGAGAAGTGGGCAACCCACGACACTCCTTGCTCTTAGTTGTGGAGGTGATGTGGCACTCGTGGGCCATGAATGAAGAAGGTTACCTCTTCACGACACCATGTGCTCTTACTAACAATAGATTGGAAATTTAGTAATAATAGATTGGAAATTTAGTCGAAGTTACTATATCATCGTTACTTGAAATTTTTATTACAAACTTTTAGTAAAATAATAATTAATTAATTAAAGGTAAAACTGACATTCTACAAAAAGTAAGTGAAAGAAAGTTGTAATGATTACGTTTTTCTTAAATTATGTGTTTTTTGTCGGTGGATAATTATTTTGGGACGAATAAAGTATAAACAAATAAGTTTTTCTCCTCTCCAAGAAAAGTGGCCCACGTCTAGGGTACTTTTGTAATTTCCGCGCAGATCTAGGGGCTATTATGTAAACTCGCTGGCTGGATAGTATTTCAAAAATCAAATTTCCAAAGGACTTGAACCCGTGACCTTATCAAAATTGTTAATTGTGTGTGGTATTGACTTGATTTCAGGTCTTCCGCCTTCCCCGCCTAAAAACTTGAACTTTTTTTGTTGCTTTCGTGCCCATTTACGTTTAAACCAACAACTGCTAAGCACTAATGCATAGAGGAAGAGGGGAAAAAAAAACGCGATCATTCAGTGGTTCAGAACTGCAATAGAATATCACTCTCTCAGCAGCAGCAAGCAGCAAGGGAATAAGTAGGTTCATGTGCTAATGATTCCACTTTGACAACAGGTTTACAAATACTCTGAAAAACACAACTTGTCATCCATTTCAAATGAACCAATTCAGTAACAACAACGACAGAATTCTGCCAGCAACTACACTAGAAAGAAACTTTCCTCTCAGCAGTAAGACAAATTCGACCCACATTGGCGGGTAGTAATTAAATTACACGTCCACAACAGCATAAATACCTAATAGTAAAATATAAAAATACAAAATGTGAAGTTGAAATAGAACAAAAGTAGCTGCCTTGTTGCACAAAACATTGAGATTACACCAGCGTAGAAGAGTTGAGAGAAAGGATCATCCATCCACAAGTGTTGTCTACTAGCCAAACAAATCATCGTCACTATCATCATTACTCTCCTGTCTTACAGTTACAGCACCAGAAGCCTTGGTTTCAGCCGCTGGGCCACCAGAATACGCCCAGGAAGAAGAACCAAGACCCACTCCTCCATAGAGGTCATCGTAAATTCCACCTTTAAAAGGAGGAGGAGGAGCTTTAACTTTGTTTAGGACTTGTTGTAGTTTATCAGTCACGCCACCACCACCACCACCAGTAACTTCTTTTACTGAGGATGAAATTTCTTTCCCTTTTGGTATTACGGTCGTTTGTACAAGTGATTCATACTTGCCAACAAGACTGCTACCTTCTTTCACACCCATTGGACCGGGTTCCGTTTCTACATCTGCACCATCAGACACACCTACAACTTCAACCAGCTCTCCCCCGACTTGATCTCTGAACGCCACTCTTGTCTTCTTACTTCTCTTAAAAGGTCTTGTTTCTGTCTCGTGATTGGAACTAGAAGAAACCTCAGAAGCAGCAGCAGATTCAGAGAGATTAGTATAACGATTGACAAATGTGTTATAAGCTAATACAGCTTCCTCATCAGATGGGTCGGGGGGTGGGGGCAGATTGATTGATGCGGGCAATGGAGGAGGGAAAAGAGCAGCATTGTCCTTTTTCAATATATAAACCCTGGTGGAAGCAGCAAAGCGCAAAGACTGTCCCACCTCAAGCTCAACAGGAGAATCCTTAGTCAATCTCTCGTTTGCAACAAAGGTACCATGTGCAGATCCTAAATCAATTACATAAACACTGCAATAGAATATCATCACTCTCTCAGCAAGCAATATTAACTAGTAAGAAAAGTGAGAAAGAAGAAAAGCAGACGGACGGACCTTCCATTTTTATGAGGAACAACAGCGGCGTGCTGGCGTGAGACGGACTGATGATCAAGGACGAAATCGCACGTGTGAAGCTGCCTCCCAAAGATGTGTCTGCGCTTATCGAGATTAATCTTGTCAAGAACCTGGCCATCCTTCAAGACATCAAGATAGTAGACGCCGCGACGAGGTTCAATGGCCCAGTCGGGAGGCTGCCAACCAGACTGTCCACCGCCGACTTGAGTTGCCCCCCCAAGTTGTGGGTCCTCTTTGTTTGGTTGTAATTGTGGGGAATGAGATAACTTATTATTGGGGGGTGGTGGTGGTGCTACGGAGAAGGGTTCTAAAGACTGGGCCTTCTTAAAGCGGTCAAGACTTCCTGTTCTACCATACATCATGCTGAATAAAACATACCCAATTCAATAGATAATTAAGGGGGTGTTTGGATATAAGATTTGGGAAACCTAATATTAATAATAACAATAATAAAATTGTAAGATTTGAAAAGAAGAAGAAGGTTTACCTGAAAACCAACACGACGGATGAACAACAACAAGAACAAAGTAATAGCAGTACTTGTTTATAAATTGTCTTTTTTTAAGAAAAAGTTTTAAAGTATAGTGTTTTTCTTTTTTAGAAATTTTACGCTTTGAATTAGATTTAAGATTAATTTTATTAAACAATTAAAATATAACGTTTATTTACACTTAAGTTTGAATATAAAAAAAATGCCGATAAGACCATGTGTATTTTTATTTATTTTTCTCCACCGAAATTTTCAAAAGTTTAACTAAACTAATTCAGTTTTGACTTTTATTAACCAAGAGAATGATTCGACCAATAAAAGGGTTCAATTTTATACTTGAGCTCCTATTGATAATTTAAAAACCTAACCTATTTGTCCATTTTATATCTTGTATTATTATATACTTCGTAAGAGATTAGACAAAGAAGTAATTGCATTGTCAATTTTTGTTCGTCTATTCACGGTACTAATTTTGTTTTTAACTCACTATATTAGAAAAATATTCATTATGCTCCTTGTGCTACTGAAATTGGCAATTAGGTTATAATTAGCATATGTAATCAAAACTAGTTACTTTTTCAACAAATTTATAAACGTGAAAGTTTGTATTATTTGCATACGCGTACTGGCGTGAAGTTTTGTATAATATCCTAACTTCTAATTCCTATCAACACTTCTAAACTTGAACTACTATTGCAAATTTATGAAACGAGATTTTTTTTCTTGCACATTGTAAAGGGTGCAAAAGCATTAATATGTTTTTTAACGATGAGAGTTAACAATAATAAGGAGAACCAAGTAAATGACTAAAAAATTGATTTTAATAAGTAATAATTTAATTTGCAATATTACTAAACTTAAGGACAATAAAAAATAAAAAATAAAAAATAAAAAAAAAGTTGTATTGACGTTAGAAGAAATAATATAAATGATTTGAAATACAGAATTTAATGGGTTAATAAATTAATATGTTCTATTGTTAAACTATAAGAATTCTTTTTGGGTAGGGGTTAAATGAGAGTAAAGTGAAAGAAGTTAACTAATAATATTTTATAAGTTTGGGTGCAAATTTAATGTTTTGGTATAATTGAAGGGGTGGATTTGATTTTTTCTTTATGGTAATATATGTAAATAGTTACTTCAAAGATGGTAAATGTTAATATTACAATCAGTGTTGCAAAAAAAAGCCCTACAAAATTGATCAATCGTGGTCAATGATAGTCAACAACTGTTAACGATAGTCAAACTTGCCAGAAACTTGCAAATTTTTTCGGAAATACTCAAAACTCACCGTAAATATTTTTAATCACCTATATTCGTTGTTTATATGTAACAAAAGATGTTTTTTTAAGAAAAATCTTGTCGGGAATACCCAAAACTCTCCGAAAATGCCCAAACTTGCCATAAATGTCAATCCGGGATTAATCCCGCCTAGACAGATTACAAGCTATAAGGGGTTGACTGTCCGACTACCGATTCACGATTTTTGCAACCTTGATTAGAATAGAATATATTTATATGGCAAACGTTAAAATGAATTAAAAGCAAAACCTTAACGAAGAGTCATTGAGATTTGACTAAGATTTTAAAAAGTTTAATAAAAAATAATGAAATTTTTTACAAAAGCCTGTATTTCGCGACTGTAACAAATGCTTATCCAGTGCAAATCATTTATCATACGCACGACGTCAACAAAACGAGGCATGAGAACCAAAGCACAAGCAGGGAAAGCCGGGGCAACTCCTAATCCAAAGGTCACCCTTGGATTCTTAAGGGGGCAAGGAAAAGGTTGTTATGTTAGTTGTAGCGCGCCTTCCCTCTTTATAACACTTAGAAAAGATTTTGCAGTCTTTTCTTATGATGACCTGATCGAGAGAGTACTACATAGGTGTAAAAGATTGGCCCCTTTGAATCTTGGTCCATGATGGCCTTTATAAAAACTAATGCTCTCTCCTAAACCCAATTTAATAATAACAATTCGAAACAATATAATTCTTTTGTTATATAAAAGTTTATAAAACATATTAATAAAATGCTCTCCTAAACAGGAGAGAAGGTATCAACAATAAATATACGGTTTTTTTAGTTTCAAATTATCCATAAATAATTACTCTCCCCGTCTCATAATTATTGTTTAGTGTTGATTTTTAAAGTCTTAAGTTTTCAATTTTGACCTTAAATATTTTTATTTGTGTTATATATTACATGAAAAATATATGAATGGATTAAGTTTTAAATGTATTTTCATTGGTATAATTATCATCAAGTATTATATAACACAAATAAAAATATTTAAAATTAAAGATGCAAAATAAAGACTTAAAAAGTCAACACTGGACAATAACTATGGGACGGAGGTAGTACTTGTTAAGATTTTTACGTGACATATTTCTTTTATCTATTCAATCTTGAAATTATGAATGTTTTTTGTAAAGTAGGTAACTAACATAAACTATTTACATAATATATTGTAACACAAACAACCCCTAAATTTAATTCAAGGGCCATTTTGGAAATCAATAGGTAACTAAAAGGACTATTTATGTAAATTTTCGTTACACAAAAAGTCATAGAGTTAACATAGGAACTGTTATTATAATCGTATGTAACGGCAAGGACAAATTTTACAATTCTTGAACCTCTTTATAGTTTCAACACATTTACTGCATGTGTTATGTTTTGAAGTTGTAAAAGTTTATACCATCGTAAATAGGTTTATAATATCAAAAGGTATTGTCTACATTAAATGCATTATCTAATGCTACTTTTGTAAAAAAAAGAAAGTTTTCTTTTAAACCATACAACCAAAGAAAGTATATGATCAAGCATTCAAGCCTTTGCATATCAAGATTCATGCTTAAAAGGATTTTTTTTTTTTTTTTTTTTTTTTTTTTTTTTTTTTTTAAATAACAATTTCTAATTAACCCTAGCTAGCTAGGCTAATGGTGAAGTGATCCATTGGTTTTGGACGAGTCTCATGATCCTATGGTATGGTCTGATCTCCATTTGTTGAGTTGAGTCTCTAGTGTGTGGGTCGCTGCATCAGCCACTTGAGCCGATTCTTGAGCTTTGGTAATTTCTTCTTGTATTTCCTTGTTTTCTTGCATGCTTTTCTCCAGGTTCTCGATGATTCCTTTCTCTTTTTGTTTGATTGTTTCCACCTGATCCATGATTGTTGCCACTTTTGTATCAGCCGCAGTTGTTGCTTCCTCAACTTTTCTACTTAAAGCTTTGAAATCCTGTGTTCTCAACATGATGGTGCTATTATGATGCTCAGGAGTATCAGAATCAAAATCAGAATTTAAATTCGTATCATCCATCATGTCATCATCAGCTATAATGTCTTTGGTAGAAGAAGAACGGATCTGATCATCCGCATGCTCCTTTCCTTCCTTTGCTTCTTGAACCTCTCTTTGTGCAATCTCCAGCTTTGCTTCTGCTTCTCTCATTGCCAGTTCTGAATGTTGAGCTTCCCTCCAAAGTGTTTCCACTTTCTTCTTCGTTTCCTCTTCTTTCTTTCTTGCCTTTTCAGCTTCTAACGACATTTCACCTATCTTTGATTCCATTTCCTTTACACGATTTTTCGCTTTTGTTTTTTCTTTAATAGCCTCTTGAACCTGCTGTTTACTATGGTCTATATCAGCTCTTAATTTCTCACCTTCTAAGTCATCTCCTTTGAACACAGCAATGTCCCTCTTTACATTCTCAATTTCCTGTTTCAATGACTCAACTACATCTCTAACAGACGTCTCTTCTTTCTTCATTTCTTCAAGTCTCTTTTTAGCCTCTTCAACCTCTAAATTTGCATTCCTTAAAAGATCCGTATCTGCATCACGTACCTCTTTCAACTGGTCCCGTAATGTGTTAACTGCTTCACTTGTTTCATCAAGTCTCCGTGTTTCAACATGTTCTTCCGAATTTGCATTCCTTAGACACTGAATTTTTATATCGATATCCTCCTTTTCATTTTTCTTGGAGTCTATGATAGCTTGTTTTTGTTCCATAAGCTTGGCATGGTCTTCCTCAGCTTTGGCGGAAGCAAGTTTTACTCGCTCAAGGGTTTGACTCATTTCATCAAATTCCTTGGAGAGTACATCTATTTTTGTGCGGTTAAGTTTTGCAGCACTTTGAGCTTCTGCAACCCTTTGAAAAGAAGCCAACTTTGCTTCCAAAGTAATGTCAAAATCCTGTTTAAGGTTATTAAGTTGTTGCTTGGCTGAAATAAGTTGATCAGAAACGGTTTTATACTGGTTTCTTTCCTTGTCAACAGCTTCTTGCCAAGCTTCTTGGTTAATTGTAGTGGATTTTAGTTGTTCCAGTTTATTAACTCGAGTCTTTGCAGCCTCTGTTGACTCGATGGATGCTTGTTTCGATCTGCTCACAGCCTGAAGTTTGTTGGTTAGATCCTTCAAAGCGTTATTGGCCTTTTCAAGCTCTGCAAGTGCTTGGCCTTTTGTAGATTCTGCGGTTTTCATATGTTCTTTATACTTGTCAATCTCCTTGAGTATCCAGTGAAGTTGTGTTTCATTCCCTAACATACTCTTCATTCCAATAAAAATAGTTATATAGTTATAATTTTATAATACACCTATAAGATTGTATAATTGTACGTTTATTCTAGTTATACCTCCTGATCCATAGTTCTGGATTTTTTAAGGACGGGTATATCGGCTTTTGGTGATGCTTCAATAAATAAAGTAACAGCAGCCTTAACAGATTCAAAGGGTGCCTTTGTATCGATCTCTCCAACTGCTGGTGTAATTGGAGAAGCTGGGTCGCTTTGAGAAGCAACCGCATTTTGGCGGTTTCTTGCTTGAAAACCAAACATTATATCGTTTTCTAGAATCCAGCCACCTTTATCATCCACATCTAATATAAAATTATGAGGAAGGAAATATAGGTACATTCAGAAAAGAAAGAAAAAAAGGAGATAATAAAATCCCTTTTATATAGTCTAAAATCTACGTTTTGACCCAAAAGAAAACAAACAAACAAAAGGAAATGAGAATTGATATGAAGATTTTGAAAATTTATGTACCTCCAACGAATAGTTGCAACTCAGATATATTTAGGATTTGTTGGCTTTCTGAATGTGACCAACCAAATGTATCTTAACACAGGAGATCGATCAAATAATGTATGACAAAAGAGAGAATCTAGATTCCCTCTTTCATTTCCTCTCTCTGCATTTTCCAAATGAAATGATCGATGAAGGTGGAAATTTGGAAAATCTGACCGCGAAAAATGAAAAAAAAAAAAACAAACAAAAGGATGGTTAGCCAACTATCCTGGAGATGAGTTGGACATGTAAATGAGTGTAGTTACTATATTTAGAAAGATTAAAAGTGGCTGGAAACACACAAATAAATGATAATCCATTTCATGTCTCTTCAAATATACATTTCATTCATATCAATTTGGGAACTATGTCATGTATTAAGTTGTTTAATTCCTCTAGGATTCTATCCGGGTTTTATCTGCTTAAAATTCCATTGGCGCTTTTAAGTGGGTGACGATACTTATGATGCCCTTAGCCTATGATTTTATTTAGGACTAAACCCCTAACTAAGTAGTTTTAACTTCACCAAATGTTTTAAATACAAAAACCTTAGCTAAATGTGTTGGTTGACCATATCATACTTAATCACTAGTTAGCAGCCATTTATTCTTTCCTATGGATTAGGCAGTCCTTATTGACTAATTCACATTCAAGACGTCTACTTGTACTATCATGTCCACCTATCATTCATAATCCATACTAAACATATATATGGAATGGAAAAACAACCACCTGTCTTTTATGATAGATTTGAGATGGAAAACGCAGAACATTTTCCTTTGTTTGAAACCAAGAGGGCAAAATGGCGGCTTTTGTTCAAGCTGTATGTGGCTTTCATGATGATGAGTATATGTTTGATATGTTATTACAGAGCAACTCATGTACCAATAAACACGGGGAGGCATGCTTGGATTGGTTTGTTTATGGCTGAGCTATGGTTTACCCTCTACTGGCTCATTACTCAGTTGGTTCGTTGGAATCCTGTTACACACCATACCTTCAAACAACGACT
Source organism: Chrysanthemum seticuspe (assembly GCA_019973895.1). Lineage (NCBI taxonomy): Eukaryota > Viridiplantae > Streptophyta > Magnoliopsida > Asterales > Asteraceae > Chrysanthemum > Chrysanthemum seticuspe. The sequence continues at coordinate 458,729 of BPTQ01000007.1, forward strand.
CTCCCAAAGGTCAGCTCTCTTTTTCAAAGATAATATACATATATATTAAAACTATCTCTATCTTATCTTCAAGGGGTGGCTGTGGATGTGGTTGCAGGTATGAGAAGGTGCTCCCCGGTGTGGACATATATGTTTGCACAGCAGACCCGTTGATAGAGCCACCCTTAATGGTGATAAACACTGTGTTGTCTGCAATGGCATATGATTACCCACCAGAAAAACTCCACATTTATGTCTCTGATGATGGTGGATCGGAGTTGATGTTTTATGCACTACTACAGGCTTCTCGTTTCTCCAAATACTGGCTACCATTTTGCAAAAAGTACAAGATAGAGCCACGCTCACCTGCAGCTTACATCGCCACCCTTACAGACAAATCTTCCCCTATCACGAATGAATGCATCTCCCTCATCAAGGTACACTTGCACCACATACGTTTAAAGGTAATTAGATTGGTGGCTCCAACTCACAACCTTGATAGATAATGCTCCATTGCTGCTATAAAATCTTACGGAGTATTAAATAGCAAACATAAATTGAATTGCAAACATCTTATGTCATAACAAACTCATGCAGCAGTGATAAGAGATCTGTAAACTCATGTAACAAAAGGTTTCAGACAAAAGTATTTAGTGTATGTTGCTAGAAAGGACCAGCAGAAGATGAAGAAATTAAACTGCAAGGATATCTTTACGGTGAATAGTAGTCAGTCCAATCCAGACACTTTGACAACTGCTATATACACCATCAAAGAATCAGGATCATATGAAAAGCGTTTTTTACTTTCATTCACACCTTTAATTCAAAAAAATTATACGTAAAAGATTTCTTATATGACCATGATACATATTTGTGAAACAATATAACAACTTGTAGATGTGAATCTCGATAAGGTGAATCTGCTCAAAATATATGATTTAAATCAAACTGACATATGTAATGAATCAATATCTTTTCATCATTCTCATTTTAAAAGCATTCAATGCTGAAACAGGATAAATATGAAGAAATGAAGAAACGAATAGAAAATACCATGAGGCTGGGGAAACTGACAGAAGAGTTGAGAAAAGAGCACAAAGGGTTTCAGGAATGGGATGTCGGTTCGAACAAACATGACCATCAGGCTATTGTCCAAGTATTCCACATCTTTCACATAGCATGAGCTTCTAAGATAAAAATATCTACCTTAAGCTCCTCTGATGAATATTTTCTACAATTTTTATCTTACAGATACTGATTGATCAACGAGATCCTGAGGCGGTAGATACTGAAGGGAAAACTTTACCAAGTTTAATATACATGGCACGTGAGAAGAGACCTGAATGGCATCATAACTTCAAAGCAGGAGCCATGAACGCACTGGTATTTATGTCATATCACTCATTTATGATGCATGTGTTTGCATCTATATTTATCCACACGCACACACACAGGTAAAAAAGTAACTCCCAATACCGTCTTTCACGGTGTATAGGAGAGGTTGAGACGTAGACAACCTTACCCCTACCTTAGGTAGAGAGGCTGCTTCCGGTTCTACCAAATGTAGAAAAGGACCTTCGGCCTTGCAAGGGGTGAGGATCGAACCCTTGACCTCTGTCTCCAGAGGCAAGGGTGTTAACCACTTGATCCAACCTTGCTCTTTTGCACACACACACAGGTATTGAATTAAAAGATGAATTGAATAATGACATTCAAGTCTGACAGTTTTAATATATGAATGAACAGATAAGGGTGTCATCACAGATAAGCAACAGCCAAATTATTCTAAACATGGACTGTGACATGTACTCAAACAATTCGGAGTCCATACGAGATGCAATGTGTTTTTTCATGGACCCATCGAATATTGCATTTGTGCAGTTTCCACAGAACTTTGACAACCTTACAAGAAACGATGTTTACAGCAATTCTTTGCTGGTCATCAATGAGGTAAGACTGTACCCACAATTCATTTTGACCTCAAATCATACCTTGACACTTCCTACGACACTTGACCCGTTAACACCCAAAATGGGTACAATATAAACATTAACCCAAACACTACATTACTTAAATTAGAAACATTTATATCAATAACCATAACTAATCATATACATCATTAATTTATTTCAATTGGATACATATAAGACAATATAGCAGTTGCAATACCATCAAGGATGACATTTGTATTCTTCGATTCTATGACTAAATTAGTTTATTATCTAATAAAGGTGGAGATTGGAGGTTTGGACTCCCATGGAGGGTGTATATATATGGGAAGTGGGTGCTTTCACAGGAGAGATGCTCTAAGTGGCATGAGCTATAGCAACGACACGTTATTCGACTGGGAAAAAGAGAATCGAAAACAAATGATACGAGCAGCAGAAGCTACCCACGTGCTCGAAAAGAAATGCAAACTTCACACAAGCTGTAGCTATGAACTCAATGGGGAAAGGAGGTCTACTCTCCCTCTCAGATCTCCCGGAATTAAACAAAAATACAAATATTTTGCAGTACTAATTCAGTGTCCACCCTTACCTGCAGTTGGGAGTCAAATATGGTTTTCCAGTGGAAGATGTGATTACTGGACTCGCAATAAAATGTAGAGGTTGGAGATCTGTCTACCTCAATCCGGAAAGAAAAGGCTTTTTAGGACTTGCTCCAACTACACTTCTGCAGACACTTGTACAAAGAAAAAGATGGGTAGAAGGCGACTTTCAAATATTTTTATCCAAATACTGCCCTTTGGTATACGGGCGGGGGAGGATCCCACTGAAACTTCAGATTTCATATTGCTGCTACCTTTTATGGGCTCTAAATAGCTGGCCTACATTGTACTATGTTGCCATCCCGTCTTATTGTCTCCTCTCAGGCATCTCTCTCTTTCCAAAGGTATCATCTTTTTGTAGATTTTCGACACTATTCCTTTATATTCAGTCCCTAAATGTGTTTGACTTCTCCTAGATGTACAAACCTGATAGCAACTTTTACATATTTCATGGTCATATACAGTTATCAAGTTACTGGTTCCTACCTTTCGCATATGTATTTGTCGGAAAATATGCATACAGCTTGGGGGAATTTTACTGTTGTGGGGGAACGATAAAAGGTTGGTGGAATGACCAACGAATGTGGCTCTACAGAAGATTAACTTCCTACCTTTTTGCATTCGTTGACGTCCTTCTCAAGTCATTGGGCTTCACCAACGCCGGTTTCGTCATCACTTCAAAGGTTTCTGAGGAAGATGCATCTCGGAGATACTATAAAGAGATTATGGAATTTGGTGCTACTTCACCAATGTTCCACATTTTATCAACACTTGGACTGGTCAATCTTTTCAGCTTTTTTGTAGGAGTAAAGCTGCTGATTGTGGATTCAAACACCAATCGTTTTAGTGAATTAGCTGTACAGATGATCTTGTGTGGTTTAATAATTCTCATCAACATCCCTTTATACCAAGGGCTATTTTTCCGCAAGGATAATGGTCGCATGCCCTCATCTGTTACCTATCAGTCAACCACTTTAGCTATATTATCATGTACATTATTAGCCAATGTGCAAGAATATGTCTAGTGAGACTTGTATTTTATATACTACCATGACACTTCAAGGCCCTTTATACCTTGTAAGACATTATTACTGTAATACCTAAGGTGCATCTATTTTCTTCCTCAAGCATCAAGGTTTTAGGCAGTATATGCAAAAAGTTGCAACATAGATATAATTTTACAGCCCGAAAGACACCAATTCAGGTAAAGGCGCACCAAGTTAAATATATATTGGTAGAAACAAGCATGAAAAGGGGGTGATAGCGGCTTATTACAGCGTTTTTGAAGAAAGGCATATATAACTAGCAGCTAAGTTGGTCATACAGAACAATGTCTTCACAACCTGGACTGACCCACCCTCGCACTTGGCCTGCAGTAAGAAATTAACTTTCAAGATCTCAATGGCATCTAAAAGTAACAAACATTCATTTTAAACACCATAATTCATGATCCTGACATCCCTCTTTTAAGGAGCCTAATTAGATTATATGTTCATGCAAACGTTATATGTATTTTATATTTCATCTCGGCTTTCATGTTGGTTCAGTTTGTTGAGGAGCATATTTAGTGTTTCTGCAATTAATCAAACTAAGGATTTTGAGGCAAATTTGGAGCCGCGAAAAATGAAAAAAACAAAAGGATGGTTAGCCAACTATCCTGGAGATGAGTTGGACATGTAAATGAGTGTAGTTACTATATTTAGAAAGATTAAAAGTGGCTGGAAACACACAAATAAACTATAATCCATTTCATGTCTCTTCAAATATACCTTTCATTCATATCAATTTGGGAACTATGTCATGTATTAAGTTGTTTAATTCCTCTAGGATTCTATCCGGGTTTTATCTGCTTAAAATTCCATTGGCGCTTTTAAGTGGGTGACGATACTTATGATGCCCTTAGCCTATGATTTTATTTAGAGAAGACCATTAGCCTATGATTATGTTCACATCATAGAAGTTATATTTGACATCTTTGATTTTCCTTTTGTAGAAATCACTAGTTAGAAGCCATTTATTCTTTCCTATGATTAGGCAGTCCTTATTGACTATTCCCATTTAAGACATCTACTTGTACTATCATGTCCACCAATCATTCATAATCCATATTATACATATATATGGAATGGAGAAACAACCACCTGTCTTTTATGATAGATTGAGATGGAAAACGCAGAACATTTTCCTTTGTTTGAAACCAAGAGGGCAAAATGGCGGCTTTTGTTCAAGCTGTATGCGGCTTTAATGATGATGAGTATATGTTTGATATGTTATTACAGAGCAACTCATGTACCAGTAAACACGGGGAGGTATGCTTGGATTGGTTTGTTTATGGCTGAGCTATGGTTTACCCTCTACTGGCTCATTACTCAGTTGGTTCGTTGGAATCCTGTTACACATCATACCTTCAAAGAACGACTCTCCCAAAGGTCAGCTCTCTTTCTCGTGCATACTATCTCTTATCTTATCTTCAACTGGTGGCTGTGGATGTGGTTGCAGGTATGAGAAGGTGCTACCCGGTGTGGACATATATGTTTGCACAGCAGACCCGTTGATAGAGCCACCCTTAATGGTGATAAACACGGTTTTGTCTGCAATGGCATACGATTACCCACCAGAAAAACTCCACATTTATGTCTCTGATGATGGTGGATCAGAGTTGATGTTTTATGCACTGCTACAGGCTTCTCATTTCTCCAAATACTGGCTACCGTTCTGCAAAAAGTACAAGATAGAGCCACGCTCGCCTGCAGCTTACATTGCCACCCTTCCACACAAATCTTCTCCTATCGCGAATGAATGCATCTCCCTCATCAAGGTACACTTACACCATATATGTTTAGAGGTAATTAGATTGGTGACTCCAACTCACAACCTTAATATATTAATGCTCCATGGACCATGGCTGCTATAAATCAAGAATTTAAGCTAAAATCTTATTAAATACCAAACATAAATTGAATTGCAAACATCTTATGTCGTAACAAACTCATGCAGCAGCGTTAGAGATCTGTAAACTCATTACTCATGTAACAAAAGGTTTCAGACAAAAGTATATAGTGTATGCATATATGTTGCTAGAAAGGACCAGCAAAAGATGAAGAAAATTAAACTGCAATGATATCTTTACGGATCCCGACACTTTGACAACTGCTATATACACCATCAAAGAATCAGGATCATATGAAAAGCGTTTTTGACTTTCATTCACTATATGTGGACCTTTAATTCAAAAAATTTATAAGTAAGAGATTTCTTATATGACCATGATACATATTTGTGAAACAATATAAATGACTCTCGATAAGGTGAATCCGCTCAAAATATATGATTTAAATCAAACTCACATATCTAATGAATCAATATCTTTTCATCCTTCTCATTTTAAAAGCATTCACGATGTACTATATATATTAATGCTGAAACAGGATAAATATGAAGAAATGAAGAAACGAATAGAAAATACCATGAGGCTGGGGAAACTGACACAAGAGTTGAGAAAAGAGCACAAAGGGTTTCAAGAATGGGATGCCGGTTCAAACAAACATGATCATCAGGCTATTGTCCAAGTATTCAACATCTTTCACATATCATCAGCTTCTAAGATAAAAAGATCTACATTAAGCTCCTCTGATGATCATCTTATTTTCTACAATTTTCACACTATCTTACAGATACTGATTGATCAACGAGATCCTGAGGCGGTAGATACTGAAGGGAAAACTTTACCAAGTTTAATATACATGGCACGTGAGAAGAGACCTGAATGGCATCATAACTTCAAAGCAGGAGCCATGAACGCACTGGTATTTATGTCATATCACTCATTTATGATGCATGTGTTTGCATCTATATTTATCCACGCACACACACACAGGTATTGAATTAAAGATGAATTGAATAATGACATTCAAGTCTGACAGTTTTAATATATGAATGAACAGATAAGGGTGTCATCACAGATAAGCAACAGCCAAATTATTCTAAACATGGACTGTGACATGTACTCAAACAATTCGGAGTCCATACGAGATGCAATGTGTTTTTTCATGGACCCATCGAATATTGCATTTGTGCAGTTTCCACAGAACTTTGACAACCTTACAAGAAACGATGTTTACGGCAATTCTTTGCGGGTCATCAATGAGGTAAGGCTCTGTATATATAGCAGTTGCAATACCATATAGGATGACATTTGTATTCTTTGATTCTATGACTAAATTAGTTTATTATCTAATAAAGGTTGAGATTGGAGGTTTGGACTCCCATGGAGGGTGTCTATATGTTGGAAGTGGGTGCTTTCACAGGAGAGATGCTCTATGTGGCATGAGCTATAGCAACGACACGTTGTTCGACTGGGAAAAAGAGAATCGTAAACAAATGATACGAGCAGCAGAAGCTACCCACGTGCTCGAAAAGAAATGCAAACTTCATGCAAGCTGTAGCTATGAACACAACACTCAATGGGGAAAGGAGGTCTACTCTCCCTCTCAGATCTCCCACAATTAAACATACTTTTGATATTGAAAAAAAAAAAAAAAAAAAAAAACTTAATAATCTTTATTGCAGTACTAATTCAGTGTCCACCCTTACCTGCAGTTAGGAGTCAAGTATGGTTGTCCAGTGGAAGATGTGATTACTGGACTCGCAATAAAATGTAGAGGTTGGAGATCTGTCCACCTCAATCCGGAAAGAAAAGGCTTTTTAGGACTTGCTCCAACTACACTTCTGCAGACACTTGTACAAAGAAAAAGATGGGTAGAAGGCGACTTTCAAATATTTTTATCCAAATACTGCCCCTTGGTATACGGGCAGGGGAGGATCCCACTGAAACTTCAGATTTCATATTGCTGCTACCTTTTATGGGCTCTAAATTCCTGGCCTACATTGTACTATGTTTCCGTCCCGTCTTATTGTCTCCTCTCAGGCATCTCTCTCTTTCCAAAGGTATCATCTTTGAGATTTTCGACACTATTCCCTTATATTCAGTCCCTAAATGTGTTCGACTTCTCCTAGATGTACAAACCTGATAGCAACTTTTACATATTTCATGGTCATATACAGATATCAAGCTACTGGTTCCTACCTTTCGCATATGTATTTGTCGGAAAATATGCATACAGCTTGGGGGAATTTTACTGTTGTGGGGGAACGATAAAAGGTTGGTGGAACGACCAACGAATGTGGCTCTACAGAAGATTAACTTCCTACCTTTTTGCATTCGTTGATGTCCTTCTCAAGTCATTGGGCTTCACCAACGCAGGTTTCGTCATCACTTCAAAGGTTTCTGAGGAAGATGCATCTCGGAGATACAATAAAGAGATTATGGAATTTGGTGCTACTTCACCAATGTTCCACATTTTATCAACACTTGGACTGGTCAATCTTTTCAGCTTTTTTGTAGGAGTAAAGCTGCTGATTGTGGATTCAAACACCAATCGTTTTAGTGAATTAGCTCTACAGATGATCCTGTGTGGTTTAATAATTCTCATCAACATCCCTTTATACCAAGGGCTATTTTTTCGCAAGGATAATGGTCGCATGCCCTCATCTGTTACCTATCAGTCAACTACTTTAGCTATATTATCATGTACATTATTAGCCAATGTGCAAGAATATGTCTAGTGAGACTTGTATTTTATATACTACCATGACACTTCAAGGCCTTGTAAGACATTATTACTGTAATACCTAAGGTGCATCTATTTTCTTCCTCAAGCATCAAGGTTTTAGGCAGTGTACGTAAAAGTTGCAACATAGATATAATTTTACAGCCCGATAGACACAAGTTCAGGTAAAGACGCACCAAGATAAAAATATATTGGTAGAAACAAGCATGAAAAGGGGATGATAGCGGTTTATTACAGCGTTTTTGAAGAAAGGCATATATAACTAGCAGCTAAGTTGGTCATACAGAACAACGTCTTCACAACCTGGACTGACCCACCCTTGCACTTGGCCTGCAGTAAGAAAATAACTTTCAAGATATCAATGGCATCTAAAAGTAACAAACATTCATTTTAAACACCATAATTCGTGATCCTGACATCCCTCTTTTAAGGAGCCTAATTAGATTATATGTTCACGCAAACGTTATATGTATTTTATATTTCATCTCGGCTTTCATGTTGGTTCAGTTTGTTGAGGAGCATATTTAGTGTTTCTGCAATTAATCAAACTAAGGATTTTGAGACAAATATGGTGCTTCCAGTTGGAAAACGCGTTTTGTATTTTCTATTTTGAAGAAAGGAAGAGGAGTTTTGGGTTACAAGGGAAACAATGAAAACATCAAAAATTCTATTTTTCAGAGCATAATAGCTATTTAAGGAGTATCCATTTTGTAGCTTATCTTTTTCAAAATGATTGATAGAAGAGCATTCTATAACGAACTTGTATTTGTGCATCCTCCTACACATAGGTGATGCCATAACTCCTAGTGGACTTACATGAGCTCTAAAACCAACGCAGATGCTCCTCCACCCCCATTGCAAATACCAGCAACTCCCAATCTTCCATTATTCTGCCTTAATACCTGCAACCATAGAACCCATGCCCAATTCTTTTATGTTATGTAACCATCATTGGTAAGATAACTCAGCACAAGGATTAAATGAATGTCATAACCAAATACAATTTCGCAAAATAAAAATCAGCTGTGGAAGCTGTAGAACACATCCTGTTTTTGCAGAAACAGGGCACTCCATTTAAAAGCAAAGCAAGTACGAAATAAACATACCCCAAGCAAGGTGACCAAAATCCGAGCACCACTACAGCCTAGTGGGTGCCCTAAGGATACAGCCCCACCATGAGCATTAAGTTGTTCCTGTAAAAAAAAACGAGAATTTGAATGGTTTCCAAATAATGTTGATAGCAGAATACAATCCAAATCATCTTTTTATTCAACTATGACCAATTCCAAAATGACACAAAGACTCACATCACGAATTCCAAGCAGCTTCTGGTTGGCTAAGGCCACAACCTGCAGAGCGAAAGAGAGAATAATTCAACAGCTTCTGATTGCACTCAAAATGAAAGACAGATATAGCATCGTACTTACAGAAAAGGCTTCATTAATTTCATAGTAATCAATTTGAGAAGCCTTCAAGCCGGCATTTGAAATAGCCTTTGGTATAGCAAGGGCTGGAGCAGTTGTAAACAATTCAGGGGCCTGTGTAATGTGTACCCAATTGAGCTAAACCATCACCTGATTTAACAAATCAATTAAGATGCAAGTTTCGTTGATACCTGAGCAGCGTCAGCGAAACCTCTTATTCTAGCAATTACTTTTAATCCAAGTTCTAACGCCTTTTCACCACTCACTAGCACTAGTGCAGCTGCACCATCACTGTTCACAAGATTACACTGAAATGAGTAACCCTTATGTTCTTACGCCATTGCATTAGTATTCAAATAGTATGATTAATACAACACCTTATACTGGAAGCATTGCCTGCAGTAACAGTACCACCTTCAACCTTGAAACTAGGCCTTAATTTCCTCAGCTTTGTAGCATCAAACTATATATATTTAATTGCACGCATGATCAGTTGTTATCCACATCAACTATTATTCATTAAACTATAGAATGGGATTACGTACTACCTTTGTCAAAGCTTCATCTTTATCAACGATAGTAGGGGCCTTTCCTTTTCCCGCAGAAACTTTGACCTGCAAGAGCAAAATTAAAGGGTATTTATAGCCAAGTAAAGCGTCGAGATCGAGCATATACAAGTAGATAAACATCTAACCGGAGCTATCTCCCAACTGAAGGCGCCATTGTTTTGGGCAGCGATACCCCGGTTAAAGCTCCGAACAGCATAGTCATCCTGTTGGTTTCTTGTAATCCCGTAAGCGTCAGCACACAGCTCACCGCAAACTCCCATACCAAAATCGTTATAAACATCCCAGAGGCCGTCTTTGATCATGCCGTCAACGACAGCATCATGACCAAGGCGAGAGCCTTTCCTCGAGCCGGGAAGATACTTAGGGACATTAGACATGCTCTCCATACCGCCAGCAACGACAACGTTGTTAACACCCGCTTGGATGGAGAGAGCAGCAATCATGACAGCCTTGATCCCGGAGGAGCAGACTTTGTTGATGGTAGTACAGACAACGGAATTCGGAATGCCCGCGCCTAACGCGGCCTGGCGGGCGGGGGCCTGGCCTAAATTAGCAGAAAGGACGTTGCCAAAGAAGAGCTCCTGGACATAGGAGGGGGGAATGTTGGCTCTTTGAAGAGCGGAGTGAATGGCAACAGAGCCAAGGGAGGTGGCTGATAAGGAAGAAAGGCTGCCAAGGAAGTCGCCTATTGGAGTACGTGCAACTCCCACTATGCATACATCTGTCATGTCATTTCAATTAAAAAAGTTACTAACTATTATTTATAAGAATTAAAATAAAAAGAATGAGCAATTGAATTGAGATAAAAAGAAGAAGAAGAAGAAGAATACCTCGAGGGTTAATTTGATAATCAGCCATGAATGATCACTTCACTTAATTGTTACTACTCAACAAACAAACAAACAAGAAGAAAGCAGGTAGGTAGATAGTAATTTTTATCTGATAGAGTAATTACGTATAACACTCTCCTTCTTCTTCTTCATCCTTTTTAAGATAACTGTAATTCGTCAGCATTTATTATTACTCTTATCATTTTCTGCTTCTTCACAACACGTGTCGTTTATTTACTTTTTCGAATATAATAATGGCATTACTAATGACAAATAAAATTGAAATGAAAAGAATGATATATCAAATGCATTTAGAATAATAACTTTATTTTTTTTCTAATTTTTCTTTTTATTCGAAAAATATGGCTAGAAATATTTCTCAATTTTATCATTTTTTATTATCTTTTCCTTAATGCTTAGTTCTCGAGTTTTGAGCAAAGAGAAATAGAAAAAAAGAAAAAAAAAAGAAAAAAGAAATGAATTGTTACTTTATATGTTTTTGAGATATAGGAAAGATGAAAAGAAAAAGAAAGTACGCATGTTCCTGAGTGGAAAGAAAAAGAAAATAACTTGTTTAAAGTACATATATGTTTTTTAGTTGTTAATGTAAAATCTTTTAAAAATAGTATATTAGTCTTTACGCAACATAACTTTCACTTTCCTTTCCCTTTTCTCCCATTTTTGACCGGAAGATTTTATAAACAAAGTTCATCCCCTTTTCCCTTCTGTTTCCCTTTCATTTCTTTAAAAAAACTCAAGAGCAATTTTTTTTTTTTTTTTTTTTTTTCATTTTCTTTCCTTTCCTATAAAATTATAACTCGAGAACTGAGTGTAAATCTTTTCCCATAGTACTTTTTTCATCTTCATTTAGTTGTCTATCTTTCTTTTTTTCTTTTGTAGTTTTTTTTATATTAGTCTTGCCTAACTTAATCACCCATTGGTACTTATTGTGAAAAAGAGGTTATATTACCTTAGCTTAAAGTTATCAGACTACTTGGCAAAGGGAGAACTCGTTCACCTAGTTTTACAAGTCACGCTCGATATCTCTTGGCCAAACAAATAAGTGACGTGCGAGTTTGGCATTTCGAGGCACACAAAGGTGACCGGTTCACCTAGTTACATTGGGGGTGTGGTGTGGACTCAACTCTTTTCTTTTATGGTTTTTTATTTTGTTTGTCGGTGTGTGTGAGATATTTAGTGGGTATTAAGTTAAGCCGGTAACTTTGTAAGTGGGGTATTAGGTACAAGCCCAACTCTTTTCTTTTATAGTTTTTTTTATTTTTATAAAGTGGGTATTATAATGAAAGTTGAGGGTAAGGTAACTTTATCCACAAATAAGTGAGTGGGCGTGAGGGAAAGTGAGAGGATAGAGAAAGCTGAGGTGACTGAGGTATAAGTTGAAAATGTTGCTTCCTTGCCTTCTAGTCTTACTACAGAAAAATTTCACGAGCCGAGCTCGAGCTCAAAATGTGAGGCTCAAAACGAACTCGAGCTCGAGCTTTTTATATATAAACGAGCCGAGCTAAAGCTCTGGCAGGCTCAGGCTCGATTCATTTTCACCCCTAGTCATTTCTATTTTTTTCAATTTTATTTGTAGATGGAATAAAAAGATAAACAAGTATTTTTATGATTACAATTGTATTGTATACAAACGACCCGTCACAATGTGCGGGTCTAAAAAACTCCAGAACAAAATAAAAATAAAAAATAAATAAATAAATCGAGAGAGCATCATTTTTCCACAGATATTCTTTGGCCTGTACTCCTCTTTCCTTATTCTCCAAAAGCAAATCTTAAAAGGGTCTTTGGTATGTGTCATGGAGAATGAAATTTTAGCTCAGAATGAAATTGTTTCTAAGATCGTTGAGGTTTCACAATAGCGTGGACTTATTGAAATTAAAATGTATCTAGTAGCAAACTCATTATCTTTAACACCATAATAAAGCCCCAACATTACATGTTAATATCCGAAAGTCAATGCAAACACATTTTAACAAGCATATTCACCAATATTACATTTTAACCATATTTGATCAAAACCATGACCCACATAAGTTGTTGTTCATGTTGAAACAGCAAAATGGTTGCAACAGCAAAAGTGGCCTAAAAGTGGCCTAAGCATAAAAGAAATTTGAACTGATTATTACTTGTCTTTTGAGTTTTGACATGAAGAATTGAAGATAGCAACAAATAAAACACTTGGCAAATAAACACTCAAACAACATCCAGTGCAGCAAAGGACGCTCGAAAACCTTGGAAAGTGACACTTGAAACATTTGCAGTCTGTTGTTTCGACTTGACTTGGGTCGAATGCTTATTCACCAGTTGTAACATTTTGAGTACTTAATTTTCTTTCCAACATAGACTGTGTTTTAGGTACAAATAGGATATTTGTTTGAAACCTTGACCCACATATGTTGTTGTTTATGTTGAAAGTTGAAACAACAAAATTGACTTTTACCAAACATCTCTTGTGCAAGGTATTTGTGTCCAAAGAACTGAATGAGTGCCTTTTGGCCTGAGTTGTTATAAATGAAACTAAACTATTTCACCCTACAGCAGAGATAATGCTTTACCATCGTCAAAAAGAGTAAATGTTTGCCCGAACTGCAACAACTGAAACCAAACTATATCACCCTATGTAACCTAGTTAATGATTTACCATCTATCTTCCAACCCAATCCTGGAAGTTAAAAAGATTCAACATTCAATCTCATATTACGCATTGAGAGTCAACACCAGAATATAACAAAAGGCTGTACATACGTACATTCTTGTTTCACGGCCATAAGTTACAGTTCTAAGTTATATCAAAAGCTGGTAACACGAGAGATAGTAGGGGCATGGTTTTTACATAATAACTCGCCTGAATGTAAGATTAATGCGTGCAGAGCTTGCTTTAGCTCGTTTAGGCACAGAATGGAGCCAATCACGTTGCGTATTGCCCCTCATCACCAGCAGCGACCCATGCTTCAATGTAAAACAGCATTTCTCAGTACAATCAGTATCATTCTTCTTTGCTCGTTTGGTTGGCGGCTCGTTGTTAGTGTTCCTTTTCTTTAACAAAAAGTCACGTTCACATCCAAAGGAGACGGAGGCGATTTCAGGAGTGGGTCCATACAAGGTCTCGTTATCAGCATGCCAACCAACATAGTGATTACCCGTGTTGTATCTGTTGAGAAGTAAGCTGTTAAAATGACTCCCGGGCAAGGCTTGGTGCACCTGGCAGTTAAAACGCAAGAATTAATTGAGAAGAGTCATGTTTCATGTTTTATAAGCAGATATTGTTTTGTTAAATTACTACGTACCAGGTCGAGGATCTGTTTAAGAGGTGGAAAATCGTCCCAATGGTAGGCATGTGGCTTATGGCCGCTATAACTAAGTTCCTTGAGTCCTTTAGTAGCAACATAGCATGAATCTCTAGGCTATAGATTGATAATAAAAGAAAAAGGTATAAATTCCAAATATGGGTTGATTTTTAAAGTAGAGGACAGTGGGAATAGACTAACAATAGATAATGTAAATGAAATGAAATGAGCAAAAAGAAGATAGTAGTAAAAAGTACCTGGAGGAAAGGTTTGCCAAAGACGTGAATGGTGGGAGTGGACCAAGGAATGTGGTGATTGAGAAAATGAAAAAAATCCCAAGAATTTTTAAGAGGAATAAAACAAGGAAAGTAAACAACAGAGCTACCATCTCCCAGATCCCTTGCTATCATTTTTCTAACCCTGTTCCCCTTTTCTTCTTCTTCTTCTTCTTCTTCTTGTTTTCCAAAATCAAATAATTGCAGCTGCTGCTGCTCATTACCCATTATTATAAATTGATAATTGTTAGAGGGATTGTCAAATTGTGGCGGCGACTGATGATTTCATTTCCTCCCGCTCGTCGGAAACTTTATTTCAACATCTTTTCTTTTTACCCTTTTTATCCCACTTATATATTTTAGGCTCAAATGTACCCTTTACTTGGCTAAGTACAACTTATAGTACCTCAACTATTAAAACTGCAACATCATAGATACTTTAAAGTTTAAATTTGAATAAGTGAAATTTCAACTACTCTGTTTTTTTTTTATGTTAATAAGTCTTAATGGGGAGATAGTGGTGGGGTCACACATATAATATGTTTCTTTTTCTGTTAAATAGTCTATATGGAGAGAGAAACCAAAAGGTGCCCCTCCCCATTAATACTTATTAACAGAAAGGGGCCCACCCACTGAATCCAGAGAAGAAAAAAAAAAAAAAAACAAGCCCATAAACACCTTAATAGTTAAGCCCGTCCGTTACAAACATCCTCAATATTTAAATACTCATAGTTAGGGGTGTTCATGGTTCGGGTAATAAACCGAACAAACTGAAAACCGAACAGAACCAAACTTGTCAAAACTGAATCAAACCTAACTAAAAATTCATTTTTCGGTTTGGATATGGTTTGGGCTATCTGAACCGAAAACCGAATTTATATAAATATTTATATATATATATATATATATATATATATATATATATATATATATATATATATATATATATATATATATATATATATATATATATATATTTTAATTTTTTTATATTATTATATGTATATAAAAAGACCATTAAATATTTATCCTAATATAAAAAATACTTTCTATGCTTGAAATAGTTTTTATTTGTCAAAAATCCATATAATTAAATTTAAAAAAATATATAAATGGTGCAGTTTACAAAATTCAGTTTTTGCTTTTGACCCATAACCGAACTAGAACTTCGGTTCAGTTCGGTTTTCGGTTATGACCCAAAAAAATTAACCGAACAACCCAAACCGAATAAACCAATTAACCCGAGAACCGGACCGATGAACACCACTACTCATAGTATAACTACCAAAGAAAGGTAAAACCGAGCCGAATCAAGCGGAAACTTGCCAAAGATTGATCTCGAGCCCAAATCGTTTACGATCAAAGTCTCGTGACCGTGCTCGTTTCTAACCTTATGCTTTTAGCTCGAGTTCTTCTCAAAACAAGCCAAGCTTATAAACCTTGAAACGATCCAAGCTTGAACGAGCTGAGCTTCAGCTCAAACTCGGCGTTAAGCCTTGTTTGGGCTCATTTAATTTAATAAACGATTTCAAGCCCGAGCTTCATGCTCAAAGCTAAACTAGGCTTATGTTCGTAAACAAGTCTAAGAAATAAATGCTTTTTAAATATGTAAACGTGTAAGGGTATATGCACATATTCATATTTATATACAAACGAGCATAATAAACGAGTTCGAGCCTAATGTACTTAACAAATCAAGATCAAGTCGTGTTTTATTTCGTTTGTGGCTATCATAAAACCAAACCGATCTCGAGCCTAATCAAATTGACAAACCAAGATCAACTCACATGTTTCTACACTTATTTATTGTTTTACCGGCCATGAGTATTTTATTTTTGAGGATACCATATATTAAATTCCTAAGGGGGGAGGGAGTGGTCACCTAGTACCCAATCCTACCTAAATTGCCACATCACCTCTATCCAATAAAAACCCTCAAACTCAAAACTACCCAATTCTACCTTAACACTACCCAAAGTAGAGGGAGTGGTACCTAATCCTACCCAAAACTACCTTTCACAAAAAGACAAAAAAAAAAAAATAGAGTGTGTGGGAACATAACCGATCGGCTTGTGAAGCCAAATTGATACCCGATTTCAAGTACCCAAATGACTAGGGACGGTGTACCCGCAATACCCGAATATACCCGAAGCCATAAGCGATGCGCACTCCCTCCCTTCTAACGGGATTAATTTCCTAACAGTTACTTGTCCTTGAAGGTTACTTTCCAATATCCCGACTTAATTAATATCCTAACCTAAGAAATCAACTACCATTCACC
The DNA here is from genome assembly GCA_019973895.1 of Chrysanthemum seticuspe. Taxonomy (NCBI): domain Eukaryota; kingdom Viridiplantae; phylum Streptophyta; class Magnoliopsida; order Asterales; family Asteraceae; genus Chrysanthemum; species Chrysanthemum seticuspe. Next base: position 475,573 of record BPTQ01000007.1, read on the forward strand.
AACTCCAATCTTTATGACAAGTACGTTATGATTATATAGTTGCTTTGCCAACACATGCATGTTGTATGGCCGAGATACATATATGTTAATTCAATGGCGGGCGAAGAATATTATTGGCTTTTTTTAGGTGATTTGCACACTTTAGAATATTATTGGAACACTCATATGTACAAAACAGTTGAAGCACTGTGTTAATATTGTACAAGTATTTAATACACACATAAAATGTCTCAATCATTTTTTTAAAATGTGCAAATCAATCAATTTTTTTATTCTAAAGAGTTTCTCTGATAAATACATAACTCTTAAAAAGCGTTTAAGTACAATGGATGTGGGTGAGTCCCACATCTTAACCCGTTACATAAGCGAAAAAGCTTACATAATAAAGCAAAACTACTTTTATAACGAAGAAACGACTTTGACTAAATTACAATTGACTTAAAATAACAACAAAAATAATCTACTGCTTCTTTCTCCCTCGAACATTGATATCTCAAACGTCACAGAAAGCGCGCTGGCCGTTCAGAGATACCAAGATCATCATACAAATCATCACCCACTCTTTCCTTCCATTGTTCATATAAGCTCTTTGTACTGTATCCACTTCCACTTCCCACTTGTTTAGATGCCAGAAAACGAAAATTTGCATTTTCATTATCAACTACCTCCACTTCGCCCTCACAATCTACACTAGTGTCTACATTTTTATTCGCCTTGTTTGTTCTAGGGGCCATATCAACTCCTGTAAAAATTAAACTCGTTAAAAAAAATAATAATAAAAAATAAATAAAAATCTCTTACTATACACTACAGATGATTTTAGAAAGGTATGCACATGCATACTTCTATAGGTTTCCCGGGAACTCTTACCCATATCATACTAGTAGAAGTTCTGTCTTGGTCCGAGTGGAGATAACATTTCTCTCCTGCATGTCCATGGAGTTTTGAAAAATCCAAACATCTCAGAGATAGATAGAGAGGTAGGAATTTATCAAATGAACCACACTCCTTCATATACGTCAGGAGTCCATTGATGAGAAGGAGTTGGGGAAAGCTTGAACCCAATTCCTACACTTCAGTGATGAATATTAGCTCTACGTTAGATATGTCCCACTCTAGTTAATTTTCGCATAGACACAAACACTATATGCATGGGATTCTCGATCTCCTCCTTAATTTGTCTACAATTACAAGTTTAATTTCTCCACACATGTACATAGAACACCATGACCGATCTCAAACCTTCTAAGGATGATCTTTTGGTTGTCTTATATATTTATTAAACATCGATCACTATGTGTGTTTAGAAATGGACAAAAGCTACAAATTAACATGCATGGGATTTCAGTTGGTCGACCTATTTACTTGCATTTGTGAATTGGGATTATTGTTCAGCCAATAGTGAAGAACTATTATAATCTGGCCTTGCATTTCAATTCAACAAAACTCAAAAATCGGTCATAGGCGGACATATATAGTTGCTTGTTTTACCAGAAGCCACTAATGATCTGTAATTTATATTTGCAAGTGACGAAGGCACCAGGTGAATGCATGCACCCTCACATATATTCTGGTTAATTAGTAAAGGCGGCATTCTATTAAATCAATCCATATCTATAGATCAATGCTTTCGACTCCTGCCAAAAATTAACCAAACACGATTATAAGAAAATATTTAGGTTTTATATTTCACGTACACCCTCATAAATTTTTCCATGTTCTCGTTTTTCTTTTCATTGTTGATCTGCGATTAATCCATACTTCCACGCGAACGAATGCATGGCTGCAGGAAGGTTCACCCTTTGGAACATCTCAAGTGAGCCAAAATAGTTATAGTTTTAACCTGTAAAGCTAACTGTTGTTTGCACTTGGTGGCAGATTGGATCTATTTTTATATAGAAGAAATATATAGAAACTAAACAATATATTGTTTAATGGTGATGATGAAGAAAATATAGATAGGGCAGGCTTGACTAAGAGATGATAGTGAATGTTTGTAGGATTTAAAGAATACAACAAGTTGGCTACCTACTTCTTCTTTTTTCTTCTCTTGTTTTTGTGGTAAACTCCCCTATGCCATTTTACCCATATACCCCTCTTTTTCTTCCTTCTAAGCTCTAGATATATTTGTACGTGGTTCTATTGTCTCTCGCCAAAACATGCAGATAAAAATAACTAAGAAGATGGCATTTATGAAAATCAATAAAACCAAAACAGTTGAACAAACATGATGTATATGAACAACCAAAATTAAGGTCCACTCTAATTAAATTTCTATATTTAATTAGAAAAATGAAATCCAAGTGTCGCATAATTAACCTTTGCTTCCCCGATCTAGACCTGTTACGAAAATATGTACATTGACTATTATTCTGTGTGTATTTGTGGAAGTTTACCTACAAAAATTGGGTAGAAGGCACTGGTCAAATTAAGGTCATAGTAGACCAGAAAGAGGATACATAGTTAAAGGGTAATAATGTACTTTTGATATATAAAAAGTCAAGTGCAAATTAAAAACGCCATCTCAATATCATGTACTACTACTATAAATATATAAACCCTCTCAATGCAATATTGCAATGCAAACAGATAGCTTTACAATATCTCCTCCACACACATAACACATAAATTTTGATTCAACACAAAAGGTGGTGGTGATGATGAGGATCCATTTACAAGGTTACATGTTCATAATATCTTTCATCATTGGAGGAGCTCCAGCCATGGGTGCCAGGCCACGTGACATGATTATTCGTAACCCTGTGGTGGAGTTCGCCACAACGGATGAGTTGACAAGACTCGCTGGATATGGAGAAGAGAAGCTCTCTACTGTGGTGGTCGCCGGGACGTTACTCTGTGATGCTTTTTTACGTAAAAATTCTCCCCTTGAGTCGCGTCCAATTCCTGGTATGTATATGCATGGCTATCAATTAATCAGGCCTGTTATAAAACGATAGACTTTGCTAATTATTATTATTTAACTGTATTTACATTCAGGAGCATTGGTGGGAGTTTCGTGTCGTCATACTAGTGTTCACAGGAAAACAAGTAAATCATCAAACTGGTTAATAAAAGGCAAAACCGATCAGTATGGAGATTTTCAAATTGATCTTCCTTCGCATCTTCATGCAATTCCAAACATGGAAAAGCGATGTTTCGTTAGAATTCTTGGCCTACCGAAGAAATCTCCTTGCCACCAATCAGCCTTAACTAATTATAAACACAAACGGATAGAGTTGTTATCATCATCAGGGAATGGAGTTCGCGCTTACTCTAGTCATGGGATCCATTTGACAACACATAAAAGACATTCACATCGATTCAGGGGAAGGAAAACCCACCCTACACATTTTGTAACCAATTAACTAGGTTGAGGCTGGTCACCACAACTTATGCATGATATGATGGCGCTACGGTCACAAAGGTGATGAGTTGTGGAATCTTGTTTCCGAAGTTTATCTTTTTCTACCAGTACGTGTGTGTTCATGAGAGAAATATGTACATAAATAGACATATATACTATATATAGTGTTGTGTTGCTTGTATTATCTACTCGAAATTAAAGGGCGTGAAACAGATTATTCTTGCTTAAGCAAACAAACAATGATGTTTGTTAAAAAGTTGTGTTGTGATAAGATTTGCATTTAACGGGAAGTACAACGAGTTGAATTCAATGATATATGATCATCGCTCATTTTGTTAGGCCACGCTAGCTACATCTTGCATTAAGGGGTGGCAATCGAGCTGATTTGTATTCGGGTTACTAGATCTGTGTTGATTCGTTCATATATTCTAACCCTAGCACGACGCATTTACTTAATAGTGTCAGAAAATTGAAACTTACCCAGACATACCCAGACACATGTTATGAATGTATTAGTTATTTGTGTCGACCCTTTTATGCATATATTCAACTCGAATTAAAAGGTGCACGATAAATATGAGAAGGCGTGAGTGAACATACTTTGAAGGCGCCAAATATATATTCAAGGATAACCATTAGTATTACTAATTGTAATACACTTTGAAAATATCATAACATATATAAACATATGCAACGAGCTAGCTAGGAAGGTTAACTAACCCGAACCTATTTGAACATGCTGTCATAGATGATGATCTTTGTATGCAGATGTAGGATCAAAAGAGTTGAATAGATGTATCTCTTCAAAACTATTAAGTACTGCCTTTAAATCATAAAACTAACATATTACTACCAAAGGAAAACCACAGTATCCTGTAACTAATAGCCAATGTTTGGATCACATTTATCTAACAAAATTGATTAGTAACCAGTATAATCCTGTTATTTGATTACTACTGTACAATGTATGCTAGAAAATGGGGCACCCGGTAACATTAATTCCTGGGGCCGTTGGACAAGTAGCCAATGGACAGTGGTCTGGCTTTGATCCCCACCATTTTAAATCAACCCCCTCGTTTTGAAGCACAAAGAACAAGACCACGCCCATGAAAGCTGTGCCAGCATCAAGTGCAGCCGAGAGGACATAATTGTACTTTTGCCACCATTGTTTGCGGTACTTGAAGACAAAGTAGTTAAACATCATTCCAGTGATAAGCCAACTTGCAATGTTTGTAGGGGTTGCGGGTGGCATCCCAGCAAAACCATAGAATATAACGGGTATGTTAATCAAGGGAATCCATTTCTTTTCAGGGAAAATCTTACTGAGGATCCAAACAGGAACAGGTAAAAATGCTCCCACGAGGAACAGCCACACAAGGTTTCTGTACAAGCCTCCGGGTCCAAACAGTCGTTGTGGCCCAATGAGTCCCCATATAACAGAAGCATCAAATGTTACTCGAAATTTTGGGCATGTCCATGGACTCTCCGGATGAAGACCCTCAATATCACATATGTTCTCAATGTTCTCCAACATCCACCATGATACTGCAAGATTCACTGTCCCAGCAACTAGAGTTCCCACCAACTGATTAAATATAAATTAAAAAATATACATACAAATTAATTAGTGTACACTGATGGTGGTCTATTGATGACCACTAGTTAGTGATAATTTGTTAGCAGGGAGCAACGACAATACCTGAGCTGTGAACATGCATCGAGGTGGGATTTTCATGTAGTGTCCAAGCTTAAGGTCAGATAAAAAGGAGAGAGCATGAACGGTACTGATTCGCCCATAGATCTTAAAAAGTAAATTCGCGATAGGCTTCCCAGGCAGCACATAACCAATTATAAATTGTGCGATAATGTCGTACCCAGGTTGCTGTGTTTGTTATACAAAAATAGCATACACGTTAATAGTTAGAAACAAGAAAAAAGTATATATATGTATCAGTAACCAAGAGTACTGGTATATTAGTCTATGAAAGTAGCTAACTACCTGGTTGGTGGTTGCCTGAATGACACCAATGGGAAGGGTAACAATCCAAGCGAGAGCGAAAGCAAAGAGAAAACCCCACCATGGGAGTTGCACATCTTCTTTCCACACAAAACACGTCACAAGCGACAAACCAATGCTCCCTAGTAACAAAACAAGGTACCACCATTGAGGAACTTGCTTATAAGTCTTCATCAGTTTTGCATGGATGTCCATTTTTACATTCTTTGCTGCAGATTTACTCTGCTTCCATATATCCCTAAACATAATACATTATATCATCATCATCATTAATCACTTGCAAACAAACAAAAAGAAATTAAGAAGATTAAGTACTATACGTACGCGCCATGAAAAAGTATGACATGGGTGAGGGTGGCTGTGAACCTGGCAAATCCTGATCCAAATGAGAGTGCAAAGAGAGGACTCAAGTAGAGCTTACTATAAGTCTCATATGCAGCAATGTTAAGGTCAAACTGAGGGGTCAAGATTCTAGTGGTGTCATACTTGTGGCCGGTGGCTGTGAATGGCTTATTAGAGAATATAGGGAACTTTTGGGCATCAAATGTGTTGTACTTCCAGTAACAAATAGGAACGATGATGTACACGAACATGATGAAGCCAACACCGATATTGAGAATAGATGTCCAAGGTGTGACTAGTGGACTTCCATGGTAAGCTGAAATGCCTGCCCAATCAAGGGTGAAAGCACCTACACCAAGGCCGTGGTAACCAGAACCGACCTGGTGTGCTGTGATACTGTGTGGCCACGCCCAACAAACCCATGAGAAGAAAGTGAGGATTGGGAAAAGATAACCCGGAAAAGCATAATAAGCAAAACTAGCAGCCATGAATATCATGAAAAATCTCATTCTTTTCATCAACCCATCTGCTTTGTTCTCCTTCTCATGCAGTGCCTGCCCATCCCAACAACAGCAACACAAGATAGTCGAAAACTTTTCAGAACAACAACATATATTAGACTGAATTGAACAAGGTAGCTAGATATATACCTGAAGAGCGAAACCTGAGCAAGGTTTGCAGGCCACCACATTTCAACAGGATCAACTAAGTACCTCCTCAACATCCCTGCCCATCCATATCCTACAATCTGCAACAATATCATATCCATCATTAAGTCACTATATAATATATTTTACTTAATATATATAGATAATAAAAAAATGTTACCTGAGTTGTCAAGACAATGAGCAAGGCACAAATGAAACTCAAGCTCTGTCTATAATAAGCTTTCATAACCGTAATAGCACCGATGGAATATGCATCACCTCCACCCATTGACACCCCGCAGTTAGCAAACACCGTGATGATCACGTGCTCCTTCATGTTGAATGGACCCGGGTTCAGGCTAAAACTATAACCCATGAAATGAATATCTTTGGTGGGCAAAGTGGCAGCCATGAACTTACCAATTGGCAACACAGCTATTTGCATAAGAATAGCAGATATGGTTAAAGGCTGTGTTCGGTATACGAAGAAAGTGTTTAGGAATATCAAAAGGGCGCATGAAGCCACACCAAGTGTCCATGCTCGAAATGTGAGCACAGGAGACACCTCCTCCACTGTACATTCCGTCTCATCGCTTATTTTTGAAGCCATAAATTTTAGTTCAGATAACGCTAGCTAGTAGTACTGGTATATTAATTGATGCCCGATATGATTCATAGCCAATGTGCATGAACTTATATATGTAGCATAAAAATTAAGTCAAAATACCATATACATGTAACATGTGACTTTTATGATTCATAAGGTACACAGAATCATCAAATTGAGTTGCATGCAGACACCATAACAAGGTTTGACACACTTGGTCAAAAGGACTGCACACGTGTCTCATGACACGTAGGATCCCAACATCCACGTCTCACACATCACATGTGGCCATCTCATTATTTCACCTAAATTACACACTCACAACGATATTTAATACTAATTAATTGTATCTTACATAATTTATTGCCTAATTTAAAGCTTTTTACTTTTTAATATAATGTGCAATTTTCCTATCATCTTATCAATGATATTAGCTTTACTCGCGTAATTCCAGACGTTCAACAAATTGTTTTTTATTTTTATTTTATTATTATTTTTATTTTTTTTGCAAAGGTGAATTTTTATATTAATATTTTCAAACCGTTACAATCATAGGAATAACACTAACATGATTTGGACAAACCCCAAATCATATACAAATTAAGGGAGTAAACACCAATGTCTCATAAGACTATACAAGACCAAACTATGTCCGATGATGATCTCATACATCCTCACAACAGAGGACTAAACATTTGCTCAATCCTTAACTTCAGTTCCAAATTCTTATGCACAATTCACCCTTTTTAAGCACCTACCATCTAGCTACATTTTCATTATTTCATTCCACCAAGACTACTCAACCTTCCACCACAGTAGCTAAGGTAGAAATGGAGAATGGCATCACTAGGCACCCATAAACCCATCCATTTGGGGGGGGGGGGGGGGGGGGGGGGGGGGGCTTTGCCAAGACAACCTACGTTTCCCTCTCAAACTATTACCTCCTTTGATGGTGTATTGGGAGGGCCAAGAAGGATTATCTTTCACTCCTCTCTATTTCACCCATCATACACCATCCACCCAAACCATTTACCTTTCACAATAGGAGACCCTATATTATGGTACATTCTTACTCATTAGACCTCCTACTTAGCCATTCATATCAGTCCAATTTTCTCCCAAGGCCAAATTGGAACTGATAAAAGGTTACCATAGGTACAGTCATATAAGATAGAACTCCAAGGTACTAGGAATCAACCTATTGTAATGGCCTGCAAAAAAACAACAGCAACCTATTGACTAACTTGTTAATCTTTTGCAGGGTTATATAATAGTTGCAAGTCTATTATTCTCTTTCCGAATTAGGTGAAACAAAGCTTCAAATGAAGAGGTTGGGTTGTTTACTTCACTTTACTTAAGATTAAAAAGAGGGGTCGGGCTGGCAGTAAAGGCTTATTTAGTAGACAGCGAGCAAGCAACAAGCATGTATCCTATCAAAATGAAAAGCAGCAAGCTGAACTTGAATTGAAGAAGTATCAAAGAAAGGAAAGCCGTTGCGCGTTAGAGCATCACTACGCCAATTCTACTTCTCGTTACGCCCACCTATAGCGACGACGGATGTCGTCGCTAAAAGTCCACTTAACGACAACAAACCAACTTTCTTGTCCCTGTCTTTGACTAAAACTTTTGGCGACAATTCCAAAACCCTTTAGCGACGACAATGTCATCGGTAAAGGTTAACGAGACGACAAAACTAGTTTATGTAAAATGTTTGACTTTGACTTTCAATTATAACGATGAAATGTAGTCGCAAAAAGTGTGAGGACGAAAAAAAATAGTAAAAAGTGAAAATTATATATATTCGCTGATGGAGGAAAATTTTTGCGCCGAAACTAAAGCAACAACAAGTGGTCACCAAAACTCATCCTATAGGTTTGAATTTTTTTAATAATTTTAAATTAATTATAATTTATTTAAAGGGTCAATTGCATATATACCCACTAAAACTTGCATATTTGCATATATACCCAAAACATGCTTAAAATGCATTGTACATCATGCAATAAAAACTTGTATTATGGAGAAATATGCAAGTTTTTAAGTTTTAGTGGGTATATATGCAATTTCCCCTTATTTAAATTAATTAAAAATTATTTAAATTAACTATTTAAAAATAGACAACATTTAATGCATGATTAACAATCCATTTTTATTATTCTAAATCCATTTTTATTAAGAATAGACATCATTCCGCCATTTCCAGTACGGCTACCTGAAATAATTTTAGACCGTTTTCATAATCATCAACAACATGATCAAATTACCTTGAAAGTTAACTGAATCGAACGATGTAAAACCACAATAAGTAACTAAAATATACGAATTACATTCTAAATTGATAATACCGTGTACATGCAACATGTTACATGTGACTTTTATGATTCATAAGGTACACAGCAGACACCATAACAAGGTTTGACACACTTGGTCAAAAAGACTGCACACGTGTCTCATGACACGTAGGATCCCAATATCCACGTCTAACACATCACATGTGGCCATCCCATTATTTCCTCTAAATTACACACTCACAACAATATTTAATACTAATTAATTGTATCTTAATTTATTGCCTAATTTAAAGCTTTTTACTTTTTAATATAATGTGCAATTTTCCATCATCTTATCAACGATATTAAACAAATTTGTTTTTTTGAACAGCACATCAAATAAAAAAATTGTAACATTGACTTACTTGTTTATCTTTTGCAGTGTTACACTACGCCAATTTCTACTTCTCGTGACGCCCACCTATAGCGACGACGGATGTCGTCGCTAAAGGTCTACTAAACGACAACAAACTAACTTTCTTGTCTCAGTCTTTGACTAAAACTTTTAGCGACGATTTCAAAACCTTTTAGCAACGACAGTGTTATCACTAAAGGTTAGCGAGACGACAAAACTAGTGTATGTAAAATGTTTGACTTTGACTATGACTTGTAGCGACGACATGTAGCGAAAAGTCAAAATTATATTTGCCAATGGATGGAAATTTTCGCACCAAACCTATAGTGACGACAAGTGGTCACTAAAACTCGTCCTATAGGTTTGAATTATTATCTTTCAAAAATAATTTTAAATTAATTATAAATTAGACTAAAATACACCGTTGGTCCTTAAACTTGTCAATCCGCTTCGCGTTGGGACAAAGTTGGGAGTTATCATCGCCAGAGGTCCAAAACTTGGGTTTTTAATGCCAAACTGGTCCCTTGACAAAGTCAATGTCTGATTTTTGTTTTGTAGTCGACGGTATTTTAGTCTATACACATTTATACTTTGATAACATATTTATATTTTAGCCCTTCATCTTTATTTGTCGTCGTCAACATCATCCTCGTCATCATCTCCCCAAAGATAACATCCCCTGTAGGTTTTGGTTCAGGTCATTAACACACTCAAGATAACATCAGATAACATCATCCTCGTCATCATCTCCCCAAGACATGAACGACACCGCTTTATATTTGATTTTGATTAAACTCTCTTCAAGAGATGATTTGTGTTCAGAATAATTGATTATTTATAAATGTTGCATATAGTCTAAAAGTAGTGTTTCCAGACTCTTGATTTGGTGATAAAAAGTTGATGAATGTGTAAATACTCATCATTTTTGTACCAATTAAACTGCAAAAACATCTGAAAACACTCAGAAATGCATCAAAATGATAAAAATATCACAAATAAGTGTTTTATATGTTTTAAATGCAAAAATATCAAAATCTGGTGAAAAACGTATCAAGTTTGCATAATTGGCAGTTTTAGTCCCTCAAGTTTCAAAAGTTGTCAAAAACAGTCCCTGGTAAATCTAAATAAATAAAAATATCATTTTAAGTCCTTAGGGATTCTTAAGTTGTCAAAATTGGTCCTTGAGATCAAAAATTGCAAAATTACAACTTTAGTCCCTCAAGTTTTGAAATTGTCACAAATAGTCCTTGGAAAATTGAAAATGTCAAAACTAGTCCTTGTACTATTGGAACTTGTTAGTTTTGGCCCTTGTGAGAACTTTGTGAAATTGGCAGAAATGGTCCTTTAAGAATTGGAGAATTGCAAATCTAGTCCTTTTAATATTAAACCTATCATTTGACCCCTTTGCCATTTTGGTCCCCTGCCAAAGCCAAGTGAGCCCCCTGTCAAAACCTTTGACCTCCCCATTTTGGACCCCAAGTCAAACCAAAGTCAAACCTTATCCCAACCCGCCCACCACTGTTTATCTCTTCCCCAAGTTGCCTGCAAAACACAGGCCACCCTCCCATCACCTTTTCTCCTTTCCCTCCACCCCTCATCATCACAACCCACCACAATAAATGCCACCCCCCCTAGTTGCTAAAACACAGAGCCTACAGGTCAAATACAGTCTTTCCCGCCAAAATGATCAAACGGCCAAAATGCTCCAAACTGATCCAATGGCTTAGATTATTAGTGGGATTTGCTCAGAAGGACACGTGGAAGCTATCTAGTGTATAAAAGAGGAAGAAAGGCAAGAGAAGAAGGCAGTAGTTAATTTTTAAATTTCATGTATTTCGTTTTTAATCTTAATGTTTTAACTTAGCTTCAAAATTGTAATTTCCAGTTTAAATGTATCAAACTTAAGTAAAAGAATCATTGTACTGTGCTTTTAAGTGTTAATTCAAGTTTCAACATAAGTTTCATATTTTCATGGTTACTGTTGCAAAATTGAGTTTCTAACTCTTGTTCCCAAGCTTCAAATTGCTTAATTATCAGTCAAACAAGCTTACTTAAGCTTAATATAGCTTTTTGTAAGCTTGGAATTCAGTTTCAAGCATATTTGGTGTAAGGTCAACAAAAGTCAACTGTGCAGCAATCTTGGTTCAAACAGGTTTGGAAATGGAAGGGGGTTGATGCAGTGCTTGATTTGGGTTGGTTTTGGAATAGAATAGTGTAGTGTTAGGTTCTGTATAAGCTCCATCATAAGCTGGGTCCTTGTAAGTTTGTTTCTCATTTTCAATTTTTGTTCAATTTGCAGTTTGTGTTTGTGTTGGTACCTGTGGTCATTAATAGCTTAAAACTGTTTTAATAGTGGTAATTAGTGTAACTCAAGTCATATTAATCATTGGTTTGTACTAGTTCAATAGATAGATCAGTTAAAATTGCATAACAGTTATATAAAGTTGTGTTTGGATTAGCTGTTTAACCTGTGTTTGAGACTTATCCAGTGGATAAGACTTGTAGTTCTATGCTTGTTTAGCTCAGTTATACTCATTCAAGTCATAAAATTTCATCTGAGCATCCTCAAAGTCAAAATCACTCTTAAAAGGTCTTAATCTCATATCTGTTGAAAATTAGTGACATCAAAACCTTATTTTGTGTTTAAAATACATAAAGATAGCTTGTACTAGTTTTAATTCACCATATAACATCATTCTCAGTCCACAAAATTGGATCAAAACTCATATAAGTCAACATTGCAAATCTGTCAAAAAGTCAAAAAGTGAAAATCAAGTTTTCAGCCCACCTTGGGTGATTTTTCACAGTTTCATTTCTGGGTCAAATCAAGTGAGATTTTGGGTTCTAAAACTTCAATTGGTCAAGTTACTTTTTATGAATTTTGTAGATTTTTAGAAATTTTCTATAAGCCTCAAATAAGCTTGTCAAACAGGCCTTAAATGCCCTGTTCACAAACTCAGTAAACACTGAGTTTGCACAGGTTTGTGCAGGCTTCTCAACAAGCTCATAAGAGCTTGTCTAGGTCTAGTTTTTGGTTTATAAGTAGTCACCCAGGTCTAGCTTAGGATCCAAGTTTTAGTTTTCATTTTCAGCTTATTAGGTAGATTGTGCTTAAGCTTAAAGTAGACCTCAAAATCTGTTTTGGCATAAGTACTCAAAATCATCAAAACTGAGTAAGTGTGCATTTCAGAGGTTAAGACTTGTTGTAATAAGTTTTTTTAGAGTAATTTTAGCATAACTTAGCTTCTGTAACAATTTGGTTCTCAGTTGGACCCTTTGGCTTATTCAAAGTGCTTATTACATAAGCACTTACAAGGCAGTTTCAATTTCCTCCACATGAGCCACTGTTTTTCTATTTTTTTTAGATTCAGCATATTAAATTAGACTTTTCCTGAATTTTTCATATTTTTCCATAACAGTTTGCTATTTTTCTTAATTAAAAACAGTTTTTAGGTAATTTTAATTAGCTTTTAATACAATTAAATCAGAAAAAGTTCAAAAAAATAAATTTTCATTTTTCTTAGGTTTAGATAAATATAAAAAGTAAAAAAATTAATTTTCCAGATTTTTCATAGTTTAATTTGTAATTTTTAGTAATTTAATTAGTTTTAAATAGTTTAAAATTCATAAAAAATAGAAAAATAATCAGAAAAATACAAAAATAGTTTTGAAAATTCTCTTTTATTATTTTAGATTTTTCCAAGTCATAATTTCATTTTTCTAGGTTTATTTCAGATTTTCTTGTATTTTAGGTTATTATTTAATAGTTAAAAATAGTTTTTAGTTAATAATAATTAGATAAATAGTTATAAAAATAATTTTATTTTTCTATAAAATTTCTTTTATCATTAGGTTTATAAAAATGTTATTTTCATATTTTTAGGATTAATATTGCTTCAGTTTCACATTTTTTTGTGTACGTCACGTAGTTTGTTTTTAATTTAAATTCGTAGAATCTCTCTCTCTCTCTCTCTCTCTCTCTCTCTCTCTCTCTCTCTCTCTCTCTCCACATCCGATTTTACAAATAGTGATAGCGTTTATTTAATATAGTTTATCTTTTTAATTTCCTTTAATTTGCATTTAAGCCCCTGCAATTTACAAAACTTTTCTTTAGGTATAAATAACTCAAAATCCTTACTGATCACTATCCTTAGTGATTATTTGACATCTGATTGTGTTAAACACCATTCATCCTCCGTGGGACTTAACGACCCGGGAATCCACTGTATTCTCCTGATCTAAATTGCATTTGGTGTTTGAACTATTTTAAGTTCCTTACGGTTGGTCATTCACAAGTGGCTAGCTTGCGTGAGAAAACTTGACGGTTTTGCACCAATCAAATTTTGGCGCCGCTGCCGGGGAGGCTGTAAGCGTGTCCTAAGCATTTTCAGACCCGTACTTGCACATATACCACCTTTTGTAAAAACAGTTTTTTTGTAAAGTTATAACAAAATCAAAAAGTTCATTAACACTTTTCCTAAAGTGTTAAAAACACCAAACAAAATATAAAACAACAAAACAATCGTAACGTTTTCTAGCTTGTGTTTCTTTTAAGGTGATTCTTAAAGTAATACGATTTAGTTAAACGAGACGATACCAAAAATATTGTCCAAAAGTTTTTAAACCATCAGCACATATCCATACCTACGTCTTTTCAGTGGTACTTAATATATACTTAAAAATCAACCACCGCAAATCAAGGCAGTACACCTACTAACTGGGGGTGTGACCATAATAAGTTCCCGAACAACAGATTTAAAACTTGCCTTTGTGTCCTTGTGATTTGGTGTACCTTTTTCAAAGAAGCCATTTCATTTGTGATTATTGGTTAAGTTCACTTGTCGTTTTGCCTCGCATTTGTTTTGAAAACTGATTTTTATACTTAGTGCATGCGCACTCGTTCTTCCAGTTCTACAAGTCCACTATCAGAGCTTGCAAATATTCCTCGTAGACGTAGAGGACGTTCTGCTCCTTCAGCCGTGACTGAGGAACGTCTACCACCACCACCACCTGCCGTAATGGCAGAAGACAAGCCGATGAATGAGCTTCTCCAAGCACCCATCGAGGGTTACGGAGATGCTATTGTTGTCCCAGCCATCGTGGCTGATACTTTTGAGCTCAAAACCGGGTTACTTAATCTGGTAACCCAAAGCCAATTCTATGGTTTTGAGCGAGATGATCCTCATGCACACATTCGATGGTTTAACAAGATTGCATCTACCATCAAATACAAGAATGTCCCACATGAAGCAATTAAGCTTCTTCTGTTCCCATTTTCTCTAGAGGGACAAGCCCGGAATTGGCTTGAGAAACAACCCCCTCGTTCCATTGAGACATGGGAAGATCTAGTCACAAATTTTGTTAACGAATTCTATCCTCCATCCCGAACTACAAGTCTTAAGAATGAGATAATGAAATTCTCTCAAAGATTTGATGAATCATTCGGGGAGGCATGGGATCGTTACAAAGAATTGCTCCGTAAGTGCCCGCATCATGGTTTTACCGAGTTAATGCAAATGGATACTTTCTACAATGGTCTGAACCAGACTAACCAAGACTCTCTAAATGCCTCCGCAGGAGGTAATTTCTTGAGCAAGACCACAAAAGAAGCCTTGCAAATCATTGAAAACAAGTCCCAGGTCCGCCCTTTCCGCACAAAGACATATCAGACTCAGTCTAATGCTGGACCTTCTACTTCATCTCCCGTGAGTACATCTAGCACCGATGCTAAGATTGACAAACTCACGGATATTGTTCAGGCTTTGGTTCTTGCTAACCAAAAGAAAGTCACTTTCACACAAGCACCATCATATGGTGAAGTGAAGAAAGTCGAAGTTTGTGTTGCTTGTGGTGGTCCTCATGCATACTACAACTGTACTGCCACCGATGGTAGTCCTTTTGAAGCCAATGCTATAGCCGGTACTTCAAATCAAGGAGGTAATCAATACCGTCCTCAAAATGAACCAAACTACCGAGCTAATACTTATCAGGCACCACCCGGTTTTAACCAGAATCCTAACCGGAATCAGAACCAACCTAGAATGAACCAAGGTTATCAAAACCAAGGTAATTTCTATCCCGGACCAAATCAAGGTTTCCAACATCAAGGAAATCTTAATCAAAACACTTTCAATCGAGGGAATCAATTTCAGGGAAATATGAATCCTAATCAAGGGAATTCTGGCTATAATCAGAACATACGGCCTCAAATTATCCCTCCACCTCCTCCTGTGTCAACATCTGATGAGCTTTTAAAGCAATTCATGAAGTCTCAAGAGGAGACAAACAGGTTGTTGGTCAGTCAGATCGCTGAATTAAAGAAGTCTTTAAATGATTGACCCTCGGGCTCAGGTACTTTACCTAGCAACACGATCGCTAATCCGAGGGGCGATGCAAAGGCGATCACAACCAGAAGTGGTACTTCATATAATGGACCCGCTATTCCTACTACCTCTTCTTCTTCTCTCTCGAAGGTAGTGGAATGTGAACCTGAGGCGACAAAGGACAAGGAACTTCCTACTAATAACGGAAGTACCAGCAATGTCCATCCTCAGGTTGTCCCGAAACCCAAATCCAATCCAGGAGTTGTTTTTGAACCTCCTGTAGCTCCCATTGAAAATACCAAATCCAAATCTTCTATTCCTTACCCATCACGTTTGAATGAGCAAAAGCTCCGCGAAAAAGCCAGTCATCAAATGGACAAATTTTTTCAAATTTTCCAAGAGTTACATTTTGACATAAGCTTTGCGGATGCTATCATGTTGATGCCCAAGTTTGCATCAACTCTCAAACACATGTTAAGCAACAAGGAAAAGCTGTTTGAAATGGCTAAAACTCCTCTGAACGAGAACTACTCTGCAGTTATCTTGAAGAAGCTTCCCGAGAAGCTTGGAGATCCTGGAAAATTTCTCTTACCTTGTGTATTTCCAGGAATGGTTGAATGCTTTGCCTTAGTCGATCTTGGTGCAAGCATAAACCTGATGCCTCATTCAGTATGGAAGAAACTTTCTCTTCCGGACCTTACTCCTACATGCATGACTCTCGAGCTTGCAGATCGTACAATATCCCGTCCTCTTGGAATTGCCGAGGACGTATTTGTGAAAGTAGGAAAGTTCCATTTTCCATCTGACTTTGTAGTTGTTGATTTCGATGCTGATCCACGGGTTCCTCTCATTGTTGGAAGAGGATTCCTGAGAACGGGCCGCTCTCATTGATGTATTTGAGCAAGAAATCACATTACGTGTTGGTAATGAAGCTGTCACCTTTAACCTTGATCAAACTTCGAGGTACTCCGCAAACTATGATTCTGAGTCGGTTAACCGAATAGATATCATTGATGTTGCTTCTGAAGAGTACTCTCAAGAAGTTCTTGGTTATTCTCATAATTCTGTGAGTGGGGATCCCACCACATCTTCTCAACCTATCATAGCCAATTCTACTCCTTCTCTCACTCCGTTTGAGGGAAGCGACTTCATCTTGGAAGAGATTGAAGCATACTTGGCTAGTGATTCTGTTCCATGGGAAATTGATCACGCTCCAATTGACATCGAGGGGGACATACTTCTCATTGAGAAATTGCTTAAAGATGATCACTCATCAACCCCTCACACTAGTGATGCAATTCCAGAAGAGATTAATCACCATGAGATTAATCCGGAGGGAGATATTCTTATTCTTGAGAAGTTGTTAAATCAGGACACTTCTCCTCCACTCCCTCCCGTCGAGCTTCATAACAAGGAAGACAAGTCAGTTGAGAAAACTGAAGAATTTCCTGAAGTCGAACTTAAGGACTTACCACCTCATCTTGAGTATGCATTTCTTGAAGGTGATGATAAATTGCCTGTCATTATTGCTCGAGATTTGAGTAAAGATGAAAAGACTGCTCTCATAAAGGTCTTGAAGTCACACACGCAAGCAATTGCTTGGAAACTCTCCGACATTAAGGGTATCAACCCTGAATTTTGTACTCACAAAATCTTGATGGAGGATGACTTCAAACCAGCAGTTCAACATCAGAGAAGAGTAAACCCAAAAATCCATGATGTTATCAAACAGGAGGTTATCAAACTTCTTGATGCAGGATTGATTTACCCAATCTCATATAGTCCTTGGGTTAGCCCAATTCACTGTGTTCCTAAAAATGGTGGCATTACTGTTGTCACGAATGAAGAAAACGAGTTAATTCCAACTCGACTGGTTACGGGATGGCGTGTGTGTATTGACTATCGTAAGTTGAATGACGACACCCGTAAAGACCATTTTCCTCTACCCTTCATGGATCAGATGCTTGAGAGATTAGCAGGGAATGAGTACTATTGTTTCCTTGATGGTTTCTCGGGTTACTTTCAGATCCCCATTGATCCACAGGATCAAGAGAAGACCACATTCACCTGCCCATACGGAACTTTTGCCTACAGACGTATGCCTTTTGGCTTATGTAACGCTCCTGGCACGTTCCAACGATGTATGATGGCCATATTCCACGACATGATCGGGGAAACAATGGAGGTGTTTATGGATGACTTCTCAGTCATTGGGGACTCATTTCAGACATGTCTCTCCCATTTAGACAAAATGCTGAAACGTTGTGAAGACACCAATCTCTGTCTAAATTGGGAGAAAAGCCACTTTATGGTCAAGGAAGGCATAGTCCTTGGCCATAAGATTTCCAAAAATGGGATTGAGGTCGATAGAGCAAAAGTCGATGTTATTGCTAAACTGCCTCATCCTACTACCGTCAAAGGTATTAGGAGTTTTCTAGGTCATGCCGGGTTTTATCGTAGATTCATACAAGATTTTTCTAAAATCGCTCGGCCTATGACCCATCTTCTTGAAAAAGATGCTCCTTTTATCTTCTCACCTGAGTGCATCAAAGCTTTTGAAACATTAAAGAAAAAGCTTACGGAAGCACCCATTCTAGTTGCCCCCGACTGGGATTTACCCTTTAAGCTCATGTGCGATGCAAGTGATTTTGCTATCGGTGCAGTCTTGGGGCAACAAAAAACCAAGCATTTTCAGCCTATCCACTACGCAAGTAAAACTATGACTGAAGGTCAAACCCATTACACCACTACAGAAAAAGAATTATTAGCTGTGGTGTATGCGTTTGAGAAATTTCGGCCATACCTTATATTGACCAAATGCGTGGTGTATACGGATCACTCGGCTCTCAAATATCTCTTTGCAAAACAAGATGCAAAGCCGAGATTGCTCCGTTGGGTTCTCCTCCTCCAGGAATTTGATATCATTATACGTGATAAAAAAGGAGCTGAGAACCTGGCTGCTGATCATCTGTCCCGATTAGAGAACCCTCACCAAAATATTTTCGAGAAAAAGGAAATAAATGAAACATTTCCTCTCGAGACACTCAATGCGGTTTCTTTTCATGGAAACTCTTCTACCCCATGGTTTGCTGACTTTTCAAATTACCATGCGGGTAACTTCATAGTGAAAGGGATGTCGACCCAACAAAAGAACAAATTCTTCAAGGATGTTAAACATTACTTCTGGGACGACCCCTACTTGTTCAAAATTTGCGCGGATCAAGTCATCAGGCGATGTGTGTATGGTCAGGAAGCCAATGACATTCTTAAGGCTTGCCATTCTGGACCTACTGGGGGACATCATAGCCCCAACTACACTGCCAAGAAGGTGTTTGATTCCGGATTCTATTGGCCCACGATCTACAAGGATGCCCATGAATTTGTCAAAACCTGTGACGCTTGTCAACGTCACGGGAATATCTCACAAAGAAATGAAATGCCGCAAAACGCCATTCAAGTGTGTGAGATTTTTGACATATGGGGCATTGACTTTATGGGGCCATTTCCTTCTTCTCGCGGTAATAAGTACATACTCGTGGCCGTTGACTATTTGTCAAAATGGGTTGAAGCTAAGGCTTTACCTACCAACGATGCCCGAGTTGTTGTGAAATTCTTAAAATCTCTCTTTGCTAGGTTTGGAACTCCACGAGCTATAATCAGTGATCGTGGTACGCATTTCTGCAATGACCAGTTTGAAAGAGTCATGCAGAAGTATGGTGTAACTCACCGTCTCTCTACTGCGTACCACCCCCAAACAAGTGGGCAAGTGGAAGTTTCCAACCGGGGGATTAAAAGAATTCTGGAGAGGATGGTTGGTGAAAACCGTGCCTCTTGGTCGGATAAGTTAGATGACGCACTCTGGGCCTTCCGTACAGCTTATAAAACACCCATCGGGTGTACTCCATACAAACTTGTGTACGGGAAGGCGTGTCATCTACCCGTTGAGCTCGAGCACAAGGCATACTGGGCCTTGAAACATGCAAACTTCGATATTCAGACAGCTGGTGATCACAGAAAAGTTCAAATGAATGAATTAAATGAACTCCGTGATCAAGCATACGAGAACTCTTTAATCTACAAAGAAAAGACAAAGAAGATTCATGACTCTAAAATCAAGAACCGCGTTTTCAACGTTGGTGATCGAGTCCTTCTTTTCAATTCAAGATTGAAGATTTTCTCGGGAAAGCTTAAGTCCCGTTGGTCTGGTCCATTTACTATCACTAAAGTTTATCCTTATGGCACCATTGAGTTATCTCAGCCCGATGGTCCAAATTTTAAAGTGAATGGTCATCGATTAAAGCATTATTTTGGAGAGGACATTCCATCTGTGGTTGTCCCGGATCTACAAACTTTCCCCATGAACCAATGAATGCGGGGATCGAGTCAAGCTAGCGACTCGGGAATCAAAAACAGTAGCATGCTACATGGGTTTTCA
Source organism: Chrysanthemum seticuspe (assembly GCA_019973895.1). NCBI lineage: Eukaryota > Viridiplantae > Streptophyta > Magnoliopsida > Asterales > Asteraceae > Chrysanthemum > Chrysanthemum seticuspe. Next base: position 495,993 of record BPTQ01000007.1, read on the forward strand.
CCCGTGTGTACCACCCTAGTGTGGGGGAGCTGCCCCACATGTTATGTATGTATATAAGTTTCAAAAAAAAAAAAAAAAAAAATCTTGCTAAATAATGGCCGTAGTATTTCCCTTTTACGTTCTATGTTTCGGCATAACAGCCGGTACTTTGAATATTGAGGGCAATAATCATTTCTAGTGTGGGGGGGGGGGAATTCTCACGAATTTTATCATGTAATTATACCGCCCAATTCCCCCATTTTTGGCCAAATTTTTTTTTTGGAGTAAGTGTTTTGCACTTACTCAATCGGTTATCAGTCCGCCTTGTCTAATAAACAAAAGGATTGGCTAATCCAGGAGCAAACGACTCTTGGTAAAGATATCTCAAATCCGTTGACGGCTTGCAATTTGCCCAAAATTGTATGGTATTCAGCTCACCATATCCTTAAAAGTGAAGAGTTGGCTAGCCCGCAAGTTTATGGCTTGTGGTAAAGGCAGTTGGAAAACCATAATTGGTAATCAGCTCACCAAAGATATTTTATCTAAGAGTTGGCTAGTCCAGAAGCAAACGGCTTCTGGTAAAGACAAATCAAATCCGTTGAAAGCTGATGATTTGCTCAAAATCATTTGGTTATCGGTGTACCAAGGTTCTTACTTGAACTGAAACATTTGGCTACTCCAGAAGTAATGGCTTTTGGTAAAGAGATGAAATCCATTAATTTTTCTCAAAACATTGATAGGGACTAGCAATATCTTAGTGTGGGGGATTGATGAGTGTGTAAATACTCATCATTTTTGTACCAATTAAACTGCAAAAACATCTGAAAACACTCAGAAATGCATCAAAATGATAAAAATATCACAAATAAGTGTTTTATATGTTTTAAATGCAAAACTATCAAAATCTGGTGAAAAACGTATCAAGTTTGCATAATTGGCAATTTTAGTCCCCCAAGTTTCAAAAGTTGTCAAAAACAGTCCCTAGTAAATCTAAATAAAGAAAAATATCATTTTAAGTCCTTAGGGATTCTTAAGTTGTCAAAATTGGTCCTTGAGATCAAAAATTGCAAAATTACAACTTTAGTCCCTCAAGTTTTGAAATTGTCACAAATAGTCCTTGGAAAATTGAAAATGTCAAAACTAGTCCTTGTACTATTGGAACTTGTTAGTTTTGGCCCTTGTGAGAACTTTGTGAAATTGGCAGAAATGGTCCTTCAAGAATTGGAGAATTGCAAATCTAGTCCTTTTAATATTAAACCTATCATTTGACCCCTTTGCCATTTTGGTCCCCTGCCAAAGCCAAGTGAGCCCCCTGTCAAAACCTTTGACCTCCCCATTTTGGACCCCAAGTCAAACCAAAGTCAAACCTTATCCCACCCCGCCCACCACTGTTTATCTCTTCCCCAAGTTGCCTGCAAAACACAGGCCACCCTCCCATCACCTTTTCTCCTTTCCCTCCACCCCTCATCATCACAACCCACCACAATAAATGCCACCCCCCCTAGTTGCTAAAACACAGAGCCTACAGGTCAAATACAGTCTTTCCCGCCAAAATGATCAAACGGCCAAAATGCTCCAAACTGATCCAATGGCTTAGATTATTAGTGGGATTTGCTCAGAAGGACACGCAGAAGCTATCTAGTGTATAAAAGAGGAAGAAAGGCAAGAGAAGAAGGCAGTAGTTAATTTTTAAATTTCATGTATTTTGTTTTTAATATTAATGTTTTAACTTAGCTTCAAAATTGTAATTTCCAGTTTAAATGTATCAAACTTAAGTAAAAGAATCATTGTACTGTGCTTTTAAGTGTTAATTCAAGTTTCAACATAAGTTTCATATTTTCATGGTTACTGTTGCAAAATTGAGTTTCTAACTCTTGTTCCCAAGCTTCAAATAGCTTAATTATCAGTCAAACAAGCTTACTTAAGCTTAATATAGCTTTTTGTAAGCTTGGAATTCAGTTTCAAGCATATTTGGTGTAAGGTCAACAAAAGTCAACTGTGCAGCAATCTTGGTTCAAACAGGTTTGGAAATGGAAGGGGGTTGATGCAGTGCTTGATTTGGGTTGGTTTTGGAATAGAATAGTGTAGTGTTGGGTTCTGTATAAGCTCCATCATAAGCTGGGTCCTTGTAAGTTTGTTTCTCATTTTCAATTTTTGTTCAATTTGCAGTTTGTGTTTGTGTTGGTACCTGTGGTCATTAATAGCTTAAAACTGTTTTAATAGTGGTAATTAGTGTAACTCAAGTCATATTAATCATTGGTTTGTACTAGTTCAATAGATAGATCAGTTAAAATTGCATAACAGTTATATAAAGTTGTGTTTGGATTAGCTGTTTAACCTGTGTTTGAGACTTATCCAGTGGATAAGACTTGTAGTTCTATGCTTTTTTAGCTCAGTTATACTCATTCAAGTCATAAAATTTCATCTGAGCATCCTCAAAGTCAAAATCACTCTTAAAAGGTCTTAATCTCATATCTGTTGAAAATCAGTGACATCAAAACCTTATTTTGTGTTTAAAATACATAAAGATAGCTTGTACTAGTTTTAATTCACCATATAACATCATTCTCAATCCACAAAATTGGATCAAAACTCATATAAGTCAACATTGCAAATCTGTCAAAAAGTCAAAAAGTGAGAATCAAGTTTTCAGCCCACCTTGGGTGATTTTTCACAGTTTCATTTCTGGGTCAAATCAAGTGAGATTTTGGGTTCTAAAACTTCAATTGGTCAAGTTACTTTTTATGAATTTTGTAGATTTTTAGAAATTTTCTATAAGCCTCAAATAAGCTTGTCAAACAGGCCTTAAATGCCCTGTTCACAAACTCAGTAAACACTGAGTTTGCACAGGTTTGTGCAGGCTTCTCAACAAGCTCATAAGAGCTTGTCTAGGTCTAGTTTTTGGTTTATAAGTAGTCACCCAGGTCTAGCTTAGGATCCAACTTTTAGTTTTCATTTTCAGCTTATTAGGTAGATTGTGCTTAAGCTTAAAGTAGACCTCAAAATCTGTTTTGGCATAAGTACTCAAAATCATCAAAACTGAGTAAGTGTGCATTTCAGAGGTTAAGACTTGTTGTAATAAGTTGTTTTAGAGTAATTTTAGCATAACTTAGCTTCTGTAACAATTTGGTTCTCAGTTGGACCCTTTGGCTTATTCAAAGTGCTTATTACATAAGCACTTACAAGGCAGTTTCAATTTTCTCCACATAAGCCACTGTTTTTCTATTTTTCTTAGATTCAGAATATTAAATTAGACTTTTCCTGAATTTTTCATATTTTTCCATAACAATTTGCTATTTTTCTTAATTAAAAACAGTTTTTAGGTAATTTTAATTAGCTTTTAATACAATTAAATCAGAAAAAGTTCAAAAAAATAAATTTTCATTTTTCTTAGGTTTAGATAAATATAAAAAGTAAAAAAATTAATTTTCCAGATTTTTCATAGTTTAATTTGTAATTTTTAGTAATTTAATTAGTTTTAAATAGTTTAAAATTCATAAAAAATAGAAAAATAATCAGAAAAATACAAAAATAGTTTTGAAAATTCTCTTTTTGTTATTTTAGATTTTTCCAAGTCATAATTTCATTTTTCTAGGTTTATTTCATATTTTCTTGTATTTTAGGTTATTATTTAATAGTTAAAAATAGTTTTTAATTAATAATAATTAGATAAATAGTTATAAAAATAATTTTATTTTTCTATAAAATTTCTTTTATCATTAGGTTTATAAAAATGTTATTTTCATATTTTTAGGATTAATATTGCTTCAGTTTCACATTTTTTTGTGTACGTCACGTAGTTTGTTTTTAATTTAAATTCGTTAAAGAAAAAAAATCAAAAACATCAGATTTTACAAATAGTGATAGCGTTTATTTAATATAGTTTATCTTTTTAATTTCCTTTAATTTGCATTTAAGCCCCTGTAATTTACAAAACTTTTCTTTAGGTATAAATAACTCAAAATCCTTACTGATCACTATCCTTAGTGATTATTCGACATCTGATTGTGTTAAACACCATTCATCCTCCGTGGGACTTAACGACCCGGGAATCCACTGTATTCTCCTGATCTAAATTGCATTTGGTGTTTGAACTATTTTAAGTTCCTTACGGTTGGTCATTCACAAGTGGCTAGCTTGCGTGAGAAAACTTGACGGTTTTGCACCAATCAAAAGTCTTTTGATTGATATATTTAAAACTTAACGAAATCATCTTTTGTTTGAAAATGAAGTAAAACGATATTAAGTAGAGGTTAATTAACCTAATAAAAATGATTTTTTTTTTATAAATGTTTCTACTTTTAGAAGACCCGATGATGAAAGAGAGTGTTTCTAATGATCGTGCCACTAAGTCTCATTTGTGATGGACTTAAAAGTGCAACTTCCATAAGAGAATTGAAGTTTTTTTTTTACTAGTATGGTTTTAGAATTTCCTATGAATTTTCCAAGTTCTTTCTGTTGATATATGGTGCAAATTAGATGTAGTAAGTTATCATGTGCTTGTTTGTCTTTCTGCTGGTAAATAGTCAACAATTTGGCCTCTTGATTTTACCTAGCTAGCTGGATTGTTAAAATCCTACTTCTTATCTCTAATTGCCTTTCAAGTTTTATAATTTGTGATGACCCCATTTGTTTGATTACATGTTAGATATGACTATTTCATGATAATAGGTTAGATGGATCCTAAGGAAAGGCATATATGCTGGAGTTAGAGCACACACACATAAACTTGTCTTCTAATTGGTTGTGCAGATTTACTTTGTGAAGGAAATGTAGTCATGATGCTATGGTCTTGGTGAATATTACCTGTTTGGATCAGCAGTTCAACTGTCATATGGATCTCAGTTTCTATTTGTTGCTTGATAGCTTCTTGTATGTTAGATGGTTTTGGGCATGTCCAATCCTTATCTTGTTATTTGTTGTACATTCTTGGTTATTAATATATATTCATCCGTTTCATTAAAAAAAATAAACATGCCATTTATTCATATATCCTCATTGGTTTGTAGTTGACCCCCCATTCTGTACTTATTCAGCTCAATAAGATCATGAACGGTCTTATTCAGTTAACCTGCTTGAACTCCATTGGTGGTTTGGTTAACCGAGAACTATACTAGGCTTATAAGTTTGTTACAAATGATCTATCAACGTATTGCAACTTGCATTAGAACTTTGTAAAGTTGTCGTACAAGAGTGCACATGGAGGTTGCTGACAGTAATCTCACATATGAACACCTGCATTAAATTGGTCTAGTAAGAAATACTAATGACCAGGACCCAAATGAGATTAGATATAAAGTCACCTGGGTGGGTTTAGAGAGCTACCTCTAATAGGTCTAACCAATTAAATTTGATGTTGCAGATCTGAAATCATGTGAGAGCCACCTGTTAAGTACATTCAACGTAATTCAAATAGCGAACTCTGAACAAAATATGCGTGAATTCTAAAAAGGGGTTGATACTTACATCACAGAAATTGATGCATACACTACAATATCACATGACTAACCAAAACCTGCAATAGATGTTATCTTGGGGAGATGATGATGAGGATGATGTTGACGACGACAAATAAAGATGAAGGGCTAAAATATAAATATGTTATCAAAGTATAAATGTGTATGGACTAAAATACCATCGACTACAAAACAAAAATCAGACATTGACTTTGTCAAGGGACTTATTTGGCATTAAAAACCCAAGTTTTGGACCTGTGGCGATGATAATGCCCAGGTTTGTCCCAACGCGAAGCGGATTGACAAGTTTAGGGACTAACCGTGTATTTTAGTCTATAAATTATTTGAATATAGACAACGTTTCATGCATGATTAACAATCCATTTTTATTAAGAATAGACAACATTCTGCCATTTCTATGATGGCTACCTGAAATGAAGAATTCAGACCATTTCCATGATCAAATTAACTTGAAAGCTAACTAAGGTTGTGTTTGTCTTTTAAAAAGAGGCTCTTAACAGCCTCTGAATCTGAACCGTTCAGACGCGGTCAGACATTTTGGCCGTTCAGACCATTTGTTTATTTTTCCCGTTCAGACGCTGTCAGAGGTAGTAAGATCTTAATGGTATAGACTTGAGAGGGGTGTCTTAATGTCTCTTGTTGCCTCTTGTTGACACAAAAATAACCAAATTTTTTTTAATACAAGCAAGCAAATGTGCGGTTCAAACATGAGTTTTTTTCCTGTTCAGATGCGGTCAGATTCAGACATTTACGTCTCAGATTCAGATTCAGATGTGCGGTTCAGATTCAGATTCAAAGCCTCTTAAAAAACAAACACCACCTAAATCAAACGGTGTTAAACCACAACAAGTAGCTAAAATATACAAATTACACTCTAAATTGATATGTTGAAAATAGAAACTAAGAGATGGAGGTTCGATTCTAGAACCTTCCCAACATCCTGTATATATTCATAGGGAGATATGTGTTTTCTTATGCAATATGACATTTTTCAATGTGTTTTGCAATTTTGGCATGTTACACCGGCTCACATGTTTATACGCCCAAACACTAACCTTAGCACAAACACATTTATAAGACATGTGAGTTGTGTTAGCTAATTTTCGACTTGAACTATTATTAAAATGTAAAAGAAAAATGTTAAAGTGTGATGGTTGGAATATTTTAAAGGTGACACAAATGATTTAGTGGTCGTTTAAGCGTTTCTTTGAGGTTAATTTGGTATTTCAAATACATTCCATTGTATTTAACTTTTTTTGGTGATTAATATATTTTACTGGGGTAATTCTTTACCCAAAAAAAGTTCAATATTACATTAACATCATTCACACTTTTGTAATCACGTCAATATCATTCCCAAACTTTTGTAATTACATCAATATTCTTCCCAAACTTTTGTAATTACATCAATATCCTTCACAAACTTTAAATTCTCATATGGATATATTCAAAAATCAAAATGTTAAGTTCTTTCATCATCACTCGAGGCCAAAAGTATATAGGAACAAATAAATATAATATGAACAATATGTTCTTTCATATATATATATATCCAAACTTTTGTAATTATATTATCATGTTTTTTTCAATGTAAAAGACAAATAATAATAGTAGAATTTAAAATCAATATAATTGTAATTTAATTAATTTTTGAATATTATATATATATATATATATATATATATATATATATATATATATATATATATATATATATATATATATATATATATATATATATATATATATATATATATATATATTTAAGTTTGAGAATGATATTCATGCAATTACAAAAGCTTAAGAATAACATTGATATACTTACAAAAGTGGGGTTTAAGAAGGATATACATATAATTCTCCCTGAGAAATAAATATAATCTATCTATCAAGATGCAGAGAATGAATTTAAAATTTTACAACTCTTATTATTTATATTTGAAGCCGACGGCTTGTTACGGTGTGTAACAGCGCGTTGCCGAGGCTACATTTGCGATTTTGGTTTAATTATCTTATGAATTTAATTATCAAGCCAATGGTGCTGACAACGTCAGTTAACTCATTATGGTTTGAGAGTTATAATCTAAACAGTGGATTGTGTTTTTGTTTTTCTTTTTTAAATTAGGTATATGACAATTAGGATTTGACGGGATGGTTTAGAAGTGGTGGCTCAAGGTGGCCCACCAAATTCGAGAATCAGACCTCAAGGTTTGACACCATGTTGTAGAATTCCCCATAACTATTATTTATCGTTGGTAAGTATAGGTTATAGGTAGAAGTGTGATGGGTTGAAGTGATGATGGGCTTTGGTCTTATATCTAGAGGCGGAGCCAATGGGGTGGCAGGCGGGTGCTGGGCCTCCCCCAACTGGTCCAACCGCCAGGTCCAGCCATGGCATCGGGCTAAGCAGGCGACAACGAATAAAGAAACGATGCCTATATTTGGAAGAAGAATAGGAAATAAAGGGAGATATAACTTGTTACAAAAAGATTTTGCCGAAAAAAGTTTCAGTGGATAGAAAAGGAAGAAAAAAAGAAACCGAGAGTCCGAGAGGGAGACGTTAAAATGAAAATGAAAAGTGAAGACGAAGACTACTCCATCTTGATTGGTTGAATACTTGAATGGTCACGTGGGGGGATAAAGTAAAATGTGATACTTTATGCATATAAAAATGAGTAACTAGTTAATTTGCATTTAACTATTTATTGTTATGTTATGTCATCACTTTTTAGTCAGTGTTATCAAGTTGTCTTCTTACTACTGATGGCCATATTTGATGACTTTTGAAAATATAAAAGGATGACCCATTTAGCAAAATGTGAGTTGGCATATGTTTACTCTTGAAACATGAAATGAAATATTGATATTGATGTCTTGTAATTAACATATGATTATAACTAAGATATCCAATTATAGTCTAATACTCATGTCTTGTAATTGGCTTATGATTTATCATTTTTATGTTTAACAAGTATGTGGCTAATAATAAATGAGTTTTTATGGAATTGTAGCCTAGCTTCCTAACTGTTTTTCTAAACCAAAAAGAAAAAATGTTTAATGAAAATTGAAAACAACTAGAATCACGTTTTCAAAAATTGAGTTGGCAAAGTTGATAATATTCTTCCATTTAGTACTTATATAGGGTCTTTGTCATTCATTCATCTTTCTTATATAAGACATTCTATGACGTTCAAATGAAAAACTTGTTGTTGCGATGTGGCAAAGTGAAAATTAAAAAAACTGAAAAAAAATATAATATGGCCCCCTTAACTTTAATTCCTGGCTCCGCCCTTGTATCCAGGGAAACCAAACGTCGGTCAAACCAACGATTCTCCTCTCAAAGTAATAGAGAGCTCTTTTTCTTTTTCCGTTGGTCTTAAGAATATATCAGCCCATGACAGTTCTAAGAAAAATAAAAACATAAAATGATCGGATACAATTATATGCTCGCCTTGAGGGTCCATTGAGATCTTTAGAAGACAAGTACGTAGACTTTAGAGTATTAAATACTTGTGTAAAAAAAAAAAAAAAAAAAAAAATGAAATCCAATCGTATCATATCATAACATCAATGATGAGATGAACATGGGCATGAAGTCGTAACCAAGAATCAAACTATTAAACATTTTTGAAAGGGGAAAAAAATAAAATAAATAGATGAGGTGAGTTGTAAGTAAATTATAAAGAACAATAGAACATGGTGCATTGGTAGTGTGATACAAGGAACTGAAGGCAACTTATTCTGATTCCTATCATCCAACTATTTAATTACGTACTAACACCTAATTACACAAGGGTTATTAGCATAAAAATGTATCATACTTGTCACTTTTTGTTATTGTGTGTATCGTTTTTTATTTTTTTCAATTTTGACACCAACTTTTTGAATTATTGTGTGTACTGAACTTTAAAATTTCGACCATTGTGTGTATTTTTGTGACTATTCAGCCATACAAAATGACCATTTTCTCTTCAAAATTTGAAAAAAGTAAAAGTAAAATAGTCACAAATACACAGAATATTACTAATTCAAAAAATTAATGTCAAAATTGAAAAAAATAAAAAACCATACACACAATAACAAAAAATGTCATGCTAATCTATACTACTATATAAAGTGTTTGAGACTTTCTTTAAAAGGAAGTCTTAAAAAAATAAGCCTACACACTTACTATAAGAGGAAGACTTAAAATTTAATACATCACATTATTCAATGCACATAATTTTCAGACGTACAAGACAAGAAGCATAGTGTACACCACTTTAATGCACATAATAAAAAACAGAACACCTCATTAATACTATTTAATATAGTCAAATTTACTGGTCAATAAATATAATTAATAAAGTTATTAAAACACCTTTTACATAAGAAATACAAATTATCAAGCATATTGTACAACCAAATTAAACATAATTCCTGCATTAAATGTCACTAATACAAATAATAAAACACATTATATAAATATTCAATCTCGAACGGGCAACGAGCCAAATGGGTTTAAGCCCGAACGGGCATGGGCTAAATGAAATTCTTGATATATGTAAATTTATTGTCAAAAAGAACATAAAAAAAAATATGTCGGTCGTCTTACTGTGCTTAAAAGGTCACATGAAAAGTATTTGTTTGCTATAAAAATAGTTATCGGATACCCGCCGCCGCATTGCGCGGATACTCTTTTAGTAACCATTAAACAACTCATTACTAATTAGTAATTACCATGCATTCAAACATTACCCAACACCCATTTTTATTATTAATTAATCAAATAGTAGGAAATATACATGAGATTGTACTGTTAATTAGTTGACAATAAATAGTAAATGTGAATTTAGGTGAGGTGGGTGAATTGGTTGGTAGTATTAGTTTAGTCGTACGTAACAACTCACTACTCCTTTTGATTATTTATATACAAAATAGGAAGACTTATATACATACACACGTACCCACCATCTTGTTCTTGTTTGTACACAATTGATTCATCAATGGCTCCTGAAAAGGTATTCACTAATCCATCATATCATAATATATGCTTCTCTAGCTTGTATATTTGGGAATTAACATGTTATATATCGGTTTTGTTCTCATTGTGCAATCTTTATTATAAAAGGTAACGAAAATGGTGGTCGACGTTGACCTCAAGTGCTCTGATTGCTACAAGAAGGTCAAGAAAGTCATCGGTAAAATTCCGGGTTAGTCACTCGATTAATATATATCATCTCATTGTTATGCATTGCATCCATCTATACATAAGTGTCTACATGCATGATGTACGTACTCTAGCCAATTTCAGTTTAATATTTATCCTTTTACAGAAATAAGGGACCAGGAATATGATTTCGACAAGAACAAGGTGAAGATCAGTGTCGTATGTTGTTGCCCTGAAAATATCAGGGACAAGCTCTCTTACAAAGGTGGAAAATCCATCCAAAAAATAGAGATTGTTGCAGATAAGCCCAAAGACTCTCCTCCTGCTGCTGCGGATGATAAACCCAAGCCTAAGCCCAAGCCCAAGGATTCCGATAAGCCCAAAGGCGAAAACGATAAGCCAAAAGGCGACAATGATAAGCCGAAACAACCAAAAGGTGATGCAGCTCCTAAAACTGAGGTGGCAAAAATGACGTTTGAACCACCGGTTGACGGGTACCCACAAATGTACCCACCAATGACTACTTACCCTATGGTTGGATACGGATATCAGCACCAGCAGCAGCATCAACAACAGGGTTACGGTGGAGCCCCTTTTCAGCATTCCGGATATGGAATGCCAGTGCCGTCATCATCTGGACATGGGTATGGATATGCATACGATAGTCATCGTGGCTATAACGGAAACCCTACTCATAACGGTACTAACAATTACTTGAGTGAAGAAAATCCACAAGAATGCTCAATTATGTAAAACCAAATATGCATGGTGTTCATTATTATTATAGATTCACTATTACGTCTAAGCCATAAGTGTTAGGTGACTTTTATTATGAACCAACTGGTTTTACAACACACCCAATATTGACAAGTTAATTAACGTCACACTCATGACAATGTTATATAACCCACCTATCAAAACCAACCAACCAACGAGCTAGCTAGATCGATATGATGGATAGATAACGTGGTAAGACTAAGACATCCTGGTCCCACCCACCCCAATCGATCACTTACATTACACGATTAAATACCTTTGTTTCCACATTTGGTCCCCACATATACTAGTTATTTTTATCATTTTATCAATCGATATGTTATTATTATTTTTTGATGTATGTATAATACAATGTTAATCATTTAATTTACTATTCTTTTCATTTATGCATATAGTTTTATGTATGTGTTACTATTTGTATGTATAAGTTTATGATATGTACACAGGTCAAAAGTGTATGAAATACGTACAGGACATACTCAGTATCTTTTTTTAGAAGGGCCGTTTCATACATTTGTATATGCAAATGTTCCAATTCACATACACATAACAATTAATAATATGAAGAAAAAAAATCACCAAAATCACTTTTTTGAGAAAAAAACTAAAATTGTCATTGATTCTTGACGCACGAATAAGAATGAAAAATATACGCTTTTACAAAAGAAAATGCCCCATTGACATGAAGAAACAAAAGCTAGTAAGCAAAAAAGTTAAGTCATTTCTTTTCATCGATCAATAACAATTTTAATTTTTTATTCAGCAACTTGTAATCAATTTATATTTCCTTCGTTGTACAAATATTTCACATATATATGTAACAACTTCTTTTGCCTGTGTTTTCATCAAAAGACACATTCGTCACATTTGGTAAGGAATTCGGTTAAGTTTATATGATCTTCAGCATTTAAAACATTTCGTCATGTTGATCGAATATAAGAAATGAAAAAAAATAAAATAAAAAAGGTTCTTTCCCTCCAATTTTTCACCATTAAAAAACCTCTAAAAAACATTCAATTACACTGCAATTTGTACGTAATTTCAAATTCTAAACCGTGTAATCGATTCAGTTTTCATTTCTACACTGACTGATATTGATTTCCCCAATTTCTAACAAGTTTTTCTACTAGTTTTTGTGTTTTTGAATTTTGGCGCCAAAACCTAATTTCAAAATTCCATTAATAAATCACGTTAACACATCAATCCGATCAGTTTTAATGTAATTTTGAACTATTTCTAATTGAGCTTAATCATGTCACCTAAAGGTAGAGCTTCTAAACCGGAAATTAAAGTACCTAATAAGTATAAGGACACTGATTGTGAGCTAATGAAGAAGAAAGGAAATGAAATAAGGGTGGAAGGTGCTTAAACAAAGGAACGACTGGAAAGCAGGGATAGAGGTGTGAATGATGATAGTATGGGGTCAAAGGAGGTCACTGAAAGTGCTAAAGTTGAGGAAGGGGAGTGTTTGGATGCAATTGAGTTTCCTCCACTTAGTGAATCTGTTAGGAAGAAAGTGGTTAGTGTGACTGATACTACTGTAGTGAGTGGAGCTGATAGCAATTGAAATGATCCAATTACTCAAAATGCCTTGAAAAATATGGTTGGAAATGGTATGGTTGAAACTGCTGAGCACACTGTAAGTCATACTCTACTTGATTCATTGAAAAACTATAGAAATGTTGAGATAATTGAAACTAGGAACAATGTTATTTGCAATAATGATAAATGTGAGAACCAGAGGCGGATCTACAGCCAAGTGAGGCTATGCACGTGCATACCCTCTTCAACCTCCCAGTAGTGTTAAAAAAAAAAAAAAAAAAAAAAAAAAAAAAAAAAAAAAAACTAGAGGTTTATACAATCATTTTACCTTTGGTGCATACCATAGAAAAATCACGAAAACTAATGGTGAACACCCAAAGATTTGTTCAAATCAACCAAGCAGTCAAACTGAAAATTTTGAATCAAAAGAAACAAATAAAAAATGAAGAAGAAGAAGTTCAGTAGAGACGAAGAAGAAAGAAGTAACATAAGGACATAGGAAAACTAAAACTAATATTTTGGGGCAATTTCATATTTACCCAACTTAAACATGATAATGTCATATTTACCCAAAACATGCTTTAAATGCATTGTACATCATGCACTCAAAAGTTGTATTTTGGGTATATATGACATTTTCATGTTTAAATTGGGTAAATATGGAATTATCCCTAATATTTAATAGTACCACTTTAAATTACATAACTTTAAATTACGTATTCCTATGTAAGATATGCACCACACAATCTTTTATATAATAAAGGAATTACATCATTTCGGAGTAATTTTATTAATTCATTCTTATGGAAAAAAAAATTGGGCCAATAGGAGAGCTTGATTTTCCCACGTAAGCAAAATCGTGTGATATGATTGGTTAATAAAAGTCAAAATTAAATTGATTTTGGTCAACCTTTAATTAATTTGGTGGAGAAATTTGGTTGAGAAGAAAAACACATAAAAATATAGGTGTCAAATTTGTGAAAACAAAAACTTAAAAAAAGAGGGGGTAATTAATAAAACTTTAGTGGTTAAATTTTTAAAAATTGTATAGAGTTAAGTGTAATATTATAAGTTTCCATATTTTTTAGTAACTTTAGAAATTAAACAAATACACCCTTATACTTTATACCCTCTATACTTTATAACTTAAAAATACAATATGTATGTTGTTTTAAAACTCTAACATATAAATATACATAAGATAATAAATATCATATTTTTTTTACTATTTATGTTTACTAAAGACTAATTTATTTCATATTAAAAGTATGACAAATGTGGACACGAATTTGAATATTAAATACGGCTAAATTATTGAAAATGGAAATATAATTATTAAATTTGTAAGTACGACCTACTGTAATATGAAGAAAAAAAACGTGATTGTACTTATAACAACTACTCATGTAATTTTTATTTATTTATATAAGGATATTTATAAAAACATTTTTAAAAAACTTTAAGGAGTATATTTTAACTTCATCAACGTTTATTATATATTATATGCAACTAAACTCGCATCTTGTGTACATCATAATATCAATAGTGAAATTTAAATAGGAACATCAACATCTATATCAGCTAAATATAGTTGAATCTTGAGTTATCTAACAAATTTTTTTTACAAAATTTGATTATACAAAATTTTAATGGATATTAATTGATAACGAAAAAACTCATGCATAGGTATATAATTATATGTAATTACTTTTAAAGATACAATATTCAGTATTGATACAAAATAATTTTTTTTTTGTCAAAACCCTGTGCATGCACATGTATTATAACTAGTTAATATATACCCGTATTTGATATTTCTAGTTTAATTTTGAATTAGTATTAAATCCTTTACTTGTTTTTCATTGAAAGTTTTGATTTGTGGTTTTAGAATTACTCTATGCTAGTAAAAAGAAAATTGCTTGTAATTTTTTATATAAATTTTGACGCATTTTAAGTTTCTAAAACATATCAAGAGTGTTGTAGTGTTGTTGATAAAAGAAAAAGTTAATCATAAAATGCATCTTGTTTTTGTTGCATATCTACTTATATCAATTAACGGAAAATCCAAACAAACAATTGGACCAAAACCCGACCTGTGAAACCATTTTTTTTCTTAGCTTGATAGCCGAAAATATAGATTTGATAGTGCACACCCTTTTACGAATTCCTAGATCCGCCACTGGTGAGAACAATAGCGATAACAATGAAAGTTTGCCTAGTATGAATGTGAATAAGAACAATAAGGATATAAAACTTTTGCTAATATTGTTAAACTAGTTACACAAGAGCTAGTGAATAAACTGAGTTTGATTCCTGTTGTGATTGAGGAGGGTAGGGAAATTGTAATTTTTGATGAGGACTTAATCATGGAAGGAAGTATAAAGTGGATGTTAACTCTCTGAAGCAACTTTGTTGGTTGCAAAATGTCCTATTATGAGCTCAGATATAATCTAGTTAGAATGTGGGGAAAGTTTGTGTGGAGTTTGTTAGGCTCCTTAAGATCGTTTTGAGCCTTAGGGTTAAACAATAACATATACATACGCAGCAGAATAACAAAGAACAATTATGTTATTGACACAAGGTTTCATTCACCATCACCTCTAATTATATTAATAATGTGTATTTAAACTATAACAGGGATCAAAGCCTTCTTCGATCTTGGGGGTTAACTAATCTAAACTAACCCTAGACGTTTATAGAAACACGTCTAGGTTACACACACACACCCCTTTAGTCGACTACATTATGGAAGACTTAATTGTATAAAACTTACATCCCATGTCCTCTTTATATACTAGAGGATTAGGGTTTACAAATCTCTACGAAAGACTAATAAATAAAACTTTTTTTGCAAGCAAGTTCTTTCATCTTTTTGTAGATTTCTTTCTTGTCATTTAAGTCCTTGATGTTTCATTCTTTATTGTTGCAAGCAAGTTCTTTCATCTTTTTGTAGATTTCTTTCTTGTCATTTAAGTCCTTGATGTTTCATTCTTTATTGTTTTGTATCATTAAATCAATAAACCCAACAATCTTCCCCTATTTGATGATGACAAAACAAACACGGTTCTTGTACGAACTTCCCTAGACGAAGTAGCAGAAGTTAAGATAATTAAATCTCACCATGAATGAAACATCCATGCTATGCCACTCCAACATATCTTCCCCTTTTTGTTATCAACAAATAGAGAACATATGCAAACTTGATCTTGACCACCACGAACCAATACCACACATCCAATTCATCCTTACAATGTCTCAAATTACCCTCCATGAAGTTTTCCGCAACTAAATATGAACTTGAAACAGCAGAAATCTAAACCATCAGTAGTAATACTAATCAATAGTAGCAAGAATCAAACACTTTCCCTTGAGCGGTGCATGAACATCAAATGATTCTTCAAATCTTATGTCTTGTTTATCCATGTGACTCTGAACGTATACTAACCAATATATAGGGAGACCGCAATCTCTTGAAAATAATCACTGAGCACAACAACGTAACTCCTTCAAGTGTTATGTCAATTCTTCGTCACAATCATTGAAGCACGAACAAGTTACTTTTAAACGATTCCGCCGTTTTAAAATATAATAAGAACATGCATCCAAGTAATTCCACTTCACCTTCAAATAAGTGATAAATAATCCTCTTCGTAATCAATTCTTCAATAAAAACCAAATATGAGCTTTTTAAATCCTTTTAAGAACAAATTCCAAACTCTATGTGTGTGTGAACCAACTCTTCTGTGTGTGTTGCCAAAAACCAAAATACTTTTACAACTTCCCCTCAAATTCAAAATCATACGAGAACCAAAAATCTTGTATTGTCCGATATTGAGCGAAGCTAGCAGTAGAAACAAATCTTTCTCGGACACCACTACTGTTTATCAGAAAACAATCCTCTACTCACCAAATAATTAAATCAATACAAGGTTACTTTAAGTGACCAATGAAGATCATGCAATAGACAACAACTTGAAGCAAACCTTAACGAATAGAGTAATCCCATGATCAGACTACCTTTGCCAAAAATAATGAAGTATGTGATCATAAATATCATTCTTTCACCATTTATTTAAATCCTATGACAATTTCTTGTACTCACCAACTTGACATACAAATATATCATCTCCAAATAACAAAGTCCAAACAATGCAAGCAGTTGTATCTTTTGAACATCACCACCGACCCATTATTGTATACAATTCATTAATACGAAGGAATTTCATGGTACAACCAATCATGACCATGTAATATGCAATAATATCATGCATGTCTATTCCTCTCACTCTTAACCATGAAGAATCCTCGAAACCTATTAACAATATATACTAACAGCATCGAACAATAGAAGTGTGAACTAGCAGTAGATAACTAGCAGCAGACTAACAAAAGCTAGCAGTGGTAACCATCGAACACTAGCAGTGGAACGAGATAACCTGGCAGTGGCAACGAGTATGACTAGCGGTGGTTACCCTTTTCATGAAATTCCAAACGTAGCGAATATCTCCCACGACCAATAAAATTCGAATAACAAAGTTTGTTTAGTCAACAATATCAAGCTATCAATATAAAACCAACGACCAATCCACAGCTTTAAAATATCATGATCAAATTACAAACCTGCTTCTTCCATTAAAAGTATTTTGTACGTTTAGAGCAAAGTAATATTTACCTCCATCGTTCCATTGGCCAATCAATAAACATCACAAAGTTGGGACCATAACAGTACTATCATTCCAATTGAAACATTGAACGAGTAGGACAAACAAAAAGGTAGCAGTACAAAGTTCCTGAACCAGCTGTAGCAGTACGAACTGAAAACGCAACAGTAACTGATAACGTAGCATCAGCAACCAAATAGCAGTAACCTGATACATGGACCACGAGCAGTACACAATTCTTGTGAAGGCAGTACAAACATGTACAGTAGCAATATCATCCTTACAAACCCTAATCGTAGCAGATAGGGTTTCAAACATATGCAATTCCAATCGTATCAAACCTTCAATCTTCGAATAACACAGGTCTCAATAATCCTTCTATCAACCGACTTTCATAATGATCGATACCAGCAGCTTACACGACTAATGATCAGGTATGATTGCTTTTGTGAAGCTTCCAAATCAGCTTTTAGAAAACCTTAACATATCCAATCTTTAAATAACCCAAAGCTTCTTCTCATTCATAAATTATAGACATTGAACAGAGTATAAACAACTTCCATAAAGATTAGGCGCGAATTCAAGAAGTTGAATAACAAAAAACCCTAAAAATTGTCTTTGAAAACCTCTGTCTGCAGCCATATTCGACACCGAATAACTTTTGATTGAGAGCTCAGCTCGACAATCCCTCCGATGAAAAGTTAGATGGCTATATATAGAAGCTCCAGTAAAAATTGTAGCCAGATCAAACGGTTCACGAAAAAGTTATAGCCTCTTGAAAACAGTGCTGCAGAAATATTACGAAAATTGTTGAAACTCGAATTTTTCTTCTGTTTCGACACATAAAACCTTGTGAATCCCTAGGTAACGAGCTCCCCGTGCTTTAATACCAATGGTGGAGTTTGTTAGACTCTTTGAGATCGTTTTGAGCCTTAGGGTTAAACAATAACATATACATACGCAGCGGAATAACAAAGAGCAATTATGTTATTGACACAAGGTTTCATTCACCATCACCTCCAATTATATTAATAACGTGTTATCTAAACTATAACAGGGATCAAAGCCTTCTTCGATCTTGAGGGTTAACTAAAATACACTAACCCTAGACGTTTATAGAAACACGTCTAGGTTACACACACACCCATTTAGTCGACTACATTATGATAGACTTAATTGTATAAAACCTACATCCCGTGTCCTCTTTATATACTAGAGGATTAGGGTTTACAAATCTCTACGAAGGACTAATAAATAAAACTTCTTTTTCAAGCAAGTCCTTCCATCTTTTTGTAGATTTCTTTTTTGTCATTTAAGTCCTTGATGTTTCATTCTTTATTGTTTTGTATCATTAAATCAATAAACCCAACAGTTTGGTCTTAAGGATATTGTGGTCCAAAATGGTTTGTATTTGTTTAAGTTTAGAGAAATTGATAGAAGGGATCCAGAAGTACTACCATGTTGGATCAAGCTCCATGATGTGCCAGTGGAGGCTTGGACAGTGAAGGACATAAGTGTTATTGCTAGTAGCCTAGGGAATCCTCTTATTATGGACAAAGTAACTGCTAAAATATGTGGTGAGGGCACTGGAAATATAGGCTTTGCAAGAGTATTGGTGGAAATAAAAGTTGATAGAGAGTTTAAAGAGAAAATAGAAATTTGCTATAACGGTAATGATCAGGTAACTAAATGCTCCAAGTTTGTAAATGTAGAGTATAGTTGGAAGCCACTAAGATGCATTCAATGTAAGGTGTTTTGATACAATGACAGTAACTGTGGACTGATGGCAGTGATATATAGTGAAGAGCAATCATGCAGATGAGTCTAAAAGGGACAACACAGAAAGTAGTAGTGGTGGATCTAAAGGGACTACTGGTAACAAAGCACTTAATCCTAGGTTAGTGTTTACACCTGTTGTGAAGATCGTTTATGAGCTCATCTAGGGATAACAATAACAAAAACAAACATGAATGCACAGCGGAATAATAAGAACATCAACGTTATTGCTAAAGGTTTCTCGTCATCATCTCTAACTAAACACTATAATACTAATTGACTACTAACTAACTATCCTAGGCGTTTATACTTTACGCCTAGGCTAAACACACACACACCTTTGGTGTTCACATCTTGACACACTTAAATCTAATTCCCTGCCTCTCTTTATATACTAGAGAGTCTTGGGTTACAATTGACTGCTAGGGACTAAATAATAAAGTCTTATTTAATAGGTAAGTCCCTTGTCTTTCTTTGTCTTCATAAGTCCTTCATCTTTCATATTTTGTCATAATCAACTCAAGTATAATTCCTAACACCTGTTATGAAGAAACCTGCTGCAAATGAATAATTAAACACAACCTAGGAAAAACAATAATGAACAAAATAAGGAGAACATAGCTGAGGGTAGTAATAAGAGCCCTAATAGTCCAAAAGGTCCATGGAAAGTTGATAAATATACAATGGATGAACTAAAAAGAAGTGCTAACAAGTTTGTTGTACTTGAAGAGATTGAAGACAATGACAGTACTGAGGTGCATAAGCAGGATTGAAAAGAAATTGTGGATAATTTTGTTAAGTACCAGAGACAACCATCATTGGAGGAATCTAAGAAATGAATGATGAAATGTTCAAGTATTTTAAAGACCAATGGGAGGCACTATTGGAAAAGGAATGTACTGATGAGGAAGATGTTTATGACGAGGAACATGGAATAGCAAAAAGTATGACTGATAATGAATTAGCAGGAGTGATAACGCTACACGCGTCGTTCGGGGTCAAGGAAACTTCCTTTTCTTCGAGCAAGTTTTATAACACCCTAGGCAGTGAACCTAATCATTGTAGTGTAGTAATTAGGGTAAGCCACGGGTATTGATATTGTTCTCTAGGGGAATAGGAATGCTAGTGAGAAGTTACTACGCTAAGGTTGAGGTTGAGGAAGATTATTTTTTGTATTTTTTATATTTTATGAAATTGAAAGGTACGAATCTCGGGTATTGGATTTGGGGTGGGGGGTTGGTATTTCTACCGATTACTCTACTATTATCTAATTATCTAAACTAAGGTTGTGGGAGTCTATGTCTAATTAATGTGTGCTCGTATGATAGTTTAAAGATGTGTTTACTTAGGTTTTACTACTCCTTAATTATCTCCTATTGATGGTTGAGTTGTCACGTCCTTATTCTTAGTTGCGTTGTGTGTCTAAAGTTGTAGGGTATGCGTTTCTCCCTAACTCTTTGAACTTACCAAAGGGTCTCGTCTACAAACCCACTAGGGATGATAAAATCTTACTCTAAGGCACTCTTTGGATGGTTTAGCCTACAACTACCCAGGTAATTATATTCTAAGGTTCACAAAGATGAATTAAGCATTAAAGTACACAACGAATGACCTATCGCATTACTAGATCATTAATCAACTAAGATAAGAAACAACCAATCAATATTCAATAATTAAGTTTCATACTTCCTAAGCAAACACACAAATAAATTAGCCGGACATGGAGAACATGCAAGCATACACACAAATAATCAAAGACATAATTGAATTAATGAAGTAAATACTTATCCTGATGTAAGATAGGGTTTAGAACCCTAAAATACTGTACAAGATACCCTTGGTTCGGTTTTAGGTTTTTACTCCAAAAGACTCTCTCTAAAACTGAAAAATTCGGATTCTATATATAAGATTACATATGCGACGGCGTCACCTTATGTTTCGTGACGCCGTCATGTCGCCATCATTAGGGTTTCGTCTTGGCCACGTTAACCTTGCGACGGCGTCACCTTATGTCCGTGACGCCGTCCTCTTCAGCTTCTGACGCCGTCTGGGTCACATCTAGGCCGTCTGAGTTGCGACGGTCTACTCCTTTAAAGCCCGACGCCGTCTCTTGAAAATACGAGTTTTGTCTTCTGACCCGTCACAAAATCTTACGACGGCGTCGCAGTTAAGCAGTGACGTCGTCGCCTTCTATTTTCAGCAGCTTTGAGTGTCTCGATTTTGACTTTGGCCATTTTCTTCGTATATTCGCGCCTTTTCGTCCAAATAAGTGTCATTCCAGCATTTTGCCTTCAAGAGACCTAAAAAGTGAAAAGGAACGATATTAAGCAATAACGGATACAAAAGTGATCAAATAAGGGCTAAAACGACCCCTCAAAATGGTACCTTTTAAAACCTTATCAAATATCCCTACACTTGTTATTTGCTTGTCCTCAAGCAAATGTGCTTTTAGCCAATTAATTTAT
This sequence comes from Chrysanthemum seticuspe, assembly GCA_019973895.1. Classification (NCBI taxonomy): domain Eukaryota; kingdom Viridiplantae; phylum Streptophyta; class Magnoliopsida; order Asterales; family Asteraceae; genus Chrysanthemum; species Chrysanthemum seticuspe. Next base: position 517,819 of record BPTQ01000007.1, read on the forward strand.
AATTTAGGGGTCATGAAGCATTGATTCAAAACGGTCCACAACACATATAAGTCCCGCAAAAGTCATAACAAGCACGGAAATTACATACTAGCACCTCACATGGGGTGTTTGGATACTCACATCTCTCTCGGGTGTATATATGAAATATAACAAATAGGAAATGGAAGATAAACACTCATTAACCGGTCCTAGTACATAGATTACCATAGGCTTGAGAATAGATCAAACCTCTATCGCTTTGGCGTAAGCACCTAGGAAAGACTATCAAAGAAGTCTTTTAAAGGGTTGTAATGTTAGGCTTACGGTAGGGAAATAAGGGTTTGGTGGGATAGGCTATTTAGTGGTGGCAAGTCAAAAATCTCTATGTTAAATGCATATTAAGAATGGCGTTGCTAAGCCAAGACTTGACACTCTAAAACTCTAGGTAACGGAAATAAACAAATATAAATTTAAAAGATAGATGTAGGATGGTAGCACGTATGTTTTTTTTTTTTTTTTTTTTTTTTTTTTTTTTTTTTTTTTTTCATACACTTTTACTCTACCATCCTCTAAGGTAACATCAAAATGATAGGGATCTATAGGCACACCCCTACACTTGAGTTTTTATTACTCTAACACTAATTTGACCTGAATTGAAAAGATCAAAACACTTGGGGTACATTATTATGCAAACAAAGGGAATTTGAATTTAACGTTCCCTTCCCGTTATTTCATAAACTTTAACTTTTCCCATGAATCTCAATCGTCCCAAAACTGTATACAAAGGATATGACTCGACTTAGCAACTCATGCAGGCAACCAGATAATTGAACTAAGGGTTTAGGGTGATAACAATAATGCACTAAAAGTGAATGCATAAGGGGTAGGCTAAGGCGATTTGGGTGTATATTTGGGGGTGGGTTGTAAACAATGCTCTTCATTGATATTCCGGAAAAACGGAAACATCACGAGAACCGCGAAAAGGATAGGCTCTGAGGGGTTAACTAGGGGTATCGTGTACTAAAGATGAGTACAACGCAAAGGGTGTGGGGGAATTACTCAACCGATGTGGAAGAAGTAATTATATTACGGGTATCAAACAAGGGTTTATCCTAATGCCTCTTATCATTTAGTTATTCCTAACTACACAAGTGTAGCCTCACTTGCGATCTTGGAATGCATCACAAAACAAGTTCTAGAATCTAATATACTACCGGTTCACACTTAAAGATGAATGCTTTAATTCCTACTAATCTAAGGGCGATCCTCACATTTTGGTGGAATTTAGGTGGTAAAGGGTTTTTGTGCTAGTCATGCAACTTCCTATTTGTGAGACGCTTTTGTTAAGACTAATGGCCCACTCCTATATGTCATGAAAAATTTTAAATTTGGTGCCAAAATTACCCTAACCGACATTTTCTCATGGTTTATTACACAATCACAATTGGACAAAGCAAATAATCAAGGATAAGCATAATTTCAAAGTTCCTATTTTATTTTCCCTCCCTACACTTAAACTGAACATTGTCCCCAATGTTCCCCGAAAGTATCAAAGTTATGATAATGGAAGGTAATTAAAAACGAAAGAAACTAATACTCCCCTGATTAGCTCGGTAGGATCCATGTAAAGTGGTGGTTAAATCCTTTCCAAGAAGAATGTATGCGTGAAAAGCTCCTTCCAATCTTATGTAACTTCTTCTTGACAAACTAAACCTGCACACTTGAAGAAAACAAACGAAACCTTCGCGTAAAATCGGCGGTAATAATATATATAAGACTTGATTTAAACTAGGATATAATGCTAGTGGAATGGATGTTTACATAATTTCTAAGAAAATTAAGACCTGGAAAATTCCAAAAATTTATAAGTAGCTCAGAAAATGAGAAAAAGTGATCTGGTGTTTTTACTCCTTCCTGACGTCGTCAGGTTGCAATCCTGACGTCGTCAGGTTATTCTGACAAAAACTGGTCTGCGATTTTCTGGAAAAAATTCTGGAAAATTTACATCTTTAGAATCTGGAAAAATTTATGCAAAAACATCCATTATGACTCGATACAAGCATTTGACTCGAACAAACAAACATATATATCTTTTTGTTAATTGTTATTCTCATGTTTACGTTTCTTTCGAAAACGTGTGTAATCCTCCCTACACTTATCCCTTATGTAAAATACCTTTATATGCAATTAAGACGAGGTTAAAAACAAAATAAAGCATTTTTACAAATTTAAACATGAGGATAAACAATTAATAAAAGATATATGACACTAACAATCAAACAATTAAGCATGGGTTGCCTCCCACGAAGCGCTTTTCTTTATTTAAGAGTCTTGTAGCTAGACTCGTAGTCGTGCGCCTACGTACCGATATAAGTAAGTCTATCCTAAACAATGTCGTAAGGATCAAACTTATCATTCAAGTTCCTAGTAGTACGTTCGGTTAAATATGTCTTTTCAAACTTCTCACCATCGGGATCATAGATTTGTATCCTAATGTGCCACTCTCCATTACCATCACTAGGCGGTCTATCCCAATCCCACTTGTGTTCAGATTTCTCAACTTTCCACTTATTCATGACAAGGTTAACGGGCAAGCTTCCTAGGAATTCGATCATCTTCCTAAATACTAAGGCGTCCTCGAACGGGTTCACTTCCATGTCCCTAGCCATTTCTTTTTCTTGGAAAGTTGCTTTACTAGTGAAGGCTTTATCTAGGTAAAAAGGTCTTTGGGGGCCTATGATGTTCTTATCAATCCAAGGTCCATATCTAGAAGGCTCTCTATCCAACCTAATCTCATGTGGGATTTCCTCATCCTTGTAGTACGTATGCTTTTTGACATCGTAAACTGATCTAGCACTCCCCTCTCCTACCACTATTTTGGACATCTTACAATCGATGATGGCACTAGCGGTAGCTAAAAATCCTCTTCCAACTAGTAATGGGCATGTCGGGTCCTTATTCATGTCTAGCACATGAAAGTCAGCTAAAAGAGTCAACTCTCCTACGTGTACTACCATATCCTTTATTATTCCTACCGGACGTGCCCCACTACCATCCGCTAGACCTAAGATGGTTTCCGTTGGTTCTATTTTACTTAAGTTAAGGCTTCTATGGAGGGACAACGGAACAAGATTGATGCATGATCCTAAGTCGGCTAGAGCGTCGAGTGGTTTGGAAGTTCCAAGCCTACACGGAAGAGTGAATAGCCCGGGATCGTCTAACTTCTTAGGTAAGTTGTTTCGCACAAAAGCGGACCCATGTTTTCCAAGCCTAAGTTCTAACTCATATTTTTCTTTCAAAGCATTATAGTAAGGTGCATGAGCTAAGACTTCAAGAATCGGTTTTTCTTGATGGAGTTCCTTGTACTCCTCCTCTAAACTAGGTTTGGATTCTTGGCTGACGGGTTTCTCAAGAGTAGGCTCTACCAAGGGTGCCGGGCCTTGGTACCTCTTGGATGGCTTGGAACCCTTTTTGATAGCATTTACCGAGTGAACCGTCGGGTGTGAGGGGCATGGATGTGCATTCTACCATGGTGAACTAGAACATGAAGTCGATGCAATCCAATTCACTTTTGGGTTCTTTATGGTATCACTTGGGAGTGCTCCAACTTCCCGTTCATTGAAGGCTTTTAAGAGGGCATCAAGCTTGTTTGTCATCTCGCTTTGTTTTGGCTTAAAATCGGCTTCAAGCTTATTCAATCGAGTCTCTTGGGATGACAAAAATCTAGATGCAATTGCCTCAAGATTAGTGGGGTTCCCGGTATTAAAGGAATTGAACCTAGTGGGCGAACTAGGTGAGCTTTGGGGTGTGCTTGAGTTTTGGTTCCACTTAAGGTTAGGGTGGTTTCTCCATGAGGGGTGGTACGAGTTTCCTAAGTTGTTTTGTTCGGGTTTGAAAGTGTACCACTTCTCTCCCGCTCCGTCGGTACGCACGGAGGCGTAGTCCGCAAAAGCTTGTTCGGGGAGCCTTTTGCAATCACGAGTGTCATGGGGACCACTGCATAACTCACAAGGTAGAGTGATTTGATTCACTTGTCGTGAGGACTTAGGATTTTTGTAGGAACTCATGAGGAATTTAACTTGATCTTCAAGTTCGATCATCCTACGGTCGGAAGGTTGTGAGTCGATGGAAGGCAAGGAGATTGCTTTGACGGTTTTAGGTAGCTCACGGGGGTCATCCCAACTTTCGTTGTCGTAGAGGGCAAGGTCCTCTATTATACCCCATGATTCTTCCGCGGTGAGATCACTAAGTTTTCCACCGGCCGCTTGGTCAATGGATCGCTTAGTGGGGAAGTTGACATGATCATAAAAGATTTGGACTTGGAGCCAAAGATCAATGCCGTGATGAGGGACTTTATGAAGTAAGTCCTTGAATCGGGTCCATGCTTCGTAGAGAGATTCACCTTGACGTTGTTGGAACATCAAGATGTCATTCCTAAGCTTAGTGGTTCTCCCCGGTGGGAAAAATTGAGCAAGGAAGCGAGAGGTAAGATCATCCCAACTTGAGATGGAGCCGGCGGGAAGTCACTCAAGCCAATTACTAGCTTGGTCCCGTAGAGAGAATTGGAAGAGACGCAGGCGCATGGTCTCCCGAGTAGTAGCATCAAGGTCGATGGAATCAACAATTTTGAGGAAATCCCTCAGATGCTGATTTGGATCTTCGGAACGAAGTCCATGGAATGCACATCCGTTTTGCACCAACCGGATGGTGTCGGATCGCAGGGCCGTAGTTTAGGCTTGGTCAGGAAGCTCAATGGTGTTCCTATAGCCTAGGTAGCTTGGTCTTGAGTATTCACCAAGAGTAAGGGCTTTTGGCGGGTCATTTGGTGGTGGGTTGATGAGTGGTGGTTGGTTATCATCCTCCATGATGAAAAGTGATGGGTATTACGAACAAAGGTCACGAAGAAGGGGGATAGACTAAGAGAAAGCTAAAAATGAGAAAAATTTACTTGATAGGAATCAAGCAAAGAACCTAAACGAGGTGGACTACTAACTAGCTATTCTATTCCCCTGCAGCGGCGCCAAAAACTTGATAACGCTACACGCGTCGTTCGGGGTCAAGGAAACTTCGTTTTCTTCGAGCAAGTTTTATAACACCCTAGGCAGTGAACCTAATCGTTGTAGTGTAGTAATTAGGGTAAGCCACGGGTATTGATATCGTTCTCTAGGGGAATAGGAATGCTAGTGAGAAGTTACTACGCTAAGGTTGAGGTTGAGGAAGATTATTTTTTGTATTTTTTATATTTTATGAAATTGAAAGGTACGAATCTCGGGTATTGGATTTTGGGGGGGTTGGTATTTCTACCGATTACTCTACTATTATCTAATTATCTAAACTAAGGTTGTGGGAGTCTATGTCTAATTAATGTGTGCTCGTATGATAGTTTAAAGATGTGTTTACTTAGGTTTTACTACTCCTTAATTATCTCCTATTGATGGTTGAGTTGTCACGTCCTTATTCTTAGTTGCGTTGTGTGTCTAAAGTTGTAGGGTATGCGTTTCTCCCTAACTCTTTGAACTTACCAAAAGGTCTCGTCTACAAACCCACTAGGGATGATAAACTCTTACTCTAAGGCACTCTTTGGATGGTTTAGCCTACAACTACTCAGGTAATTATATTCTAAGGTTCACAAAGATGAATCAAGCACTAAGTACACAACGAATGACCTATCGCATTACTAGATCATTAATCAACTAAGATAAGAAACAACCAATCAATATTCAATAATTAAGTTTCATACTTCCTAAGCAAACACACAAATAAACTAGCCGGACATGGAGAACATGCAAGCATACACACAAATAATCAAAGACATAATTTAATTGATGAAGTAAATACTTATCTTGATGTAAGATAGGGTTTAGAACCCTAAAATACTTTACAAGATACCCTTGGTTCGGTTTTAGGTTTTTACTCCAAAAGACTCTCTCTAAAACTAAAAAATTCGGATTCTATATATAAGATTACATATGCGACGGCATCACCTTATGTTTCGTGATGCCGTCATTAGGGTTTCGTCTTGGCCACGTTAACCTTGCGACGGCGTCACCTTATGTCCGTGACGCCGTCCTCTTCAGCTTCTGACGCCGTCTGGGTCACATCTAGGCCGTCTGAGTTGCGAGGGTCTACTCCTTTAAAGCCCGACGCCGTCTCTTGAAAATACGAGTTTTGTCTTTTGACCCGTTACAAAATCCTACGACGGCGTCGCAGTTAAGCAGTGACGTCGTCGCCTTCTATTTTCAGCAGCTTTGAGTGTCTCGATTTTGACTTTGGCCATTTTCTTCATATATTCGCGCCTTTTCGTCCAAATAAGTGCCATTCCAGCATTTTGCCTTCAAGAGACCTAAAAAGTGAAAAGGAACGATATTAAGCAATAACGGATACAAAAGTGATCAAATAAGGGCTAAAACGACCCCTCAAAATGGTACCTTTTAAAACCTTATCAAGGAGCTGCGTTTGATATGCTGAATAAGGGATCATATAAAGATAATTTATCATGTCAGCAATAAATACTGAATTGAAGATTTCTGCTTGGAATGTTAGGCGTACGTGTAACAAGGAAATGCAAGAGGATGTGAAGAAATTCATAACCGATGAGAGTTTAAGTATCTGTGTTGTATTGGAAAATTACATTAAAGAGAAACATATCAACAAGATTTGTGACTTTGTATTTGGGGACTGGAATTGGTGTTCTAACATGAAGGATAGTAATAAAGGATGCATAATCTGTATGGGTTGGAATGAAGAAATGTCAATATTATGCAACTCCACTCTAGTAAGCAAGCAATGTTACATGTTATAGAGATAAAATATAGCAAAAACAAGTTTTTCTGTTGTTTTGTATATGCAGCTAATACAGGAAAGGAAAGTAAAGAACTATGGAAGGTTTTGTCCAGATATTAGAGTATTATTAATGATAGCCCATGGGTTCTTTTGGGAGATTGGAATGCGAGTCTCAATATTGAAGATCATTCGGAGGGAGGATCCTACAAGACTAGTGACATATTGATTTTCGGGAATGTTTGGATAACATTGAAGTAAAAGTCTTTAATTCCTCATGAATCCACTTCACTTGGGTCCAAAGATGATTAAATCCAAACAGTGGAATTCTAAAGAAGATTAATAGATACCTTGGAAATGTGGAGTTTATGGGTAAATTCACCGACTCACATGCTCTATTTATCCCACGTCTTACATCTGACCACATCCATTGTTGGGAATTTGGTAAAGACGGTGTGTACTGCCAGGGTTAAGAGTTAGTACTGCTAGCGTTAACTGTGGACTACGAAGAAATATAACTAGCAGTACAAACTGCTAGTACAATAAGTTAGTACTGCTTATAATATTTTGTATAGTCGGTTAGATAATTATAGAAAAGATTCTATAATATGTATCTTGTGTAGAAAGTTATTGTAAACCTAGTAGGACTCCTTAGCCTATAAAAGGAGGTCCTAGGTTAGATTTAGAGTACGAGTTATTCTAAGAGTCGATCACTTCAAGGTTTTGTAACCCTAATACTTTTGAGTATTCGTATAATATATTGAAGTGTTTTGTGAGAAACAAATTATGTTTAAGTTTTCTCTTTGTCATTAAACTTTAGATTCCGCATATTGTTTAATCCTTGATACAAGACAGCTTGCTATATTATTGTTTGTGTTAGATTTGTCTAGCTCAATCAATTTGATCAATTGCTCAACTGGGATCAACAAGTGGTATCAGAGTTTGTGATCTAGAAGCTATGATTTAAGAGAGTTAGTGTTCAAACTACTACTGAAGTCATGGAAGATTCAACACACATGGTTGCTGCATCAAAGGTGCCCATGCTGAAGTCAGGAGAGTATGAACTCTGGAGATTAAGAATGCAGCAGTACCTCAAGATGTTGGACTACTCTATATAGGAAATCTTCCTGAATGGTGATTCTCTACCTGCTAAAGGTGATGATGGGAAGGATGTACCAATCAAATCTGTTGAAGACAAAGCTCAGAGAAGACTGGAGATCAAGACTCATAGTATCCTTCTGATGTGATTACCTAATGAGTACCAATTAAGCTTATGTGAGAATGAAGATGCCAAATCCTTGTGGGATGCTATTGAACAAAGGTTTGGTGGGAATGATGCAACAAAAAAATCAAGGAAGAATCTTTTGAAGCATCAGTTTGAAAACTTTGCTGCTTTAAGTAATGAAGGTATTGATTGAAGAAACTTGTGAGTCAACTTGCACTCATGAAAGCAGCAATTCCTCAAGAAGATGTAAATCTCAGGTTCCTAAGAAGTCTAGCACCTGAATGGAGCATGTATACTATGGTCTGGAGGAACAAAGAAGGTCTTAATAAGCTGACCTTAGATGATTTATACAATAATCTCAAGTGTATGAATCAGAAGTGAAGGGAACATCCAGTTCAACCCCTGGCACACAAAACCTAGTGTTTGTGTCCTCAAAAGGGTCAGACAGTCATCAGGAAACTCATTCTACTGCTTGTGGAGTTTCTACTGCTAGTGATAACATAAGTGATGCTGCTATTTTTGTGCTTTCTTGACTGATCTTACTACCAGTACACATGTAGTAAATCAGGATTTGGAGCAGATCGACCCTGATTATATAGAAGAAATTGATATTAAGTGGCAGATGGCTATGTTGACTGTGAGGGCAAGAAGATTTTTGAAGAAGACTGGAAGGGAGCTCAAGTTCAAGGCATAGAGCACTGCATGATTTGACAAATCCAAGATTGAGTGCTACAACTGTCAAAGGAAGGGACACTTTGCCAGAGAATGTAGGGCTCCTAAGAAGATTGGGGACACTCCAAGGAGAATTCCTATTGAAGATGCTAAGACCACTACAGCTTTGGTGTCATGTGATGGTCTACGTGAGTATGAATAGAGTGGTCAGACTGAAGATGGACCCAATTTTGCTTTGATGGCCTATGCTTCTTCATCATCTGGTTCTGACTCTGAGGTATCTAATGAATCTAGCTGTTCTTATAAATTATGTGTAGATACTTTAGAAGAGCTTAAGGCTAGGAATGAGTGTTTAAGAGAAGAAGCAGAGAAACTAAAATTAGATAACTTAGGATATAAAGTTGGTCTAAAATCAGTTGAACAAAAGCTCGAGTATCTTAAATAGAAGGGCAAATTGTCTGAAAAGGCATCGAACTTGCCACTTTTTCCTTTTCTGGGCATCGAACTTTTTTTTTCCTATTGTAGCGCTGAACTTGCCTAATTTTCCTATTGTAGCACTGAACTTGCCTGATCACACTTAAATCTTCTTAAACCCGTTTTAAGTGTGATTTTGTGTCAAAAAAGAAAAATTAGGCAACTTTAGTGCTACTAAAGGAAAATTAGGCAAGTTTAGTGCTACCCGTTTTAAGTGTGATTTCGACCGTTAATTTTTTTATTGCACCACTAATCCTTTTCGTCTGTTTTTAACGACCGTTATTATATTATTGCACCGTTAGTCCTTTTCGCCCGTTTTTACACGTTTTCGTCCGTTTTTGCACGGTTTTGTCCGTTTTTACACGTTTTCGTTCGTTTTTGCACGTTTCTACACGATTTTTTTTAGTTTTTGCACGTTTTTACACGATTTTTTTTAGTTTTTGCATGGTTTCGTCCGTTTTTACACGTTTTCGCCGGTTGTTACACGTTTTGGTCCGTTTTTACACGTTTTCGTCAGTTTTTACACGTTTTTGTTCGTTTTCGCACGTTTTTGTCCGTTTTTGCACAGTTTCGTCCGTTCTTACATGTTTTCATTCGTTTTTGCACAGTTTCATCCGTTTTTACACGTTTTCATCCGTTTTTACACGGTTTCGTCCGTTTTTGCACGTTTTCGTCCGCTTTTGCACGTTTTCGTCCGCTTTTGCACGTTTTCGTCTGTTTTTGCACATTTTTACACGTTTTCATCCGCTTTTACATGGTTTCGTCTGTTTCTACACGTTTTGTTCATTTCTACACGTTTTCGTTCATTTTTACATGTGCAAAAACGGACGAAACTGTGCAAAAACGGACGAAAACGTGTAAAAACGGACGAAACTGTGCAAAAACGGACAAAAATGTGCGAAAACGTGCAAAAACAAACGAAAACGTGTAAAAACGGACGAAAACGTGTAAAAACGTGCGAAAACGTGCAAAAGCGAACGAAAACGTGTAAATCGGACGAAAACGTGCGAAAACGTGCAAAAACGAACGGAAACGTGTAAAAACGAACGAAAGCGTGTAAAAACGTGCGAAAACGTGCAAAAACGAACGAAAACGTGTAAAAACGGACGAAAACGTGTAAAAACGGACTAAACCGTGCAAAAACTAAAAAAAATCGTGTAAAACCGTGCAAAAACGAACGAAAACGCGTAAATACGGACGAAACCGTGCAAAAACGGACGAAAACGTGTAAAAACGGACGAAACCGTGTAAAAACGGACGAAAACGTGTAAAAAACGGGCGAAAAGGACTAACGGTGTAATAATATAATAACGGTCGTTAAAAACAGACGAAAAGGACTAGCGGTGCAATAAAAAAATTAACGGTCGAAATCACACTTAAAACGGGTAGCACTAAACTTGCCTAATTTTCCTTTTGTGACACAAAATCACACTTAATAACGGGTTTAAGAAGGTTAATTACACTTTAAGTGTGATTAGGCAAGTTCAGTGCTACAATAGGAAAATTATGCAAGTTTAGTGCTACAATAGGGAAAAAAAGTTCGATGCCCAGAAAAGAAAAAAGTGGCAAGTTCGATGCCTTTTCAGATAATTTGCCCTAAATAGAATGAGCTAGAAAATGTTGATAAGATAACTATTCTAAAGGGTCATATTTTTAAGAAATAATGTGAAATTAATGTTCTCAATCAAAAACTAGAAAAAGCTTCGCAGGAAAAAGATGTTGCCTTAGCTGAAAAAGAAAAACACATAGTCACAGTGGATAAACTTCAGTTTGCATATGATCTTGTGAACAAGTCTAATGAGAGTCATTTAATGAGAAAAAGTAATGGCTTAGGATACAATGAAGTATCTCCTCTACTTTTAAGTGCTTATGCCCCCCCCCCCCCAAGAAAGAAATCTCCTTTATAGGAGAAGTAGGAAACACAACTGTAGGAGAGTCTAGTAAGAATAGCCATGACACACCTAAGGTTAAGAAACAATCCTCTGATGCCCCAATTATTAAAGAATGGACATCAGACAGTGATGAGGAAAATGTTGAGTCAACACCTAAGCAGATTAAGGTAGAAAAACCTAAAATAATTGAACATGTTAGGTTTGTAAAACCTTTGTTAGGTGCAAGCATCTCTAGGAAGGTAGTTAAGTATGTTGAGAAACCTAGAGAGATGACTTGAAGGCAAAATAATAGGCCTAGAGGAAACCAAGGAAACTGGAACAACCTAATATCTCAAAAATTAGGTGATGATTTTAACATTGGTTAAAAAGGCTTGTCATAATTGTGGTAGTTTTGAGCATTTACAAGAAAATTGTTTTTACTACAAGAAAACCACAAGGAACCATAACAGCTGGGTAAATAATAAAAAGTTTTCAAAACAATCTCACCCTCATGATAATAAGAAAATGGTTCCAAGGGCAAAACTGGTGCTACTAGATCCTTTACTATTGTTCTTCTAAATAAGCAAAGGTCTTTTCATAAACGCACAGATGTTTATACTGCTAAGGTAAAAGCAGTTTCTAATGCTGAGCCAAAAGTGATAACAAACACAGTGTTGGGCAATCATTTTTATGTTGTAAAGGCCTGAGCTTGCTGGATCTGGAAACCAAAAATAAAGGTTTGAGATCATGTTTACAGAAACAGCAGTGCATCAATGGACTTGAAACGCTTTGACTATGTTGATGCACAAGGCCTTGGGTCCTTAAGAGAAACTGATTCTCTTCTTTTATGTGTAGGGCAACTTACAGGTGGAGCTAAAGGATAAAGCAATTTTGATAGTGGTTCCTCTAGACATATGACTGGTGACATGTCTAATCTGGAGGATTTTGAAGATATAGATGGTGGATATGTTGCTTTTGGGAATGACTCCAAAGGAGGGAAGATTGTTGGCAGAGGTACAATTAGAACAGGGAAATTGGATTTTGAAAAAGTGTATCTTGTAAATGGACTTAAGTTCAACTTCTTTAGTGTCTCACAAATGTGTGACAAAAAGAATTATGTTCTCTTTACTAACACTAAATGTCTTGTCATTTCTCCTGATTTTAAGATGCCTGATGACAAATTTGTGCTTCTTAGAATCCCTAGAACAGACAACATATACAATGTTGACATAAAGGACATAATTCCCAAAAGAGCTTTAACTTGTCTATTTGCAAAAGCCACTGTTGATGAATCTAAACTTTGGCATAGGAGACTTGGTCACCTTAATTTCAAAACAATGAATAAATTGGTTAAGGGAAAACTTGTCAGAGGTTTACCTTCAAAAGTTTTTGAAAATCCTGAAACTTGTGTTGCATGTCAGATGAGGAAACAACACAAAGCTTCTTGTAAGACCAAAGTTATAAATACTATTTCTGAGCCCCTTTATATGTTGCATATGGATCTGTTTGGGCCAACCTTTGTGAGAAGTTTGAATAAGAAGATGTACTGCTTAGTTGTCACTGATGATTATACTAGATTCACTTGGGTTTTCTTCCTAGGAACTAAGGATGAAACATCATAAATCCTTAAGGCTTTTATTGTTAGGATAGAAAACTTAGTAAATCACAAAGTAAAGATAATTAGATGTGACAATAGAACTGAAATTAAGAATAGTGTGATGAATCAGTTATGTGTGGAAAAAGGAATTGTAAGACAGTTTAGTGTAGCTAGAACTCCTCAACAAAATAGTGTGGCTGAGAGGAGGAATAGGACATTAATTGAGGCTGCAAGGACTATGTTATCTGAATCCAAATTACCTACTACTTTTTGGGCTGAAGAATTTAGTACTGCTTGCTTTGTGCAAAATAGGAGTAAAATAGTTAAGCCTCATAACAGGACCCTTTATGAACTTTTGGATGGTAGGAATCCCATGATAGACTTTTTAAAACCATTTGGGTGTCCTGTTACTATCTTAAATACCATAGACCACCTAGGAAAATTTGATGAAAAGGCAAACAAAGGGTTCTTTGTTGGGTACTCTACTAATAGCAAGGCCTTTAGGGTATTTAACAATAGAACTAGGCAATGTGGAAGAAAACTTGCATGCTAGGTTTAGTGAGAGTTCACCTAATCTTGTAGGGAATGGACCTGACTAGTTGTTTGACATTGATTCTTTAACCAGAACTATGAATTATGAGCCAGTGTCTACAGGTACAACTAATAAGTCTGCAGGTACACAAGGAAATTCAAATGCAGGTATACAAGCTAAGAAGGATGGATCTGTAGAGGAATTTGTGCTGGTTGAAAAGTGGAAGTTGGACAAGCTTCTCAAACCCAAAGAGTTGAAGAAAAAGAGCCCAGAAGTTGATCCTCTGGAAAGTGTGGCAAAATATGATACAGAAGGTGGGGCTAAACCTTCTGATGTGAATAAGGTGGTTACTGAAGGAGCACAATTTGATGATGAACATCAGGATAGTCTGTCAGCAAATTCTGCAAAGGGAGGAAGGAAAACTGACAGTAGTCCACTAGTTCCTACTGATACATTTGTGACTAGCCCACCAGTTGCTACTGACACGCCTATCTTTAGCCAACAGTTTCAACTGCTAAGCCTAACAGTTCTCCATATTTAAGGTTTCCCACTATGGACAAAGATAGGAAATCATATACTGATGCTAATTATCCAGATGATCCAAATATGCCTGGTTTGGAGCATATTTATGAAGATACTGATGATGAGGTTTTAGATGGTTTTAATACAGAGGCTGATCTGCATAATATGGAGTCTTTTTATGCTACCAGTCCTACACACACTACAAGAATTTACAAAGATCATCCAAAAGATCAAATTCTTAGAGATTCTCAGTCTGCTGTTCAAACAAGAAGTAAACTTAAAGGATTGAAGAATCAAGGGTTATTTTCTCAAACCCTTCATCAAAGAAATAGCCACAAAGATATGCAAAATTGCATGTTTGCTTGTTTTTCGTCACAAATGGAACCCAAGAATGCTTATAAGGCATTACAAGATTCAAGCTGGGTGGAAGCTATGCAGGAAGAGTTGTTACAATTCAAACTTCAAGAAGTTTGGACCTTGGTGGATTTGCCTAGTGGGAAGAAGGCAATAGGGACAAAATGGGTATTCAAATGCAAGAGGGATGAAAGAGGTATTGTCGTAAAAAAACAAGGCAAGGTTAGTGGCTCGGGGATACACTCAAGAAGAAGGCATAGATTATGATGAAGTGTTTGCACCAGTGGCAAGAATAGTGGCTATCAGACTGTTCTTGGCTTTTGCTTCATACAAGAACTTATTGGATTATTGAAGAAGAAGTATATGTCTCTAAACCACCTGGATTTGAAGATCCTACATTTAAAGATAAATTTTACAAGGTAGAAAAGGCACTACATGGATTACATCAAGCTCCCAGAGCTTGGTATGACACCTTATCCAAGTATTTGTTGACCAATAGGTTTGTTAGAGGCACAATTGACAAAACCTCATTCATAAAATGGATAAAAAGTAACATCTTACTGGTTCAATTTTATGTAGATGACATAATTTTTATTTCAACAAATAAGGTGTTATGTGATGAGTTTGAAAAGTTAATGAACAACAGGTTCCAAATGAGTTCCATGGGTGAACTGACTTTCTTCTTAGGTCTTCAAGTCAAGCATAAAAATGAAGGCATTTTCATTAGTCAAGAGAAGTATGTAATTGATATTTTGAAGAAGTTTGGATTTAATGATTTGAAGTCTGGTAAGACTACTATGGATCGAAACAAGCCTCTGGTTAAAGATGAAGATGGTGAAGAGGTTGATGTACATCTCTACAGGTCCATGATTGGGTCTTTGATGTATTTTACTGCCTCAAGACCAGACATTATATTTGTTGTGTGTGCCTGTGCTAGATTTCAAGTGTCTCCCAAAATGTCTCACTTGAATGCTGTAAAGAGATTTTTTAGGTACTTAAGGAGTATCCTAAGGATTCACCCTTTGATCTGGTGGCATACTCAGATAGTGATTATGCTGGAGCATGTTTGGATAGGAAATCAAATATTGGAGGATGTCAGTGTCTTGGACATAGGTTGATTTCATAGTAGTGTAAGAAACAGACAGTGGTGGCAAATTCTACTACTAAAGCAGAATACATTGCTGCTTCAACTTGCTGTGGTCAAGTGCTATGGATTCAAAATCAATTACTGGACTATGGGTACAATATCATGAACACCAAGCTTTATATTGACAATAGCAGTACAATGTGCATTATTAGAAATCCTGTTTTTCATTAAAAAAAAACAATACATATTGAGATAAGAAATCATTTTTTCAGAGATTGTTATGAAAAAAAACTTATTCAAATTGTTAAAATTCATACTGATAACAAAGTTGCAGATTTGCTCACAAAAGGTTTTGATGTGGGTAGATTTCAGTTTTTATTTGTAAGTATTGGTATGATGAATCTATAATACAAAATCTTATCTCTTTGTGTTTTTGTAAAGTTTTGTCAAGGATTTGTACTGCTATTGAGGTCAAAATATGTTTCTACCGCTACATTAAGTTTTCTCATAAAAGCAGTTTGCACTGTCAGTATAAATTTTAGTACTGATTTTATAACCTGATGAGTTAATATGTGAGAACATCTTGGATTGTATTTTTCGTGGTGTCTACTAACATTTGTAGGTTAAGAAAACTTCCCCTTGAGTGGTGCATGTATATCAGATGATAGACTCCTTGGACTGTTTAGAGCATGCATACATTTGGAGTGGAATTGTGCACTAAGGAGTGAAATGGTAATTAGTTCACCATATATTTTGAAGAACTGGCTAGTCCAAGAGCAAACGGATCCTGATAAAGACTTATCAAATCTGTTCATGGTTGATATACCAAAAACTATATGGTTTTTAACTCATCATACTTCAAAGTGAAGAGTTAACTAGTCTAAAGCAAAAGGCTATTGGTAAAGACATCACAAATCCGTTGATAGCTGGAAGTTTGCTAAAAACTATGATAAGTGTTCTTAATTTACACTTAGTTTTCTCAAAATGTGGTGGATAGTATGTTTTTCAAAGATTCCCAGTTTGTACTGTCAGATAAAATTTTTGTCAAAAAGCTTATACTGCTAGTGTAAAGTTTGTACTGCTAGCGTAAAATTTTTGTACTGCTGAGTAGCCGTTGGTACTGTGCGATTAAAACCGTTTTTACTAGCCGTTGGGGATTTTTATCTGTTTAGTCATATTTATTGGGTTGTTATTTGTGATAATTATACACTTTCCTTACTTTTATCTGCGTTTATTTTAAGAAAGAATTATCACATACGCAACTCTCTCAAACCCTAACCAGAATCCAATTGCCAGTACAACTGTTAATTAAACCTATTCTGATTAAATCCCAGCGGTATCCCAAAACTTTTATCATGGAATTCATTAAATCTCACAATCAAGTTGCATTCTTGGAAAAACCAGATGGTAGTGAACAATTTCATCAGATAGTGGTTTTTCTAAACCAATCATACATCAGGTATGCTCTTATCACAAACCCCACTATCTATGTCTCCCACATTCAACAATTGTGGGAAAATGCTACTGTCAAAACATTGGAACAGGGAGACAGATAAATTAAAGCTAAAGTAAATGGTAATAAGATTAGGATATCTGAATCTTCTTTGAGGAGACATCTCCACTTGGAAGATGAGGATGAAATATTTGACTTACCAAATACTGAAATTTTTCATCACTTATCCAGAATGGGGTATGATACAGCAAATCAAAAACTGAATTTTCAAAAAGGCTGTTTCTCTCCTCAATGGAGGTTTTTACTACACACACTTCTTCACTGTGTGAGTCTTAAGAAAACCTCTTAGGAGCAATTCAGTAGCAATATTGCTATTGCACTCATCTGTTTATCAACTGGAAGGATTTATAACTTTTCTAAACTGATTTTTAAAAATTTGGTTAAGAATGTGGATTCCAAAACAAAATTTCTCATGTATCCAAGATTTATTGCTATGATTTTAAAGAAAATCAAAATACTCACCCATAAAGAAAATTTTCAAACACCTTGTTTGCAACAAAAACGTTTTGTAAATATGTCTATGGCATCAAGGTTGTTTAATGGGGTGGTAGTTCCTTTATTTCCTAACATGATTGTGCAGGTACAGGGTGAAGGATCAACAATCCCAGCTGAGTCCCAACACACACCCATTGTTGTTTCAGATGTAACCTATACACCACCAGTTACACACACCTATATGAGAAAACACAAACAGGGTACTATGGCCTCTCATCCTAGTATTCCTACTCAGACCCCAGGAGGTAATGAGACTGCCTCTGGCAGAGTGGAAGGGGCTACCACTACTGTGTCTAGCTTAGATGCAACACAGAGCAGTGATAACATAACTAAGACCCCAACCATGGCAACAGTGGATGTTTCTAGTCCTAACAGACTAGATACAACTGCTGGAATCCCAAGCCAACTGGAAAATATGGGTGGCTTCAGTAATCCTCCTAGTCCAACTAGGGAGAAAACTGAGTTTTTGCCTTATGATGCACCTCTCCCAGAAGATAACACATCTGGAAGTGCTGAGGGCAGACAATCACTTCATGAATTGACGGCTACATGTACACAGTTGACAACCAAAGTTGGGGCTTTGGAGAAAGATTTGAAAGAAACAAAGAAGCTGTATGCCAAAGTATACTCTACTCTGGTCCAGAAGGTGAAAAGATTGAACCTGAAGGTTAAAGCTTTGCAAGCTCCCAGAAAGGCCAACATTGTAGATTCTACCAGTTAAAGTAATCCTGAAGATATTGGGGAATTTTACAAACATGGAGGAAAACAGATGCAGTGACTTAGGGGAGGACTTTAAGTTTTGCAAGTGGGAATCAAGATTAAGACATGGGAGATTATGTGTAAGAAACAGAACCAGTGGATACTGAAGAAGTTGATCTTGAAGCTCCAACAGAAGTTATAGAAGAACAAGAAGATGTTGTTGATACTCCTACCAGTACAAAAAAATAGTGGCAACTGCTGGTTCAGACAAAGGTATTACTAGAGTTGATAAAGGAAAAGGAATTCTGGTTGAAGATGAACCTGTTCAGAAAAAGTCAAAGATTACTGCACAAATGGTTTTTGATGAAGAAAAGGCTAAAGAGGTGCAAGAACATGAAGTTGTAAGATTCTTGGAAGAGAAAAAGATGAAGAAGAATGCTGAATTATCTGTTGAAGAGTCAGATAGACTGCTTGCTCAAATGTTGCAAGAAGAGGAAGCTGCAGTAGTTCATGAGGAAGAGAAAGAGGATGCTATCCAAGAATTACTTAATCAGATGAGAGAAAAGCAAAGGACAAAGAAAAAAGTCAAGCCTCCTACAAAAGGACAATTAATGAGGAACATGAAGATCTATCTGAAGGATCAAGATCATAAGAAAGATTTTCAGTTGAAGGGCAAGACTTTTGATGAAATACAAGAGATGTATTTCAAAGTTATAAAAGAATTCATCAAGATTTCAGACCTATTGGAACAGAAGAACCAACTATTAGAACAAAAAGAGCTGGTTTAATATTAGAGTTTGAAGTATCCAAGAAGCAGAAGATTGAGGGAAGTTCATATGCAGCAAAGAATGATTTGGAATATGAAGCTTTGAAGAAGTTGATGATTATTGAACCTGATGAGAGAATGCATGTAGAAGCTTTACAAACCAAGCATCCCATAATCGATTGGGAAATTCATAGTGACAAATTTGGAAAAGCTTGGAAGATCATCAGAGTTGGAAATATAGTGGAGATGTACAAGACATTTGCAGACATGTGTAAATCATTTGACAGACATGATCTAGTAAAACTATGGGAACTGGTACAACAAAGGCTAAATCATAAAGAAAATTCAGATGAAAAGGAGCAGGAACTTTGGGTAGATAGAGAGACTATTTGAGCCTGATCTTTATGACAGACTATGGAGTCAAGATGCAATAGTTCTAGGAAATACATGGATTTTATACAGCTCGTCTGGTGTACATCATGTCTACACAAGTATCCATGATTGGTTTATGCTTGTGGAAAAGGAGTATCCGCTCAGAATGAAGACGTTGATAGTGATGTTATCTTCAAGGTTGAATACTGAAGAGGATAATGAAATGGCAAGAGAATTGGTGAACAAGATCTTCATTCAAGCACAAAGACCAAGCAAGCCAACCAAGTAGGTGTTTACAAAATTCCCTAACAGTATGAAGAAAAATATGTACTCAAGAAACTTGCTGATTTGCAAATGAAATCACAAGTTTAGGGGAGGATTGTTGGGAATTTGGCAAAGAAAGTTTGTACTGCCAGGGTTAAGAGTTAGTACTGCTAGCCTTAACTGTGGACTAAGAAGAAATATAACTAGCAGTACAAACTGAGAGTACAATAATTTATTACTGATTATAAGATTTTATATAGTCAGTTAGATAATTATAGAAAAGATTCTATAATATGTATCTTGTGTAGAAAGTTATTGTAAACCTAGTAGGACTCCTTTGCCTATAAAAGGAGGTCGTATGTTAGATTAAGAGTACGAGTTATTTTAAGAGTCGATCACTTCAAGGTTTTGTAACCCTAATACTTTTGAGTATTCGTATAATATATTGAAGTGTTTTGTGGGAAACAAATTATGTTTAAGTGTTCTCTTTGTCATTAAACTTTAGATTCCACATATTGTTTAATCCTTGATACAAGACAGCTTGCTATATTATTGTTTGTGTTAGACTTATCTAGCTCAATCAATTTGATCAATTGCTCAACTAGGATCAACATCCATGCAATCCTTATCATCCCACAAATGATGAGGAAGAAACACAAGGCATTTAGATTTTCTGTTAGGATTTAGTAAATCCAAGTATTAAAGAGTCGGTCACCTCAAGTATATGTAATCGTTAGTAAGCTCGTAGTCGTAGATTATTATAAGTTAAGTAGTATTTAGTTTAAGTAACACCATGGAGGACGGACGGGTCTTTACCCACTGTATGCCTGATCCACAGCCTGATAGGTGGCATTTTATGTAATGACTATAAATACTCTCTATCTCCCAAGGTAGAGAGTTGGAGCTTATAATAAGATTTTTGTTTCTCTCACTAAAGTTCCCAAACCTCTAACTTTCTCTCTCTAAAACCTCTTATTCGCCTATTTGATCTTGTGGTTTAGTGTGTTTATGAAATCCAATATGTTACAAATGGTATCAAAAGCCATGGTTTGATCATATCTTACATATCCTTGGATTTCTAGTGACTTTTAGATGGTTTTAGAGTTTGAAAAAGTTTAGTGGTTTTTGCATCATTTGGATCATTTCTAGTGTTAAAGTTTGAATCTTGGGTGTAGTTTTGTGTTTAGAATCATTGTATGTGCTTGGGTTTTGATTTGGTAATCTTGAATCATCGTGGTTGGGTTGTTTTTGGATTGAAAAGTGGTGTTTGTGAGATTTTCTAGCTAGCAACTTGAGCCACGGATTGTTTTTCTAGCTAGCGACTTGCTTTGTAAGTTGTTAGCGAGTTGTAGTTGAAGTTCTTAGTGAGTTGAGCTTAGTGGATTCTCCACTACGGGTAGCGACTTGGTGAAAGTTAGCGACTTGTACTTAAGTTTGTTAGCGACTTGGTGTTAGCGATTTGGTGCTTAGCGAGTTGCTATTTAGCGACTTGACAACTTAGCGACTTGGTTCTTAGCGACTTGCTGTCAAAATTTGCTAGCGACTTGATTCTTAGCGAGTTGTTATTTAGCGACTTGACTGTGTTTTAGCAACTTGGCATTATAGCGACCTGATACTTAGCGACTTGGTTCAAGGTTTCTTAGCGACTTGGTTGATTTTTGTCTATAATACGGTTTTCTCTTGATTTAGTAAAATCCCGTGAAAGAATCTATTTTCCGGTTTAATCATAGAGTTATAAAATCTTGTTTAATGTGTTAACATGTCTACCAACGTACCTGCAATCATATCCACTGTTGCTGAGGATGTTCAAGCGGCTGGCTCCGACACTCATCCACCCATGCTTGACATAACTGACTACGACTCTTGGGCACAACGTATCAGATTGTACTGTCTTGGAAAGGAAAATGGGGTCAACATTCTCAAATCCATTGATGAAGGACCTTATCAGGTTGAGACTACTAGATACTTAATTGATACAGCTGAAGATGGAACAATGATCTATGGAATAGACAGACCAAAGACGTATGATGAGCTCAATGATAAGGAGAAAAAGAGATTCGATGCTGATATCAGGGCTTCCAACATTATACTTCAAGGTCTTCCCAAAGATATCTACAAGCTTATCAATCACAACACCGAAGCCAAGGCGGTGTGGGATAACGTCAAGATGCTTCTCTCTGGTTCCGAGTTAACTGTGGAAGACATAGAATCACAATTGTATGATGAATTCGAGCACTTCAAGATGAAACCAGACGAGAGTGTCTATGAGTACTATGTGAGATTCCATAAGCTTGTGAATGACATGAGGAACATCAAAATGACTATGCCGAACATTCAGCTGAACTCAAAGTTTGTGAACAACATGAATCCCGAATGGCACAAGTTTGTCACTTCTGTGAAGCTCACTAAAGGATTGAAGAATACAAACTATGAGCAACTGTATGCATTCCTTCTCTAGAATGAGAGACATGCTATGTTTGAAAAAAGGATTCTGGAACAGTTCAAAACCAATCAGGGAGAAACAAGTTCATCAAATGACTCAACTGCTTTCTACACCAACGTTGGAATTACCACCAAAGCTTCTCAAGTTATACCCATGGGTAATGGTAATCACAAACTCATTCCCGATCCAATGTTCAAACAAGCTGACGTTGATACAGCCGTGGGTAACTTCATTAATCAACTGGCTCTCATGATTAGTCAAAACATGAACTCTCTACCACACACCAACAACAACCTCAGAACTGCATCTAATCCACGCAATCAAGCCACTGTTAAAGATGGAAAGGTTATGGTGCAGCCAGTTCAAGAAAGGCAGTATGATCAGAGAAGAGGTGGAGTTGGTGGAGGCTATTGTGGAAATTAGAATCAGGGAAGGATTGGAAATCAAGGACAAAGAAAGCCTATCAAATGCTACAATTGTGGTGGTGAGGGACACATTGCAAGGAATTGTACATCTCCAAAACGTCCATAGAATGCCGAGTACTTCAGGGATAAGATGTTACGTGTTCAAGCTCAGGATAATGGAGCAGCATTGGATGAAAAGGAGTTATTGTTTCTTGCTGAAGGGAATGCCAAGACTTATGATGCTAATGTTGATGAACAAACAATTCAGGAGATAGGTCATAATCATCATAATGCCTTTCAAGTAGCTAATTGTGATGCATTTGACTCTGATGTAGATGATGAACCTACTGCTCAAACAATCTTCATGGCTAGCATCTCACCTATGGTTTCTCCACCAAAACAAACTGGTCCATCCAAAGACAAGATCATCTCAGAGGTATTAAAACTATATGATGATGTTGATGAGCGAAAGATGCATAATGAAGTACAATCTCTTGAGACTTATGAATCAGATATTGATGATGTGGATAATAGCAATATTGTCACATATGATCAATATGTGAAGCAAAGTGAAAGTGAGACTATACCAAGTAATGCATCTTCTGCAGTCAATAATGACTATGTTTTTGATGAATTCACTGCATGTGCCCATGATGATTATGTTGTCTCTGATGTGAATGTCTATAAAGAACGTGTTGCTATTTATGAACAACGTGCTAAATTTGAGTTGACCACTCGTGAGCAGGAAATGGATGACCAAATGCGTACAATCATTAGAAAAAGTAATTTTAGAGAAGAAGTATTAAAACAAGAGTTAAACTCCTTACAAGAAAAGCTTTCTAAAACTGCTAAGCAAAAACAAGAACTTCAAGAAAATGTGAAAATGCTTAATCAAGAATTCAATGCTAAGGAATCAAAACTTTTAAATGATTTTTCTAATCTGAAAACTTTGAAAAACAAGCTTGAAAATAAGTTGTACATATAAGGGAACACCATTCAGACTGCTCACATGATCACTAACCATAGAGTCTTAAGCGATAAGCATAGCATTCCCCTAGTTGAGGAACCAAATACAAAGGTCATTAAAAGGGCTAAAAGTGCTCATAAGGTAATTTGTGATGGCAATGAAATCCTTAAGCCTAGACAGAAATCTAGTTGCGCTGAGTGCACTGAGGAAGATAAGAAATCAGATGAAGTCACTAGGTAGAAGATGAACAAGAAACTAGATGATCCTAAATGTAAAGAGAAGAAAATAACTATCAAACCCCATGATTACAAAAAGGAAAATTGGATTTCCTTGAACAAGTTTAAGCCTCAAACTTTGTTAACGCCCGAACAAGTGTTCTAGAAAAGGGATTTAGATAAGCAAAAAGCAGAGAATATTGTTGTAACAAACCCCCCTCTTAGGAAAATGCCTTCAGCAACTGTGTATCCACCTAATACACCAATGCATCTAGTCCCTAGAACTATTGCCACTAAAAGCAAGACCTTAATCAGTCAATCTATCATCTTTCAATTATTTGTTGATTTTGAGAAAACTTGTAAGAAAAGGATCACACCCACTGGTATAACTGAAGGGGAAAGGGGTTTTGAGCAAACTAAAGAATGCTATTTAACTGAGGTCATGCCTTTCTTTAAACAATTAAAAGATCAATTTGAGAGTCTTAAAAAGGAAATGAATTCGGATATTAAAGAAATGGAAAAGGAATTTGATGCAATGATTGTTGAGGTTAGTGACTATGAGAGAGAATTAAAATATAGTGAGATTGAGAGGAAGAACTTGCATACACTGAATGAGAATCTGATTTCTGAATGTATTGCTCAAGATGTGTTTTTCACTGCTATAAATTGTTCCATTAATGCTTCTCAATTTCATGAATTATCTGTTGCTCTGAAAGTCTCCCACGATCGTGTCATTGAGCTTGAAAAAACTAATTCTAAACTAAATGAGAAAATTGATCTGGATGATCACGATAATTTGGTAAAACACCTTTCTAAACTAGAAGTTGATCATTTTAATTTACAACTAAAATATCAACATCTTAAAGAAAATGTCGAAACCTCAAATATCAAGACATCTTCAGATGCTCCAGAGTTTGATGCAGTTTTTCAGATAAATAAACGAGACAAAAAAATTCAAACTCATTGTAACACGATCAGAAAGTTGAAAGCCAAAATTTCTCAATTAAAGGGTGAAAAGAACAATGTGACTGGCTCCCAAATGCCTCCCCCTTTAGGTTCTCAGTATTCTCAAACGTTTCATCTTCAAAACCTAGTAACTGCATTACAAAAGGAAAACGAGAGTTTTCTATAAGAAAATGAAAAGGTTAAACGTCACTTTAAAGAGTTATATGATTCAATAAAAGTCACTCGTGACAAAAACAACGAAAAAATAACTTCTTTACAAAAAGAAATTGAGAATCTAAGAAGTCAGGAAAAAGGGAAACTGCCACTTGTTTTTAATGAGAATGTTGCCTCAAAATCATCATCTGACTGCAAATATTCTGTGACTGTTAAATACATTCCTCCGCATCGTTGGAATAATGAACTTGTGTTTCAGAAATACTGTGCTTACCTTAAGGATAGTCTAGAATGTCTTCATGAGATTGTGGAAGAGGATTTCATTAATAAGCCTCTTGAAGATCTCAGGAGCTGCTAGAATGTTTAATTGCAACATGTCCTAAATCCTTAGGTGCGAAAGGTAAAGCTGTAATGCCTTGCTCTATGCCTAGTGCCAAGCATACAAATCATTCCATGCCCAGTTTTAAGAAAGTGAACACTAATGTGCCTTCTAGTAGTTCAGATCCTTGCACATCTAGTTCAAGAATGCAAAAAATAGATCAACCAACTAATGTTCCCAAAATTCCCTCTACAAGAGTAATCAGTGACATTAATGCAAGCGGGTCAAAGCCTCCAGGCAATACCAAGCAAGATAGGACCTCACAAGCTAAGAATGTGCATTGGAAGAGAGTAGAAGACCATCCTAGGAACTTTAAGTTTGAGTTGAATAAAGTGAATCGTGTTGATTCTAGTATTAGCCATAGGCGTACTGTAATTAATTCGAATTCTGATACTATTTGCAAACCATGTAATGATGTCTGCTTGAATTCTGTTACTAATCATGAATGTGGTGTGAATGCTATGTCTAATACTGTCAAATCCCCAGCTAATATTGTTAATGAAAAAAATCATGCTAAGAAGGCTAAAAGGCAAAGGCGAAAGAAAGTTAGAAAATAGTGGAAACCCACAGAAAGAACATTTAGTAAGATGGGCTATCAATGGATACCTGTTGGCCATAAAGTTAATCAGACAATGCCCACTAGAATATGGATGCCTACTGGTAGAACTATTCCCTTAAGAAGTGAACATACTTTGAATAGGTCAAATACGGACACTAGCACTGCATCTATTTCTAATGATTCCATTGCTTCTATTTCTGATATGGGTGTTTCTATTTCTGATGTGGGTGTTCCAATCACTGTTACTAACCAAATGGAACCCATTCTTGCATGGGGATCCCAATTATCCAGTTATCCAATCTTGTCTGTGTTCAATTGCAGATCGTTCAAATCGTTCTGTGGTACCCGGACTCAGGCTGTTCCAAGCACATGACTGGAGACCGGTCGCGGCTCATGAACTTCGTGAGTAAATTCATCGGGACAGTTAGATTCGGGAACAACCATTTTGGAGCTATTATGGGTTATGGTGATTATGTGGTTGGTAAAAGTGTAATTTCCAGGGTATATTATGTGGAGGGTCTTGGTCATAACTTGTTCTCTGTTGGTCAATTATGTTATTCCAATCTAGAAGTGGCTTTTAGAAAACATACTTGTTTCGTTAGAGAACTTGATGGTGTGGAATTATTAAGAGGTACTCGAGGTTCTAACCTATACACCATCTCTATCGATGACATGATGAAGTCTTCTCCAATCTGCTTGCTGTCAAAGGCTTCTAAAACTAAGTCTTGGTTATGGCATCGTCGTCTCAATCACTTGAACTTCGGCACCATAAACAACCTTTCTAGAAAGGATCTTGTCAGAGGCTTACCAATACCCAGATTAAAATATGAAAAAGATCATCTGTGCTCAGCTTGCCAATTGGGAAAAAGCACGAAATATGCCCATAAACCAAAACCCACAACTCCGTAATGGAAGTCCTTCATACCCTTCATATGGATCTGTGCGGCCTAATGAGAGTGCAAACTATTAATGGGAAGAGATATGTGTTAGTAGTGGTTGATGACTACCCCCGATTCACTTGGGTTAAGTTTTTGAGGACGAAGGATGAAACTCCAGATGTCATCATTAAACTCATTAAACAACTTCAGATCCGACTCAACAAAACTGTTCGAATCGTCCGTACTGACAATGGAACTAAGTTTTTTAATAAAGAACTCAATAAATTTTATGGAAATGTTGGAATCAGTCCTCAAAGAAGTGTACCTCAAACTCCTCAACAGAACGGTGTAGTTGAAAGATGAAATCGAACTCTTGTAGAAGCTGCAAGAACAATGTTGATCTACTCAAAGGTTCCAATGTTTCTATGGGCTGAAGCTATTGCCACTGCATGTTACACTCAAAATCGATCTCTAATTCACACCTCTCATGGAAAGACTCCATACGAACTTGTCCACAATAGAAAACCTGATCTCTCATACCTTCGTATATTTGGTGCTTTATGTTATCCAACTAATGATGGCCAAGATTTAGGTAAACTGAAAGCTAAAGCGGACATTGGAGTATTTGTAGGATATGCACCAAACAGAAAAGGTTACCGAATCTACAACAAGAGAACCCGAAATATCATGGAAACAATTCACGTTACGTTTGATGAGCTGACCGGTCATATGGCTCCTGGATAATCCAGTTCTGGACCCTCACTTCAAAACAGTCCCATTGGTTCATCCCTTGTACCAAATTCCTCTCCAGCAACTCCATATGTACCTCCAACTGAAGATGATTTGAAAAAATTGTTTAATTCGATGTTTGATGAACACTATGAGCCAAGTGCTAATGAACTGTCAATTCCTACAACAGAGGCTGCTCATATCCCTGTGAATGAAGTCAATCCTTCAGTCTCAATATCACTAAGTCAAGAAGCGCATGTTGCTGATCACTCTGTCTCATCAACAAATCATCAATCTTCAAATGTACATCATGGAACTGTTTCTGGCATCAATGATGAAGTTAATCCCTTTGCTACTCCTGAAGATGCTCCATTTGAAAACATATTTGCTCCTGAATCATCATCAGAACCATCTTCTTCAGGAGACATCGACTCTGCTACTTCAGTCCCTCAACAATAGCCACATGAACACCTCAGAAAATGGACTCACGATCATCTATTAGACAACATCATTTGAAATTCCTCTCGTCCAGTATCCACACAGAAACAACTTGCAACCGATGCCTTATGGTACTTCTTCAACTCCGTACTCTCTAAGATCGAACCAAAAGATATTAAAACCGCCATGAATGAAGACAGCTGGTTCAATGCCATGCAAGAAGAAATTCATGAGTTTGATCGACTTGATGTATGGGAATTGGTACCTGCTCCAGATTGTGCTATGATCATTGCTCTAAAATGGATCTTCAAAGTGAAACTTGATGAGCATGGTGATGTCTTAAAGAACAAGGCTCGATTGGTTGCTAAAGGATACCGTCAAGAGGAGGGTATCGACTTTGAAGAATCATTTGCTCCTGTTGCTCGTATCGAGGCAATCAGAATCTTCTTGGCTAATGCTGCAAGTAAGAACATGGTAGTCTATCAGATGGATGTAAAGATGACATTTCTTAACGGAGATCTTAAAGAAGTCGTCTACGTCAGCCAACCTGAAGGCTTTGTGAATCCAGAGCATCCTACTCAAGTTTATTGTTTGAAGAAGGCTCTTTACGGTTTAAAGCAAGCTCCAAGGACATGGTATGATACACTATCAAAGTTTCTTCTATCTACTGGATTCAGCAAAGGAGCAGGTGATCTGTAGGACCTTACAAATATCAACCTTATCACAAACCCAACACGTTATGCGTAGAACACGAACAACACAAACATATGCATAAATAAAGAAGGAAAGATGAATAGAAGAACTTGGTGACTTGAATATGAATTCGTGTATGTTTAGAGAGATAAAGGAAAGAAGATGAAAACAATATTCATATGAAACACACACACACACACACTCAAGCACACCCCTCAAATGAGACTTTGAGGGGTTTATATAGTTGGAATACATGATGCCCTAAAAGGCTTTCTATGGGCCGTGGATATGGACTTGGATTGGATTGGGTTACTTGGACTTATACAAGGCAAGCTTATCATAACGCCTAGCCATTTAGCTTAGCCCAATCCACGAGCCCGTTGACTATTCTATCATGATATCTAACACACGATATAAAGTTCCTAAAAGTGAATGACCATCACTTCTAATAAAAACTATTAAGGCTAACAATCTCCCCCTAAGGGGTAGTCATTCAAATGATGCTCCACTTGATTAGGTCTTTACTTTTCTCGAGCTTGAACTTTGTGTGTAGATATAGAATAGTCTTAATTCTTTGTTCCTTCATGCTTTGTGATCAATTAATGTGGTTGTCTGCCATTGTCAACTTCGTTGGTTTGGTGTCTCCACGTCTTTCTCCACCATGCTCACACTTCTATTTGTCTTTTGGTTACCAATGATGTAGTTCTCGAGTCTTTAAACTTTGTAGATTCTTTGACATTGATGAAGAATCATTTTTAACTTTGTGTAGCCTTTGATTATGATGAGAACTTTTATGTGTTGTTGGTATGAGCATGTGGCGAACGATCAACCCGCTCAAGAGCTTCCATAAGAAGAAAACATAAAAACAGGTTAGTAATAAGCTGATTCCGGCACTTACAAGTTTGAATTTCGAGGGTGTTAACAGCATAGTGTGAAAACACATCTCTAATTCTCACAAAGGCCGTTCCTGAACTGAAGTCCCACAAGTGAGATAACGCGATACACCGAAGTACATCTACAGTTCAGATGAGTCGCTGAGGTACACCGAAGCATCACCTCACGACTGTAGACCGTTTGAGATACACTAAGCGTAATCCATGGGGAGTTACCGAAGTGACCTGCTGTCAGGGCTGCTTGATGTTGACCCTTGCAGGAGTTTCCATTCAATCACTGAGGATCACAATTGTGAAACCTCTCATAAGTGTTCAGGCAGATTGCTAAGATCTGCGTAGGACTCTAGAATTTGAACCACTGATGATCTTATTTGTTGATCAACAAGTGATGAAATTTCAAGTGTTCCTATGAGATCTTTTGATGAATCTCGTGGCTCTAGACTCAATTAGTGCATTTTGGTTTTCCTGAGCGGAGACTAGGGAGAGGGTCTCCTTCTTCAATACCAACGATCTCTAAGAGAGAGTCGATAGATTATGCAGGGTTCCCAGTGAGAATGAAACAAATCCCTTTTGAGAGGAATTGAGTGGCTAGAAGGTTTAGTGAAGTGCGTCACTGGTTCCATGACGTTTTTGTCTTCAATACCAGTGTCATCTAGTGACAACCAGTAGCAGATGAGTTGAACCCGGTTTCTGCCCTAAGGTTGAACATGGAGGGCTATTTCTTTTCACCCTTTTCATTACATTTCTTTTTAATTCTTCAACCCCTTCTTTCTCCTTTCTCACATTACTCCTTTTTTCAATCATTCCTAAGGACTTCTAATACTAACTATGGGTAATGTCCTTGGGTAGATCCCTCCGGCTCTGGCGGATCATAGGACGAATTTCCTATCCTTAGTCACCTTATAACTCCATGACTGTCCTATTGTTGCCATAAAACCATTTTTCATGAAAATCTCTCAGAGTGTTTATGATAGAAAACATGTTTGGAACACTCTGAGAGTTTTATATTTTCAGAAACACTCCCCCTTCACATGTGCTTATAAGTTTTGACAGAAATCTGCACAGTGAGAGTAGAGTTCGCACTTTTTGAATTGATCGGATCATGATAGACAATACCCCACGAGACACGGTTACGTTGCCTAGTTAAAGAGTTCCATTGTCAGTTTTTAGGTGACAACTAGCTCTAGTAACTAACTTGAAGTTGTAAACACTCCTTGAAAAGGAGGTTAGACCCATGAAGGTGCATATCTATCATAAGTTTCTCGAGATGGTACATTTACTGACTTTGATTCCCGTCAATTCATTGGTTCCGTCTGAGTCGAGCTCATTTTGAGATTCAAACACCGATCATTAAACATTTTTGATCACGTTTCTCCCCCTCAAAAATAGCATATCCATGATGTTTTTGAAACATAATTGATTAAAAGATATGTTTTTTGAAAAACATTTGGAGAGAAATTGATTGAGCATGAATTTTGGAACAATTCTGGTTTTATACTCCCCCTTAACGAAAGCATATTTTTCATACAGAAAATTTAGAATCAATTAAGGGTTTAGAGGGAGTTATCTTGGTACCAAATGTGAGAGATTTTGAAAAATTTCGAATAAATGGTACGCAAGATGAAGATTTTAAAAAATCTTTTGAAGATATTGAAGAAGAATTATCTTCATTTGTTTTAGGATAAGTGCTCGATATTTATGAAAATCGATTTTGCGTAGCACTTTCCTTTCTTTGAAGATCGGGTTGCAAACGGAAATACTTACAAGCCATTGTGTTTTTAGGAATATCGCTTGAAAAAATATTTAAAACCTTTGATTTTGATAAGCACTTTCCTTTCTTTGAAGCGCGGGTCCTGAACTGATGTGTTCAGAAGCCATTGTTTTGAAGTCCGGGTTTCGTACTGAAGTATACGAAAGCCATTATTTTGAAGAAAATTTTGAGAAACGAAATGTTTTAGAAAACATTTAAAGAACTCTCGCTCAAGCATCTGTACATGTCCGTATCATTGTTGAATGACATTTCTAGAAACGTATAAAATATCGATTATACGAGAGACATGTCGTGAGAAGAATATTTTTGGATTTTGGATTTTCTATTGTTTTTGTATTTTTTGAAAGTTTTATATTTTTGTATTTTGCTTTTGTTGGTTTTATAAAAGAAATGGAAAATCAATAATAGAAGATAGAAAGAATGATGAAGAAGAGTTTACAGAATTGGAACCCTCTGATGAGCTGGGTTCAGAGATATTTGAATCACCTGCAACCAAAGAAGAAGAGTTTTCACAAATAACAGTGTTAGAAGTACAAGATTCCTCATGGTGAGGGTGATTACTATCAACGGTTGTAATGGTTTCTACTTCCTTATCCTGATGATTGACACTATTATCTGTGTTGGTGCAAGTATCAAAAATCTTTCCTGTGGGAATCCATCTAAGACCTATTTGGTTGAAAACTTTTCCCGTGGGTATCCACCTAAGGTAAGATGTAGGAGCTGTTTTATTTTCAGATGCAGCGGAAGACTCATTTTTGGAAAAACTACGTCCTGAAGAGATCCACCTATTAGGTTTCCTTTTGATGTTCATCTTGTCAACGGGTTTGTTTCGGTTTGGAGTCTTAGTGGATTGTGCCTTGGCACGAGAATTATCTTTCTTGAGATATTGTGAGACACACATGATTAGCTGAAAAGACACATTTTTTACATGTAGTACAGACAAATTCAATATTCTTGTTTAAAACAGCAACTTTAACTTTGTCACTACAGTCTTTTGGACATTGATTCTTGTTCGAAAAAGACTTAGAATTCCTAGTGTTGTTTTCTAAGGGCATAGCATTTTCTTTTGCGCAACTACTCTTAGATGCAAGCCAATCCCTAGTCTTTTGTAGGGTGTTCCTAGGTAATGGTTTACTACTACTAGCAGTGCCTTGAAATCTTGTAGAATTCATCACCCTAGATGTTGCACCAAGAATTCAATCTTTTCGAGTCTTTGCCTTTTTCCTAGCTTCTTCTAGATAGTGATTGTTGACCATGTCGTTAGAACCGACATATTCTTTAACTGGATTTTTTGTCACATTCCGTGTACTATTCCTATAAATGCCAGGAGAAATAACTTTTGGTGTTTCAGCAACTGTTTTTTCTTTGTCAAAACCGTTGATAATTCTCTTTTTAATAGGCAAAGTCTGTGGAGTGTCTGTTTTTGACAGATCATTTTTCTCATTGACTTTTGGAGGAAACTGAGAAATATACATTTTTGGTTTGAAAACTGGTTTGGGAACAGTTGTTTTCTCCTCAGTCAATGGTTTTGGAAACTTAGTATCCACAGCCTTTCCTTTTAGACTTTCCAGCTGAACTCTCAAAAGATCATTTTGCTCTTGCATGTCCTTGTAGGCACGCTCATACAACAGTTTGTCATACTTGCATTCCTCCAATTTTCAATCAAGTTGTTTAAAATAGGACACGTTTTCTTTTTCAAGTTTTTCAAGAGCTTTTTCATATTTAGAAACAATTGCGGAGGTCTCATACTGGAGTCTTTCATGATCTTCAACAGAATATGTTTGTAAAATAATAGACATGATATCGGTAGTCATAACATCTTCAAAGAGAGAATCATTCAAATTTTCCAAAACTTTGATATGTTCAAAACATTCATTAGCTTGCTTTACCAGGAATTTATGGTCCTTGACAAAGTCTTTCAAAAGTGCTTGTTCAACATGAATTACTCTTGAGTTGATGTTATTCAGCTGAGGGGCAATTTGAGTTTCAAAAAACTTTTTCTGTTCATTATCAAAACTATTAAACCAGATGTTTGTTGTAATATTGGTTTTAGTTTTAACAGTCTCTTCAAGATACCCAATTCTAGTTTTAACGTCATCTAAAATGCTTCTAGTATCACTTGTGTTAAAAGGATTGTTTGAAGACATTTGTTCGATTTTTGAAAGAGACTTGGAAACTACAACTGGTTTTGAAACTGATTTTGAAACTGGTGTTGACACTATGTTTGAAACACTTGGTGTGATGGAAAACTTTGACTGTTCTTTATGAGAAACAAACGAAATACCATTAATTTTGTTCCATTTGTTATAATCAATTGGTTTGATTTCCGGATGTTTTTGTTTCATTTTTGATCTACTCTCCTCAGATAGTTCCAATGTTTCAAGAGAATCACGAACAATTATGGGTTCATGCAAAGGTTTTCCATTGTTCAACACATTCTGAGATTTCTGAGCTTTCTTGAGGAATGAAGAAGGGTTGTTACCAAGAGCCATTTTATGTGCAGTATGAAAAATCGGATTTACTTGATTAGAAAGCATCTTGTTTGTTTTAGCGGAATGACCCGTTGTAAGAAGCAAATTGTCTAATTTTTTATAGTTTCATTTTTATCTAGAATTTCATCAAGAAGAGAATCTTCTCATTTTGAAAAATCAGCAATCAACTGTTTCTTCTCTTTTTCAAGATCAGAAAACAGTGCTTTTTGTTTAGAAAGTTGATCATTTAGTTCAGAAATTTCCTTGTTTAAAGATTTTATTTTCAAGTTCAGATTCACATCAAGTGTATCATACTTGATTTGCAATTGTTTTTCTCTTAAAACAGAATCTCGGTAACCAATTTCTAATTCTGATATTTTGTTTGTATGAAATTCATAGGCTCTGGCGTTCTCTTTATAACTCTCAAGCTCAGTGGTCAATTTCTTATTCGCGGCCTTAACCTCGCGATTGACCTTACTAACTTTTTCAATTTCAATGCCACAGTTATTGATTAATGATTCAAAATAAGCACGTGTTTCCTCATCTGTCTCAGTATTTTGTGCCACACAGCCTCCATTAGGATCCACATATGGAGTTTCAGAGTTAGTATTGCTACAACTCGGATTGTCCATGTATGTATCATAAGTAGGTGCTTATGTCACAGAATGCTGTTCATCATGAGTTAACACATCACATATGACATTGCTATAGCATGGATCAATGATTGGTACCTCAGATACTGCGTTGGCGTCATAGACAGGAGGTGCGTCAGATTCAGTGTCGTACTTAGTCTCCTGAAGATTTGCCATGAAGATGCAGTTCACATTGAGTTCCTCGAGGTCTTCCAAATCATCCATAATAGCCATAAAGTCATGTTCCTCAGCACTCAACTGAAGGCCTGCGTTTTCCTTTTGTACCAACAAGATAGCTTTCTGAAGATACACAAGATCCTTCTTTTTCGGCTTAGTAGGACAATTCCTTGCCATGTGACCTACTCCTTGACAGTTGTAACACGTAACCTGATTACCCTGATTCACATTTCCATAATTCCCAACGACTGGAGCTGCAACATTCCCATACTGATTACCCACTGCTCTATTCCCAACATTCTGTCCCATCTGATTTCCAACATTCTGACCCAACTGATTACCCTGATACGGAGCGCCTGATTAGCTATGTGAAATCCAGTAGCATATCCCTGCTGATTCCCAATAACTCCGACCATTTAATCTTGATTACCCATATTCACACCCGGCTGTGCAATTTGCCTGTGGCGAGTGTTTGATGAAATCCTTTGGTTGTTGTTAGTTGGTGTGGAAAAGCGACTTCTGAATGCTTTACCCAATAAAGAGTATACCTGTTGCAAGGTCGCTTCTTGTTCAGTTTCATGATCAATGATTCCTTGTTCCTGGTATTGTGGATACTGATGTTGTTGAATGACTTGTTGTTCTTATGGATAGAATTGTTGTTGAGGGAAACAACTTGTGGTTGTGGAATGTATTGCTGCAAGTTGTTGTTGGAAGATGATGAAGCTTGTTGTTGTGTATTCACTGAAGGTTGAGTCTTTGCAATAAGTTCCAATGGATCATGATTCTTTGCCAATCTTTCTTTCTTGACTTCATTAACTTCAGCTTGGTTTTGTTTCAGAAAATCATTCAGTTGATCAAAGTTCACCTGATGTAATTCTTTTGTTTGGTTGACAATAGTGACATATCGTCCCCATTCTTCTGGAAGATTGTTCAGGAACTTGATGTTTTGAACGATAGTTCTGGGTGCTAGCTTGTTTCTGATTAGCTCATTCATCAAAGTACAAAACCTTCCATAGTAGGATTCAATGGATTCTCCTGGAGTTGAAGTGAACTTTTCCCATTCAGTTAGCAGCTTGTTCTCCATGTCTTGTTGACCAATTTCTGTTCCATGACAAAGCCGTCTAACACGTTCCCACATATCGAAAGCAGTTTCACAACTGTCTACAGCAGCAAAGATGTCTCTTGGTAAACCCAGTTGGACAATATGAATTGCCATGTCATCCGCATCGACTTGTTTCTGATCCTCTTCAGTGTATTCTGATTCATTTTGAAGACGAGAGGATGGTGGACGGGAGGTGTTGCATCAGCATTTCTAGGGACTTGGACTTGTCGAGGCTTGAAGGGTCCATTCTGAATGGATTGAATCATGAGTTTCCCATTAGGTTTGGTCTTTATGTAACGAAGCATACGACTTGTCCATTGAAGATAACCACCTTTTTCCAACATAGGAGGACGGTTTTCGGCACCGGCTGCATGAATGTCTTGTTGAGTTGCCATTGATGAAGGTATGTTATGATAAAGTTGATGTAGGATTGATTCAACGATAAAGGAGTTGTGTTTGATAAGATATTGTCGTTTGAAGGTTTTCTGAAAGTCGTACTCGTAACCTTGGTTCTTAGGCGTAAAAATTTTTCTCCCAAAATTTGAAATTCACTATAAATATCAATTCTAAGGTCGTATGAAAATTTTGAGTTATGACAATTTTGACGCCAAATTTGACCGAAAAATTTTGAATTTGGGTCCAAAAATTTGAATGTTTGACCAAAATTTTCCAAGTTATACCAAAATTTGAATTCCGCGTAAAAATTGAACGTTTAGTCTCCTCAAAAATTTAAATTTTACTCAAGTTTTCCCACCAAAAGCTTAGGCGTAGACCGAAGAAGTTACGAGTAGGATGGCTTAGGCGTAGGATTCCTTAGGCGTAGGAAATGCTTATGCGTAAGTTTAAAGTTAGGCGTAGAAAAACTTAAGCGTAAGATTTAGCTTATGCGTAAGACAAGGCTTAGGCGTAAGAAAAATGCTTAAGCGTAAAGTGTTCTACGCGTAAGTCTAAGCTTATGCGTAAGATTAGGGTTTTGCCCAAAAAATCCTTTACACTATCACAGTGTAAAAGATATCCAAAGTCGAAGTGTTCCACAAACTTATCCAAGTGAGGGAAGCACTGAGTAACCGTTGAAGCTCGAAGAATCTGCACCAAAAGTTTATGCGTAGAAACTTATGCGTAGAAATAGGGTGTTGACTTTTCTTACGCGTAGAACTAGGGTTTTGACCTACACGTAAAAAGTTTCCAGTGATTCAAACAATTTCTCTTGCACAAACAGCCTTAAAAACACTCGAATAACACAAAACTGTTGGCCGTTTTCACCCAAAGTGCTTAGAAAGCTTATGCGTAGAAATGACCTACCCAATTCGTACAAGTTTAAAACTGAAGAAAACACGTAAAGCTTCGAACTTTTTGCAAAAAACTGAAACTTTAGCACCAAATAAACCTTAAACCACAAGAATCTTGAATTTTTAAGTGCAAAAATTAAAGATTTAAGCGTGACAAAGATGACTAACGTGAGCAGTACGCGTAACCCTTCAAAACAAACACAAACACTCCTAAACCATTGTTAGGCGATTGATACCAATTGTAGGACCTTACAAATATCAACCTTATCACAAACCCAACACGTTATGCGTAGAACACGAACAACACAAACACAAAGATATGCATAAAGTTGAGACACTTCTCCACTGGCGACAAACCCTAAAACTACTCTTCTAATCGGATTTTCACTTTCTTTACTCTAATCTTTGTGTTTTCATACATCAATTCGTTCTAGTTACTGATTAACATTCGTGTTAATTACTTTCTTGATCAAATTGCTGCTTTGATTCACAAGTTTTAAAGTTGATTTTGTGATATCAGCCGTTTAGGGTTTCTTTGCGCTTTGTTAACTGATCAAGGCCTCTACTTTTTCCAATCTATCTTTCTACCTGTCGATCAGTTTAATGGGTTAGATCTGTGGTGCTTATCACGTTTTAAACCCTAACTTTGGTTAGGGTTTGCTTTATATATCTGGTTGATTGCTGCATGCTGGTCTAGTTTTTTTCTGTTCTTTTTTGTACGTGGGTTATTTAAAATGGAGAAGGGTTTTCTGACTAACTTAAGTGTTTCTGGTGCTAGAGAGATGGATAAGGGGTTTCTTGATAAAGTTGGTTCTTCGGTGAAGGCTTCTAAAACAGCCACCAACTTGGAACTGGAAGATAGGTTGAATCGTCTTAAAGCTGATGGAATTGATGGAATGGGTAACCTGGATTCGGGCATGAATGTTAATGACAATGTTCCTAATTCTGGTTTGAATGTGAATTTGGTATCTCCTAGTGTTGATGTTCATTCAGATTCTGTTTGGGGTACTAATAATCTGGAAAACACAAGTTATAGTGCTACGTTTGTGGGTGGATTGAATTCGAGCACAAAAGTGGTGAATTCTGGTCCTAATGTGGCGAATGCTTCTACTTCAGGTAACGAAGTGAGGTCATTTGCTAATGTATTAAACCCGGAACGTGTCGCTAGGAAAGTTAATTTTCGTGCCTTGGTGAATGAGATGCGCATTGAAAATCATGATACGGTGCTTCCAAAGGCTGCTATGGAGGGTGTATTCAGCCGATATGAAAATACTCTTGTTGGCTTCTTTGTTGGCAAGAATGTTGCTTTTCATTTGGTTAAGAACTACGTCTCCAACACGTGGGGTAAGTTTGGTTTTCAGAAACTAATGAAGAATGATGATGGTGTTTTCCTTTTTAAATTCGATTCTAAAGAGGGTGTTGAGAATGTTCTTCAACGGGGCCCTTGGATTATTCGCAATTCTCCTCTCATTCTAACTAAATGGACTCCTGATGTCCTATTGTCTAAAAGTGAGGTAACTCGAGTTCCCGTTTGGATTAAATTGCATAATGTTCCATTACTTGCATATTCTGAAGATGGGTTGAGCTTAATTGCTACTCAAGTGGGTAAGCCGATTATGTTAGATGCTTTTACAAGTTCCATGTGTGTTGATTCATGGGGTCGTATTAGTTTTGCACGTGCTCTTGTGGAATTATCATCTGATTTTGAGCTTAAACATGTGGTGACTATGGCGATCCCTAACAAGGATGATAGTGGTTTTACTACGGCAAGTATAAAGGTGGAATATGAATGGAAGCCGCCACACTGTATGGAATGTAAGGTGTTTGGGCATGATACTGCTTGTTGTCCTAAAAGTATAAAGGAGAATAATGATGTTCCCCCCACTGCTAATGTGGATGAACCTAATGAGGGTTTTAAGGTGGTGCAGAATCGGAAAGCCAAACCTAAAGGTACGAAGATGACTGGTGGTATTAATATGGGTAAGGGTCCTAGATTTGCACCTAGGAAGCAGGTATATGTTGCAAAGACGAAGACACCGGCAACTGCTAGTGGTATTGCTAATGATACACCAATTACTACGTCAAACTCTTTTGGGACTCTTGAGGTGGATGATGACTCGGGCATCCCAAGTATTGTTATTGATTCTTCTACTGAAACGGTGAAGACTGGAAAGTCTTCTGGTACTACTAAGGAAGCAGGTATTGATGGCTCTCGGGGGAAGGACCTTGGTGAGGTGTCTAAGTCTCCGGAGCATGGGACTTCTTCTGCTGCCAAGCTTGTGAGTGATTCAGTGGGATCAATGGATGTTGGTTCTACTCCCATAGCTGAGAAAATTGGTAAGCTTGAAAAGCTAATTATTGATGGGAAAGCTACTCTTGTGGATGATGATGG
This sequence comes from Chrysanthemum seticuspe, assembly GCA_019973895.1. NCBI lineage: Eukaryota > Viridiplantae > Streptophyta > Magnoliopsida > Asterales > Asteraceae > Chrysanthemum > Chrysanthemum seticuspe. The sequence continues at coordinate 556,572 of BPTQ01000007.1, forward strand.
TCTACCTATTCCGGCTACCTCTTCTACTAAGAGAGCCAACCCTTTTTCTAAAGTGGGAGAGATTGTGGTGTCTGATTCTGAAGATGAGGTTGTTGCTAACCCATTTGATGAGTCTGTTAATATTTTTGGTGGTGGACATGAGTTGGAAGATGAGTATGATGAATATGACTTTTAAGACTATGCGAAACAGGTCCGTGATCTTCCGGGGAATTTGGATAACTTTAATGCCATGTATGGCACAAAGTTTCAAGGTCCTAGGAAGTAATTTTATTTTGTTATGTCATATGTTAGCATTTGAGTTGTGGTTTGTTTTCTTGTTTAGAGAATTGGAAGTGTCTTGTTATGTAAGCTTTATGCCTATGTAACGGGCTGAGATATGGGACTTCACTCATATCCATTGTACTTAAACGTTTATTTGGTTAATATATTTACCAGGGTGCAGGATTACTCCCCTTTACCCAAAAAAAGATATGCATAAATAAAGAAGGAAAGATGAATAGAAGAACTTGGTGACTTGAATATGAATTCGTGTATGTTTAGAGAGATAAAGGAAAGAAGATGAAAACAATATTCATATGAAACACACACACACACACACACACACATTCAAGCACACCCCTCAAACGAGACTTTGAGGGTTTATATAGTTGGAATACATGATGCCCTAAAAGGCTTTCTGTGGGCCGTGGATATGGACTTGGATTGGATTGGGTTACTGGGACTTATACAAGGCAAGCTTATCATAACACCTAGCCATTTAGCTTAGCCCAATCCACGAGCCCGTTGACTATTCTATCACGATATCCAACACACGATATAAAGTTCCTAAAAGTGAATGACCATCACTTCTAATAAAAACTATTAAGGCTAACATGATCTGACATTGTTCACCAGGAAGTCAGGCAAACATTTAATTCACGTTCAAATATATGTTGATGATATCATTTTTTCCTCGACTGACCCTAATGAGTGTGACCGTTTTTCAAATGAAATGGGTTCTAAATTTCAAATGTCACTGATGGGACAAATGTCATTTTTCTTGGGATTACAAATTTCACAAAGTCCCGGAGGCATTTTTATAAATCAATCTAAATATGCTAATGAGATTTTAAAGAAATTTGGATTCGATTCTAGTGACCCTGTTGACACTCCCATGATTGAACGTACTAAACTAGATGAGGACCACTCAGGGATCATGGTAGACCAAACGAAATATCGTAGTATGATTGGATCCCTGATGTGCCTCACATCTACTAGACCAGACATCTTGTTCGCTGTTTGCATGTGTGCTAGATATCAGGCTAAGCCTACTAAAAAGCACCTTGAAGAAGTTAAACGGGTCTTTCGGTATCTCCAAGGAACCATCAATATGGGACTTTGGTACCTGAAGGACACCGGTATGTCACTAATAGCCTATGCAGATGCTGATCATGCAGGATGTCAAGATACTCGTCGAAGTACGTCTGGAGGTGCTCAGTTTTTGGGTGATAAGCTTGTGAGCTGGTCTTCAAAGAAGCAAATGAGTACTTCTATTTCCTCTACAGAGGCTGAATACATAGCCATGTCATCTTGTTGTGCTTAAATCCTATGGATGAGATCCCAATTATCCGACTATGGCTTTGAATTCAACAAAATCCCTCTATACTGTGATAATAAAAGTGCTATTGCTCTCTCATGCAACAACGTACAACACTCAAGAGCAAAGCACATCGACATTCGACATCATTTCATCAGGGAACAAGTTGAAAACGGTGTGGTGGTACTTTACTTTATAAAGACTGAATACTAGTTAGGGGGAGCAAAAATTTTGAAAACCTCATCCTTCCCCAAAATGCTTTATCTAATTGATTTGATTAGGGAAGTGATGTTGATATCTTTTAAGAAAATGGAAATTAAAGAAGTAAATTCTTCCTCTTGCCTCCGTGTGCAAAACGATTTCAAATACTTGATGCACATGTTGAGGGGGAGCTCTTGCTCTAAAAATATCAAAAACAATTCAGGTATAAAATGCTTTGATAATATATCATAAGTATCTGGATTGATATTCAAATGGTTTTCAATTGGTTCCAATGGCAGATGAACAATACCAAATAGACCGACCAACTTTACTTTATGTATGGTGATATAAGGATGATAAGGTTAGGTATTTGTTCCCATGATCCGCCAGAACCAGAGGGATCTACCCAGGGACATTCCACTATAGAGTGTAGAAGTCCTTAGGTATATTGGAAAAAGGAGAAAAATGAGATATGGGAAGAGTGCGGACTGAGACTGAGCTAGTACTGGAATAAACCCAACAAGGTTCTAGCTATGAAGTCTCGGTAAGCACTGAAGGGGTTGAAGAATGAAAAAGAATTGAATGAGAAAAGGGTGAAAACAAATAGCCCTCCAATTATTCAACCTTAGGGCAGATATCGGGTTCAATTCATATGCTACTGGTGTTTACTAAGGTAACACCGGTATTGAAGACAAGACGTCATGGACCCAGTGAAGCACTGCACTAAACTTCCCAAACCAGTCAAGTTCCTCTTAAAAGGACTTGTTTCATTCTCACGGGGAACCGACACTATCTATCGACTTTCTCTTAGAGATTGTTGATATTGAAGTAGGAGACCCTCTCCCTAGTCTCTGATATAGGATCCAAATATGCACAAATTGAGTCTAGAGCCATGAGATCATCAATAAATCTCATTAGGACACTTTCAATGAAGACTCTCTGTTTCACACAATGTGGAAAGAGAGATTATATCTTGAGTCCTACGCATTATCCTTGTGGTATTGCCAGAACATCTGAGTGATATGCAAACATATTTCACAATGAAGATGGAAAGCCTTCTGGAGCCAACATCAAACAAGCTCCTGGTAGGTGGCATGCGAGATCTATTCAATAGATCAACCATGTGACAACTGAACAGAAACAATGGGGCGATTCAATCTTTTGAATCAATCCTGGTTCAGGCTAAGGATTGACGGATACCTTTGAAAAACCGGTCGTTGTGCTTAAAAACTCTTTTCTTTAGCACATCGACTATGTACTTATATTTCAATATAAAAGGTGTTTATGATTGATAATTGATTTTCATGAAAACCTTTGTTGTATTGCAAAAACAATTTCTATTAAGCGATACAAGATTGTTTTTCAAATATCTTTTTATCAGTAAGTGAATCTCAATTCGCTGGTTCACTCACTCCGTGTTGTCTTCTTTGAGACGTTCCGGTTTGAGAACAGCTAGAGCAGCTGCGAAACCCTGTCAAGAAAATTCTTCGGAATTTTACCTGATCACAGGCAGTACTTGTACTGATCAACGTGGAACCGTGGGCCGTGTACCTCAATTCAACAAAAGTGATCAAAGACACTTTCGTGCGCTTTACTGCTAAATGTTTTATGCATGTGCTCCCGACGTTTGCAGCTGATCAGAATGAAGCGGTCAATCCATAGTCGCATGCTCACACAATACATTCATTTCTCAAGAAATCATGATTAGTGCATCAATGACTCTGATATTTTCACTCCATGCTTCTGCTACGCTGCTGCCAATATCATGAATCAACGAAAGCTTCCACTACTCTGATGAGAATATATCATGATCCAGAATGTGAGCATGTTGGTCCGTTTGTCACAACATCACATAATACCAACACCACAATGGATGAGTCAGAGATTGATGTTTGCTGATGATCTCAAAACTGGCTCAAAACTGATTATCACGTGGATCAGTAAAAGGATCTCCACTTGGAGTAACCAAACATGCAATGAGATGTGCTTCGGAGCAAAGTACTACATCAAGAATGCAAGAACAATTTTTAATGTAATATCTGTTTGTATTCAATGTAATTTTAGTATATGTTTAAGATGACCTCCCTTAGGGGGAGATTGTTAGGATTTAGTAAATCCAAGTATTAAAGAGTCGGTCACCTCAAGTATATTCAATCGTTAGTAAGCTCGTAGTCGTAGATTATTATAAGTTAAGTAGTATTTAGTTTAAGTAGCACCGTGGAGGACGGACGGGTCTTTACCTACTGTATGCCTGATCCACAGCCCGATAGGTGGCGTTTTATGTAATGACTATAAATACTCTCTACCTCCCAAGGTAGAGAGTTGGAGCTTATAATAAGATTTTTCTTTCTCTCACTAAAGTTCCCAAACCTCTAACTTTCTCTCTCTAAAACCTCTTATTCGCCTATTTGATCTTGTGGTTTAGTGTGTTTATGAAATCCAATATGTTACATTTTCAAACTTTATTATTGATAAGCCTGATTTTTTCTGTATTGTGCAAAAAGAGTGGAATATCATAGTTGAAGGACGTTGTATGTACAAACTGGTGAAGAAGTTAAAGGCTTTAAAGTTTCTTATGAAGAATCTTAGTAGGAAATTTGGTAATCTTCATGAAAAAAGTTATTGAATTGAGGGAAAAACTAAAGGTGATACATATGAAGGTTTACAAAGAGCCATAGAATGTTGTTTTAAAACAAGAGAAAGCTATGGTACTTAATCAATACAATGATGCTATTAAGAATGAAGAAAAGCTGCTATTTCAAAAAGCTAAAATTGACTGGTTGTGATGGGGACAAAAAAACTAAGCTCTTTCATACAATATTGAAAGATAGAGCTCACAAGAGTAGAATTGAAGATGCCAATAATGAAAATTTGGATATATTTTAAGGAGAACAAATGCCTGAACAATTTTTCAAACATTTCCAAAAACGTTTAGGTGTTGTATTCCCTGTACATAACAAGAATTTGGACAGTCTGAACCCAAGAGTTGTTTCTAATGCAGATGTTGAGCTCATGATTAGAGAGGTCAGAGATGAGGAAGTGAAGGAAGCACTATTTGATAAAAGTGACAACAAAGCTCCAGGCCCAGATGGTTATACTATAAAGTATTATAAGAAAGCATGGTCTGTTGTTGGTAGAGATATATGTGAAGCTATTAAGGAATTTTTTAGGATTGGGAAGCTTTTGGGTGAAGTTAATGCTACCCTTATCACTTTTATACCTAAGAGTAAGAATCCCATAAAGGTATCTGATTACAGACCCATAACCTGTTGTAATGTGCTTTATAAGATCATCAGCAAAATCGTGACTAAAATGATTAAAAATGAATTGTGCAAACTGGTCAACCCATGTCAAAGTGCTTTTATACCAAGTAAACAAATCACATATAACATCCTTCTTATACAAGAGCTCCTCAAAGGTTATAACTAGAAAAGTGGAGCTAGGAGAGATGCCTCGAAGATTGACATCCAAAAAGCCTATAATACAGCCAATTGGGACTTTTTAGAAGGTACTCTTCATAAATTTCCAGCTCTAATGGTCAAGTGGGTTATGGTTTACATAAGGTCTGCTACTTTCACTATCAATGTCAATGATGAAAGGGTTGGGTATTTTAAAGATGGTAGATGCCTTAGACAAGGGGATACTATTTCATCTTATATCTTCACACTTGTCATGGAAGTTTTTATTCTATTGTTGCAGAAGCAGATTAATGATAATGGCATATTCAATACCACTGGAGATGCAAAGAACATCAAATATCTGACTTATGCTTTGCAGATGACTTACTTGTTCTTTGTCATGGTGATTTCAACTCAGTTAATGTGGTGAAAATAATTTTGAACTTGTTCAGTACTATGTCTGGTTTGCCTCCTAATATTGGGAAGAGTACATATGTTCAAGAGCAAGTCAAATAAAGTATTCTAGCTATTATCCCTTTTGAAGTTGGAATATTACATGTTTTATACCCGGAGTACCCCTCATAACCAAACATCTCAACTTTACTGATTGCAAAAGTCTTATTGATAAGGTGAAGTCTAAGGTGAGTAATTGGAAGAATAAAATGCTATCCTTTGCTGGCATGCTAGAGTTAATTGCTTTTATCCTATCTTCTATACAAGTTTATTGGGCCTCAATCTTCATTCTACCTAAAATGGTGATCAATGACATTAATAAAATCCTAAAAGGATTCTCATGGTGTCAAGGGGAGTTGTCAAGAGGGAACTCTAAAATTTCTTGTAAACATGCTTGTAAGCCAAAATATGAAGGAGGGCTAGGGATAAAAGATATTGGGATGTGGAATGAGACTCTTATGTCCAAAAATTTTTGGAATGTTGCTAGCAAGAAGGAATCTTTATAGGTAAAATGGGTCAATGTGGTTAGACTGAAAGGTACTAGTGTATGGGTAGCAGAATGTAATAAGTGTGATAAGAGTTCAAGTTATGGGTGGAAGCAGATTCTGAGCCTAAAATATAAAATAAGAACACATATCATGAGTAAAGTAGGCAATGGGTCAAGCATCTTCCTATGGCATGATAGGTAGTGGGGTCCTAAGCCTTTAAGCACATTCATTCCCATGGAAGCAGTGGTAAAAGATGGTTTAGATCATAGCATGGGGCTCACAAAGACATGATTTATCAAGGGCAATATAGTTGGCCTAAGGGTTAGAGTGATAGTTTCCCTATTGTTCAAATAATTCCCATGCCAAGCCTGCATGAAGAATCCAATGACAAGTATCTTTGGTGTTCAAATGATGGAAGGTGTATTAATTACAACTAATAGAGCTTGGAAAGATTGGAGACCTAATGGAAATAAAGTGGACTAGGGTGATCTTATATAGTTCTCAAATTATACACCAAAACATTCTTTCGTAATGTAAATTGCAGTCCATGGAAGATTAACAACTCAGGATAGGTTGCTTAAGTGATATTTTGATAAACAAATGGTATGCTCTATGTGTGCTATCTGCCCTAATTCTCTCAACCATCTAGTCTTCGAATAGCATCGCCTGATAAGTGGGATGATATTGTGAACTTAATGACAAGTCAGAAGTTCAATAAATCAATTAAGAGTGTCCTGATAAGAGTTGTTCTAGAAGCATGTGTTTATTTCACCTAGAATGAAAGGAATAATGTATTTTTCACTAATGAAAAGAAATATGCTAAAGACTTGATTGCTGCTATTTTAAACAACATAAGATTGAAGCTGCCAAGTTTACATGTAAATAATTCTGCACAGGTGGTGGAAATTTGCAAGAAATGAAGAGTACTTATGAATGTCAAGAAAAGGGATGAGGTTATATTACAAGAAATACCTAATGAAATAGTCTGTGATAATACTGTGGTCCGAAGTGGTGAAACTGGGCTACTCAAGAATGGATAAAGGGGTGTTTGGGTCAAATGGTTTAATGCGTATGGTTAATATGGGGCATCTCTACCTTTTGGTTAAGCTTAAGATTGATCTTGTATATGTAGTTGGGATAGCAGAACAGTTCTTAGGCTCTTTCCAATTGTGTAGTTATGTTACCCATAAGGTAGTATCCTACATGGTGAATATTCAGTGGTCAATTAACTTGGATTTTGCTGGTGTCCTATCTAAAGGAAATGGAAATTTAAGCTATCTTTATACGGTTTATACTTCCATTACTGTTGACACCAGGTTTGAATAAAATCTTTGGCTTGTATTAGCAGATGTGAGGTTCAAGTTTCTCTGAAAATTCTAAATTTTTAACCTTGCTTCTTAACTTCCAATCTTAGAATTTAGTGAAGCTTAAGCTCTCTTCAAAATGATGATGGCCTTGTACCTTGGTCCCCATCATCTTGTTTTACTTTAAACTAAACATGATTGACAGTCAAGTAGTCCTTTGTTAGGATACTGTAAACGTGTCTGGTTGTTTTAAGTTTCAGGATTTTGGTGAATCATAAAGTAGATATTCATTTTGAGAAGGGTAAAGAGAGCTTGGTGGGTAATGTATGTTGTTAGGAATAGTGAGGAGTGAAAAATGAACCTACTTGGTCCTAGCTATACATTGCCAAAGGAGGTTTGGTTGGTTTCTATAAACTTTGTAATACTTCTGGAAACAACCCTTATGACTACCAGTTACGTATAGCGTTAAGTTGCCCTACAGAAATGCACTACATTTATGACACTTATCTGGTATCTCAAGTCTGATGATAAATATTCACAATTTACTTATAACAATATCCACAAAGTAAATTATGTAGTTGGGATAAATCCTATATTCAATTCATTGAATATCATCTGAAATTGGTATGCATTCTCATCAAAATACTTTCAAGCATATTCTACCACATCTCTCATATTTGTCTTAGTTTAATGATACTCCCATATCACTAATCGACAACGGAAAATTTAGAATAACTTATTTACTCATGGATTAAACATGCAAATATAGGACAACAATATTACAAATGAAAATAAACATAATCAAAATTTTATTTCATCAAAATAATAAATGTTTACAATATCCTTTATCCAAATACTAATCATAGTTTTGCATAAAACTATTAGCTAAACGAAATCCAATTCCATTGGCAAGTCCAATAAGCTTTTCTCTAGGTAAAGCCTTAGTGAAAGGATCAGCTAAGTTGTCATCTATGTAAACTTTCAATAGATTAATTTCACCTTTGCGGACTTGTTCCCGAACATAGTGATACTTCCGTAGAAAATGTCTGGTTCCCTTCATGACTCCAGGTTCATTGGCAAATATGATTGCAGCAGAATTGTCACAATACATTAGGCGATTCAATTGAAGGTATAACACCAAGCCTTAAAATGAATTTCCTAATCCAAACAGCCTCCATTGCAGCTTCCGAAGCAGCTATGTATTCGGCCTCTGTTGCAGACATCGCAATCGTACTCTAGCTTCTTGCTCTTCCAGTCAACTGCTCCTCCATCGATGACAAAGACATAACCCGTCTGAGACTTCATATCATCTTTATCACACTGCCAGGATGCATCACAAAAACCTGTAACACCAAGCTCTGTGTCTTGATTTCCACCATACACTAAGAACATATCTTTTGTATTTCTAAGATACTTCAAAATATGTTTAACAGCAGTCCAGTGAAGTTCACCTGGATTATGTTGATATCGAGTGGTCATATTTTGAGCGAACGCCACATCTGGCCTTGTGCATCTCACAACATACATAATATATCCTACTGCCGAAGCATAAGGAACTTTCTGCATGCATGCCACTTCAGCATGTGTTGAAGCACATATATCGCTACATAAGCCATGCTTTACTTCCATCGGCAAATATCCTTTCTTGGAAATTTGCATATTGAATCTCTTCAATATTTTATCAATGGGCATAATTTCATGTATATCCTTGTAAATTTCAAAAATTACATGTATATCCTTTTTACCAGTTTTTGATGCATAAAGTACAATGCTTTTAATGCATCAAAAGGATATATATGTAATTTTTGATTTTTGCAAGGATATATATGTAAATGCCCCTTATCAATGTAAGCGCTTTGACTTAAACCAATTAACCGATTTGACCTATCTCGGTAGATCTTGAATCCTAGAATGTAGGCAGCTTCTCCTAAATCCTTCATGGAAAAACATTGTCCAAGATATGCCTTAACATTTTCCACACTTGAAATGTCTTTTCCCATAATTAATATGTCATCGACATAAAGGATAAGGAAAATTACATCACTCCCACTAGCTTTGTGATATACACATGGCTCATCAATATTTTGAAAAAATCCATACCTTTTGATTTCTTCATCAAATCTCTTATTCCATTGCCTATATGCTTGCTTCAATCCATAAATGGACCTTTGAAGTTTGCATACACGGTTTGGAAATTGTGGATTCACGAACCCCTCAGGTTACTTCATAAAGATGTCCTCATCTAAGCGACCATTCAAGAAGGCGGTTTTGACATACAACTGCCATATCTCATAGTCATAGTACGCTGCTATAGCTATGAGAATTCTAATAGCTCTAATTTCTGCTACATGAGAAAAGGTCTCCTCGTAATCTATGCCAAAAGTTTGAGTAAAACCTTACGTAACTAGACGAGCTTTATAGATGTGTACATTGCCATCCATGTCAGCCTTTATTTTATAGAGCCACTTACTTCCAACTACCTTAGTGTTTGGAGGTAAGTCAACCTCTTCCTAGACTTCATTATCTCTCATGGATTGCATTTCCCCATTCATTGCAGCTTGCCATTTGTCCTTTTCAGGACTTGCCATGCCAACTCTATAATTAGTAGGCTCTCCAAGATCTCCTAATATAGTTTCCTCAACCTCTACGTTAATACATAGACGTTTAGGTGCATGCGTAGTCCTTACAGATCTACGAACGGGAATCACTTCAACTTCTGGTAGAGGACCCAGACTATCAGGTTCTATCGGAAGTACGTTAGTGTTTTCAGAAGGTAATGTATCTTCATGATCATCTTCCAGATCATAAACTCTCCCACTGAATTCTTGAGATACGAGATCCTTTTCAAGAAAATCTCCATACCTAGCAACAATTACTTTATTTTCAGTTGGATAGTAAAAGTAGTAACCCATAGTTTCCTTAGGGTATCCTACAAAGATACACTTTACAAATCTTTATTGGAGTTTATCTGCTGAGTCACATCTAACATACGCCTCGCAACCCCAGACCTTTAAATAAGACAAGTTAGGAGCTATACTATGCCATATTTCATATGGTGTCTTATCAACCTTCTTTGTGGGAACCATATTTAGAATACGAACAGCTGATTCTAAAGCATAATCCCAAAAGGATAAAACTAGAGTAGTAAGATTAAACATTGATCGTACCATGTCCAACAATGTATGATTCCTTCTCTCAGATACACCATTTTGTTGTGGAGTATATGGAGATGTGAGATTCTGGACAATTCCATTCTCACCTTAAATGTTTCAAACACCTCATGTTTATGCTTCAGTAAATAAACATACCCATAACGGCTGAAATCATCAGTAAAGGTTAAGAAGTAGCTAGCACTTCTCTTTGACACATGTTTAAGTGGTCCATACACATCAGTATGAATAAGACCAAGTAGATCAGACGCCCTCTCCATATTGCTATGAAAAGGTTTCTTCGTCATCTTCCCAGATATGCATGACTCGCATTTATCAAATGATTCATCATTGACATTTTGCAAAAGCCCTTCGTGTTGTAGCTTTTGCATGCTAGTCTTGGCTATATGAGCAAGTCTACCATGCCAAAAATAAGAGGAATTCAAGTCCAACTTCATTTTCTTATTGATGCTAAACATCGAATTATTATAGTTGTTATATTCATTTCCAATCATATCAATTTCAAACACACCATTCACAGTAATCGCGTTAAAATAAAATACACCATTTAAAGAAACAGAAATTCTATTGCGTGAAATAGTATGAGTAAAACCATCATCCAACAATACTGGAAAGGAAACAACACCTCTAATTATAGAAGGTGCATAATAACAATTGTTCAATAAAAGTACTAAGCCCGAAGGCAATACTAAACTAAACACTCCTATGGCTTCAACAGCTGCAGGTGCCCCATTTCCCACATACAGATATTGCTCCCTATAAGCCAGCTTCATTTCAACTCTAAACCCCTGCAGTGTATTACAACTGTGAATACCACATCCAGTATCATATACCCAGGAATTTTTATGATTTAGAGTAAATAATTCAATCATAAATAAGATACCTGAAGTACTGGCGCCTATGGACCCAGAATTTTTGATCTTATTTTTTCGCAAATCATCGAGGAAGAGAGCACAGTTTCTCTTCCAGTGACCCACTACTTAGTGGCAAGCTTGATCCTTTTTAGGATTTTCCTTCCTTTGAGTAGGGTTCTTCTTCGGTTCTGGTTGATAGGCCATAACTTGTTTACCCTTGTCAACCTTCCCTTTGCCCTTACCCTTCTTGTTGTTCGCACGCTGCAGTTTTGGCTTATTAATCCTTCCACCCTGAATAGCAAGTACCTGAGGAGTAGGAGCCTTTTGAGGTAACCCTTTTTCATAATCAATTAGCAATGCATGTAGGTCAGTAACTATCTTCCCCACGCAGTGCTTATTGAAGTTCCAAACAAAACCATTGAATCCTTGTTAAGGGATCTGTTGATCTAGTTCACAGAAATGTCATTTTCATAAACTTTGCCAAGTGCTTGTAATTGGTCCATGTATCTTTTCATCTCCAATACATGAGAACTTATGAGTTTACCCTCTCCGTGCTTGCAGCTGTGAATTGCATCGATCAAATCATAAATTTCTACAGCCGCAGGTTTCTCAAACATAGTTCTGATTTCATTAAGCATGTTGTATGGGAAATAATTTTCAAACTGCTTTTGGAGAGCATATTCCATCGTTCCCAACATCAGGACAACCACATCATTATGACGCTTATACTCAGTCCTCCATGAAGCCTTTACCTCGTCAGAGGCATCAGCTGCAGGTTCATCAGGGCAAGGCGTGTACAGATAATCCAACCGATCAGCAACTCTACAGACAATTCCCAAAGAGCGGTGCCAATCATTGAAATTCTTAGAGCCAGTCAACTTTTCCCGATCAAAAAAACTTTTGAACGCAGAACTTACTGCAGTGTTAGTGTTATCGTTGTTTTGAGCCATTTCTACAGAAAAAGTTCAAATATTAGTATTTTCGATAATTCAATTTTTCAAGAAATAAAATATACCCAAGGTAATATAAACATATAACCATATAATTTTCTCGAAAACTATGATCCAAATTATCATAGATTCATTACATCAGTTGATCTGCTAGTAACGAAAGCATATAATAAGGTAATCTGTCGAACAATAATTGGCAAACATGTTTCCAATTCCTAGATCATTATGGGATTTATATTTTCCAACGCTATTGCAAATATAAACATGTTTTATCCCCATCTTGTGCCTTGAGTCCAGGTCTCGCTTACTACTCAATTTAAGTCGTCTAACTTAAAGAACTGCAAATATGTTCATGTAAGGTCTGACTTTACATAAAGATTTACCTTTCCATCACAATTTCGCCAAGTTCCCACATGACGTAAATTGCAACTTCAAGTGTTGCAACTTCAAGTGTTCCTTTAACTAGATGGCACCAACTTAATTTTATAAAGGGTACTAGTTTTGATTTATGGTGTCAAATCAAATATGTAAAAAGATGTCATGCATTCATCTTGTAAAAAAAAAAAAAAAAAAAATTATTAATCAATTCATAAATATCAAATTATCAAAGTTTTGATTGAGGTATTGATTTCGCCAATCAAAGAATTTACCTTTAATTATCATCCATTATATCGTACTTTTGCATAAGTCTAAAGACTTAGTGTTACAGATAATTACCACAAAAGTGGCGCATTGAATTAAAGCTAATTCGCCCTTAAGATGATTTTGTACTCATACCTACTTGGTAACTCCAATTTGACTCGCAAAAAATCAGAGAATTTGGTAAGCGCTGAAGCTATGACCTCCTTCTTTCGGGTCACAATTTAATGCGCTGCCCTCCTTGTACCCGTCACACAGTCCGTCAAATTGGGTGAGCCGTTCTCACTATTTGTACCAAAATCATCAATCAATTAAACTTTTGAAAACTTAACACTTCAAAAGCAAATTAAATTTCACCATCGTTTAGTCCAATTTATTTTTCTATTCAAAATTACCCTTTTCTTAAACTTGTCACACATAATAAACAAACAATTAAACAATAAAAATAAATAACTAAAAACAATGCGCACATAACTAACAATCAATACGTGTAAACAAGTAGCCACATGCAACTTATTTGACAAAACCTATTAATAATCAATATATAGGTTAAATAACGTATATATAAACTAGGGCTTTCACTCGCAGAATTGAAAGTGAGCCACATACATCAACGAATCGATTGCATAAGCCTTAATTAAAAATATACCAAATTGCGCATAATTGATTCATTAATATATTATTGGAGTCTTCCCCAATTTAACATTTATCAAAACAAACATGTGATAAAATATCTTAACAATAAAAAAATTCAAGCAACCATCCATAACGAACAGGCATGCATCATCATGGATATAACATAACAATTATTCAATTAAGTCACAAGATCGCATACATATTCCATGTCACATAACACATTATTCATGAATATATCTCGTAACAAATATATTAATTCTAGGTTTCGATATGGTTAATATAACAATTAATACATAAACCCTAAAAAATTGTACATAAATCGACTAAAAAAATTGGGTATCGACCCTAAAAAAAATTTAATCAATCCAAAAAACATTTAACAACAGATTAGGGCAAAAGTCCTATCCCTAAAACAAGGGTTTACATAATCATAACCAAATCCATAGAACAATCATATCAAACAACATACAATATTCGTTTTTTACTTGTTTATGTAATTAATTACTCATTAAACCAATGACTCGTGATGCCACTGTTGGAATTATATGACATGACAATCAAATATAAAACACATATACATCAAAGAAAACATGCGGAAGCATATAGGAAAGATTAATGAATAATTAATTAACAAAATATAAAGTATACGTACCTTTTTTATTCTAGCCGAACAAGAATCAATTCCACAAAACTAGCAAGTTATGAACCCTAATTAGGGTTTATATGATTATATGAATTACCCCTTACCGATTTTATAATTCAATTCAAGAAACTAACAAAAGTATGTTAGTACCACTTTCTTGTACACACGTACTAAATCAAATTAAAGTAATGCTAGTTTTACTCACACAAAATAATTTTGGTTTTGGAAAACAAGTGGATCGACACCCTATGGAAGGTGGTCGATCGGTTCAAGCAAAAACACACACAAACACTTTTTAGGTTTTAGTTTATGAGTACAAGAGATGCAAAACCAAGACCCCTAGTCGTGTATATATACTCAACATAACTTGGTGAACAAGTTGAGTTTGGGTTGGGATGGGAGAACCCCTTGGCCGATCGGTTATGTGATCCCCAAGGGATTCTGGAACCTTCCCAATCTTTTGCAATCTAGTCATTTCCAAATACATTTAACGATCGTTAGTCCATTACACTTAATTAATTTAACGTTCGTTATATTATTTCGTGTAATTAATAAATAAATATAATATTTACATTTAATTATTAACTTTAATTCTCATACGTAAAGTGTGTAATCCCGTTATCTCGAATTCGATCATAACTCACGACTACTAATTTATATTTATAAAACTAACACAAGCATCATTTAATTTATGAAAAGAGAAGAAAAGAAAAGGAAGGTAGTGGTGAGGTCAGGCCACCTAAAATTGATATAAAGGTGTGAGAAAAGGTATGTTCGTTCATGTGGCTTAAATATTCCGAGGAAGCTTCCAATACACATCACAAGGACAAAGCTAGCTGCAGGCATCCACATATATAATATAATATCACATCCTTTTCAGTTCGCTTTATAAATTAACAAACTCGATTTTTTGAAGCCAAAAGTATGAATGGTATATAATCATATCTTATATATACCCAGCTGGTCGATTTATACTAATTGCACGTACACACCCATCAAATTATTACTCAAAAAATCCTGTAATGATCATTGTATCTAATTAGTCATGCATGCATCAATGCAATTAATAATCAGTTGTACGTATGTATGTATGCATGTATTTAATTAGGTTGACTTGTGATCGACATGTGCGTGGCATTATTGTCCTAGAGTAGTATTGACAGCAATAAATTATTATGTAATGAAGAAAGGTATACGGCAGCAGTAAGTTACATACATATATAGTTGTAAGTTGTAATGTTCAAAAAAAAAAAAAGTTGTAAGTTGTACACACGTACATATATACATGCAGATAGACACCAACAGAAACAGAAACAAACATAGGAAGTAAAGTACGTAGTATTATTCTCCTAGAGTAGATTGTGCACACGTACATATTCCCACCCTCCCTACCAGGGAGGGTTAGTACTTTTTATTCCCTTTGTCCCCATTTGTTTTAGTACAACATAGTTTTTTGTCAGTTTCTGTTCTGTATTTCTGACAGTTTTAAGCGTTTGACTTATTAAACTTTATATTTCCTATTCCGCATTTTCAGGTTTATAGTTTTTTGATATAAACAAAATTATAAAAATAAAAAAAATGCAAAAAAGTAAAGTGGGTGAGAATATAAAAACTGAAAAAGGCGGGAATATCTTGTACCTTTTTATATTTCATCATCTCATTATTATTATTAAACTATACATAGTCTTCGTCATTCTTCTTAGTCTTCTTCTTCTTCTTCTTGTGTCAATGTTTTGTTGATCAAAATTAATTGATTGCTAGCACTTACATATAATATGGCGCCTGAGAAGGTACATACATATCTTTTTAATTACTAGACTACTAGTTTATATATTTGTTTTTCTTAATTGTAATAAGAGTACGTTCTGTTTCGGGATTGATGGATGATCATCCAAATGTTTTACTAATGAAGAAGAATATAACATGAATGAATTGAATTTGGTGGCAGGAGAAAATAACGACAATGATACTGTATGCTGATCTGAAATGCCCCTGCTGTTACAAGAAGGTCAGGAAGCTCCTCTGCAAATTCCCTCGTAAGCTACTCTTCTTTTTATATATATGTAGCTCTAGATAATTATATATAGACCTTCATATATATTCTTTTTTTTTATGACAGAAATAAGAGATCAAGTTTTTGATGTTGACAAAAATAAAGTTACCATCAAGGTCGTATGCTGCGACCCTGAGAGGTTGAGAGACAAGCTTTGTTGCAAGGGTGGAGGGGCCATTCAAAGCATCGAAATCGTCGAAGACAAACCACGACCCCCAAAAACCAAAGTTGCGTCCCTGCCAACCGTGATACAACCTGAAAGCCCTAAACCCGTTGATCTACCTAAACGTGTTGATCTACCTAAACCCGTTGATTCTCCTAAACCCGTTGTTGATCCTCCTAAATCAACTCCAATGCAACCACCTGTTTCTGTTTGTTGCCAAGAGTGCTCTGAAGGCCGCGATAGAGGTCCATGTCACTATGGGCATGGAAGGCCTGTACGCCCACCACCGTGTGATCCTCCTAAATCAACTCCAATGCCACCACCTGTTTCTGTTTGTTGCCAAGAGTGCTCTGAAGGCCGGGATGGAGGTCCATGTCACTATGGGTATGGAAGGCCTGTACGCCCACTACCGTGTAATCCTCCTAAACCAACTCCAATGCCACCATCTGTTTCTGTTTGTTGCCAAGAGTGCTCTGAAGGACGGGATGGAGGTCCATGTCTCTATGGGTATGGAAGGCCTGTACGCCCACCACCGTGCTACGACTATTATGGGTACCAATATCCACCAAACAGGCCATGTTTTGTCAGTAGGTGTGATTGCTTCAGTGAAGAAAATCCACAAGGATGCTCCATCATGTAAAATAAGCAACTACTTTCTCAAGCGCATTTATAGTCTTAATGAATACCATATCATCATCATCATCATCATCATCATCATCTTAAAGCGCATTTATAGGCCATGTTTTGGTTTTTTTTGTTTGTTTGTTTGTTTGTTACATAAAGTTTAGCAGTGAATGGAATAATACATCAGATCATGATACAATGATTTGATTTCCACAACTTTTATGTATGAATCAAGTATTTCATTATATGTATTTCATTGTTACTTTTGTTTAGTTTGGTTGTTGCCTTATTGTAGTGCTTTATTTTTTAGTCTAGTGTTTCTTGATGATCAGGGGACTTAATCAAGTATATCCTTTCACTACAAGAAAAAAGAGCTACAGTGACGACACGAAAATCATCACTAAAGGTGGAAAAGTCGTCACTAAACCGGTTTAGTCACGAAATTCAAGGTCGTCACTTGTCGTCACTATAGCTCCGTCACAAAGTTAAAAAGTGACGAAATTAGATTTGACACTAAATTAGTGACGAGCTAAAGTTGTCACTTAAGGGTGTGTGATAACCCATTTCGTCACTTAATTTTCATCACTAAAGTGGTTAAATTCGTCACAATTTGATAAGATTAATGACGAATAAAAGCGTCATTTTTGGTTGAACCAACCAGAACCTTAACGTTCA
Organism: Chrysanthemum seticuspe; assembly: GCA_019973895.1. Classification (NCBI taxonomy): domain Eukaryota; kingdom Viridiplantae; phylum Streptophyta; class Magnoliopsida; order Asterales; family Asteraceae; genus Chrysanthemum; species Chrysanthemum seticuspe. The sequence continues at coordinate 574,399 of BPTQ01000007.1, forward strand.
ATAGTGACGAAATACCTCGTCTCTAACTATTGTTTCCGTCACCTTTAAATGGCTACTTCCTATTAGCCAATAATTACAGCATACCAACCAAAGAGGAAATGTGAAATATTTGTTTAGTCGATACCCAATACTAAGCAAATAATATATCCATACTTAGAACGGAAATATCACAATTGTTTTAAACAATAAAGGTACAAAAGAAAAAAAAGAGTATCTTGTTGGCACTAATTGTTCCTGTAATAAAATCAATACATCCTATCTTCCAAATATACGAGTATTATATATTTTCCATCTATACTTCAATTACACATCATCTCATGCGTCAACATTATCACCATACATCATCTCATGCGTCAACATTATCGCCATAATCTTCAGGCTCATCAAAATCATATCCTCGGTCTCCTCGATCCCCTGCACAAAAATATGAGGCAACAGACAACATCAGATGTTTTTATTCATCACATGTGCAACCAATGTTGTTACCACTCATATTTCTGGGCATAACTTAAAAAGGACAGGAGCACGTGCCCGAGCCCCTCATCTAAGGTCAAATCCTTCACTGTTTGCATCACCTCGCAACCCCAACACCAGAGCTACATCTAAGGTCAAAACCGTTTTCTTTTTTAAAAAAAATAGATAGCATCCTTTAGTATATAAACGCTCAGAAACCAGCTGGAACAAGGATTATGATATATATTTGTGATTTTTCACCATGAGGGATGTGACCTGTGCGTACTTAAATGCCATAAAAGCTACCAACTTTAAGTCAAATTATATCTGTTTTTGGTACCAAAACCGTTTCATCCTTTGACAAACGCTTAATCAACGTACATACAAAAATATTTTGATAACATTGGTTTTGGGCAACATTATTCCCAAATTATGTTATTATCTAAGTGTATTTGTATCAGATGAGTTTACCATACTATTTGACCAGACACAGTTAACGTAGGCAAATCAAGTGCATTATTATATGGCTTTAGATGAAACTGGTCATATATGATTCCGCCACGCCCCCATTTACCTATAGAACTACTAAATAACGCATTAATAACTAGAAAAGGGTTCATTTCCACCAACTGAAGTGTGACTTAACAAAATTTGCACACCCTTTTGTACACAGAAGCCCAAGTATCCAAGAACAATGTACATACAATACTCCAATTTTAATCTTCCCGGTTTCAAAATTTGCACTTTCCAAACACAGATCATGTTCAGCTTACTGATTACATAGTAGTTTATTTTAATTGTAGATCTAATATTGAATACAGTGTCAAATATATGTTTTCATTGATAACTCGTAATGTATCAACTTTCATATTCATCACATACAATTGCATAACAGTATTACGATTAAATTTAGGGGCTTTTGCATATACATCCATCCATCCAAAAATGCATAATTGCATATATATCCAAAGCATGCATAAAAACCATTGTACTATGTGTATAAAAAACTTGTACAAAAGATATATATGCAATAATTCACTTTGGGAAGGATATATATGCATTTTTGCCTTAAATTTTAAACCCATAAGGTAGTACTATAGTAATCTACAGTCGACCCCATCCATCAGTTGGCTGAAATAATTACATCCACATCATTCCCTATCTACCACTCATCTCATTGGCATATAGTTAAGGGAGAATTACATGTATATACTTCTTAAAGTTCAATATTACATCAATATCCTTCTCATTTTTGTAATTATATCATTGTCCTTCCCAAAATTTTAAATTCTCATATAAATCCAAAAATCAAATAAATCATAATTATATTAAATTTAAAATCTGAAAATATTATTTATCTCTTATTTAAAAACTAATTGACTAATTTATCCTTCTTACCTAATCACAATAATTAACTCTTGCCTTTTCATCTTCTAGTATAGTTCTGGTATCATCAATCTCACAATCGGATCTGGAAACAAGTTGGAAGCTTTTTATTAATATTTGAGTTAATATTGGATAAAGATATGAAAAACAACTTGTAGGTTTATGAAACATGTGAGGTTACCAAGGATACGGACAACTTGTTGATTTCATTATAATATACGAACATGAATATTCCATTATAGCATACGAATAGATTGTTGATTTCATTCCAAATATTACTTGAGTGAGGTCCTTATCAATAAATTCTCCTAAGTTTTCTAAGTCCATGAACTCCACCGAATAAGCAAAACTTCCAACAAACACATGCAAATGAGAGACCGCGTCAACAACATTGTTCCCTTGATAAGCTAACTCGTTTACCTTAATTTTATTGTATAAGTTTCTTGAGATTAATTTTAAAGGTAAGAACGAATTCAAGTAAGCATCAAATCCTTCTAATCCTATTTTGCAAGGGAATTGCATGTTGAAGGGACTATCTTTCTCAATTTTACACCTAGGGTCAAAACATTGGGAGGGTCCATTTTAAAATTGACTTCATCGATGACCTCCCCGTTATCAAGTGCTTCTCCATAGTCAAATTATTCATAGGAACCCGAGTCATAGAAAGGACTATGTTGTTGCCAAGTTATTTCATTATGCCCTAGGTGATTTCCAAATTGGTGAACGGGTGAAAGGTTTTGTGGACTTACATTTTCTATTGTGGGATTGGGAGTGGGTGGTGCAAAGTTTCTACCGCGAAAGATGCGAATCATGGTGAGTGATGGGTTTTACAAACAAAGTCACGAAGAAGGGGGATAGACTACAAGGAAGCTAAAAATAAGAAAAAATCTTACTTGATAGGAATCAAGCAAGGGAACCTAAACGAGATAGAAATCTAACTAGCTATTCTATTCCCCGGCAGCGGCATCAAAAACTTAATGCGCGTACGAAGCGCGTTAGGGGTCAAAGGAACTTCCTTTTCGTCGAGCAAGTTTTTCAGCACCTTAGGCAGTGAACCAAATCATTGTGGTGTACTATTTGGTAAGCCTCGGATATTAATATCGTTCTCTAGGGAAATAGGAATGCTAGCAATAAGTGTACTACGCTAAGGTTGGGGTTGAGGATGATTATTTTTTTATCTTTTATATATTTTTTAGAAAGCCAAGGGTAAAATCTCGGGGAAATGAATTTGGGAGTGGTACTTCTACTGATTACTTCTACTATTCTAATTATCTATTACTACGGGTAGTCTATGTCTTTTTGATGTGTGCTCGTATGATGATTAAAAATGTGTTTACCAAGATACTATTATTCCCTAGTTATCTTTTATTGGTGGTTGAATTGTCACGTCCTTATTCTTAACGCGTTGTGTTTTCTAAGGTCGTAGGGAATGCTTATGCCCTAACTCTTTGAGAATACCTTAAGGTTATTGCCTACAAAATCCGCTAGATGTTTCATAAACTAACCTAAAGGTTATCTTTGGATGTTTAGACTACGAAATCCTCCAAGTGATTCATAGACTAATGTTCACAAAGATTACTAAAGCTTTTAAACATAACGATAGCCTAGTGCATTCCTAAGACATTTACAATTAAGATAAGAGACAACCAATCAATAATTAATAACTACCTTTCATAGATCTAAGCAAACGTACAAGAAATTTAGCCGGACATGTTAAACAAACAAGCATACACACAATCAATGGAAAACATAATGAAACTAATGGAATAAAACACCTATCTTGATGAGTAAAATAGGGTTTGAGATTCTAAGATATTGTCCAAGTCGGACTACAAAAGTTTAAGGTTTTTACTCTACAAGTCTACCTCCTAAAATACTAAAAAATCAAATTCTATATATAGATTTACACTTGCGACTGCGTCGCCTTATAGGTGGGACGCCGTCAGATCGCCGTCATTAGGGTTTTCGTCTTGGCCAAGTTATCGTTGGGACAACGTCAAGTTGTAGTTGTGACGTCGTCGGGCTTCAGTAGGGACGTCATCTGATTCTAGATCTGGGCCGTCTGAGATGAAAAGTCTTAGTGACGCCCTTCCTCTTCAAAGCTGACGTCGTCAGGTGTATTTTAGCAAAAAGTCTACTGAGCCGTGAGGTGTATTTTAATTAAATCCGTAGAGAGGGATGGCGTCGCCCTTTAGGTGGCGTCAGCTTCAGTTTTAGCAACTTGAGTGTCTTCGATCTTGACTTAGCCATTTTCTTCTTATATTCACTCCTTTTCGTCCAAATATACATCATTCCAGCATTTTGCTTTCAAGAGACCTAAAAAGTGAAAAAGAACTAAATTAAACAGTAACGGATATAAAAGTGGGCGATTAAGGGCTTAAATGACCACTTAAAAGTGTACGTTTTAAATCCTTATCACAAATCACATATAACATCCTTCTTACACAAAAGCTCCTCAAAGGTTATAACTAGAAAAGTGGATCTAGGAGAGTTTTTTTGAAGATTGACATCCAAAAATTATATGATACAGTCAGTTGGTATTTTTTGGAAGGTATTCTTCATACATTTATATTTCTAGCTCTAATGGTCAAGTGGATTATGGTCAAGATACCTAAAAAGTGAAAAGGAACGATATTAAGTAATAACGGATACAAAAGTGATCAAATAAGGGCTTAAATGACCCTTCAAAAAGGTACATTTTAAAACCTTATCAGATACTGTGAATGTGTCTGGTTGTTTTAAGTTTCGGGATTTTGGTGAATCATAAAGTAGGTATCCATTTTGAGAAGTGTAAAGAGAGCTTAGTGGGTAGGAGTGAAAGATGAACCTACTTGGTCCTAGCTATACATTGCCACATGAGGTTTGGTTGGTTTCTCAATTAGGTTAATGTGTTCCCGGTGTCTATTGCCATTTAGCTACAGAGTTGGAAATGTAGGGCACTGGTATAGCTCCCGATTGGAGAATAGGGTGGTTATAGCTTGCTTAATGATGCCTTGCCCTATTCCTACATGATTAATGTGGATATTGGTTGAGTGATCTTGTGTGGAATTGGATAAGGAAATGTAATTATGAAGCTATTGTCTTGGTGCATATATGGGTGAATTGACTGCAAAGATATTTGATGTTGCAATGGAGCAACGTTGTTGTATTGTTACATGATCTGTTTTTCTCTGTTTCATCAGAGAAAGTATACACTACTTATCAAAGATCCATTACTCAGTTGTATTTGATATATCAAATAAGCTTTGTTTTGATGTATTTTGTGTATCTTTGATTAGGACTTGTCCAATTAATTGGTGTTGTTTAAAGATGTACAATGTTTGTTATTAATTCAGTAGGATCCTCTCAAGTTCAAAAATAAAATTGATAGGTAAAGTTGTGTTTTGTTTGAGTGTATATTTGAATTACAATAAAATAAAGGGATTTGGTCGAATAAAAGCAATGTACTTTTTCAAATATACCGATCTAGTACGTGATTTTTTTAAGTTTTAGAATACTTTACTAAATGTTCCAATTTGGTACGTGATGATGATGTGTCATACTTGAAAGTCTGACACGTGGCACAATTTATAACGTGACACATCATCATCATGTACCAAATTGGAACACTTGTGAAAGTTTGTTACATTTTTACAACTTAAAAAAAGTCCACGCACTAGATCGGTACATTTGAAAATGTACATTGCTATTTTTCGACCAAATCCTTAAAATAAATGTTTTGTGATGATGGCCCACTTTTATTTTAATTCACACAAATCACTACTTTACCTATCAAGTTCATTTTTGAACTTGAGAGGATCTTACTCCGTTATTAATATATTCATTTGCCTTTGCTAAAAAAATCCTCATGTTTGGTAAGGAATGTAAATAGTTAATTGATGGAATTGGAATGCAAATTTTTCTTTCCTTTGACTAACTACACATCCTTTTTAGTTCGCTTTATAAATTAACAAAGTCGATTTTTTGAAGCCAAAAGTATGAATGGTATATAATCATATCTTATATATATGGGTTATGTTATACAAACCCTCCTTATATTGCCACAAGGTTTTAGTCAAACTGTACAACCCGCGATGCACATCGTACAAGCCGATGATGCATCCAATTATTAGATACCCTCCCTATGGGAGGCAAGGACGAGGCCAGTAGGGGGGCTGGAGGGTGCGTCCCCCCCACCCCACCCCACCCCAAACCTGCCCGGCGACCAGCTTACCTTCAATGGTAAAAATCAGTTTTTTTATAGTTTACTTAATCGGAAACTATGGAAGATATGGAAGACATAAAAGAATTGGGAAGTGTAAATATTGAAAGTGAAATGAAGAAGATAATAAGGAAGTGGGTTTATGGGAAAGTGGGAATTAAAAGAGTCTCTCGGTAGGTAAAATAAAAAATTGTACTTTATACTTTCATATTAACTGTATTTAATTTTGAATTTATATTTTTTAGATGTATCTTTTTTTGTTTGGTGAATAAGTAGAAAAAAATCCATGGTATAATTGTACGTTACTACTTATTAAGCTTCTAAAATAAAAAAATTTACATGCTACTATTGGAAGAAAAAAAATTGAGCCCCCCCCCCTCCCCCTAATATTAATTTCTAGCTCCGTATCTGATGGGAGGGTGCAGATAACTCACCCATATATATATACTAGCTGCAGGCCCGCCCGCTGGGCGGCTAGCTTCAAGAAATCTTCCAAAAAGTGTAACGTAGAATAGTTTGAAGTTATCATTCAACATTAACGAAAAGACGCAATGTTTGGAGTTGTATGTAAAGAAAAAGCACATTTGGTATATTTACATACAAAAAAGGTTTTGAAATAAAATGATGTATATTAATGATATGATGGATATAAAGAACATTTGTAATTAATGAATAAAATACAAACCAATAACACTATAGATGGTGTAAAAAATGGCGCAACCTAAGAATTAGTGTACAATAAGAAAAACTTTGAAACTTAATAGTTCACAGAGGTTAAAAGAAATATATATAAAAAAACACGTAATAAAATTGAGAATGTTTATAACCTATGTAGAACCTCTATACACCACATTTGTTGTAGTATTTGTGTAGTTACCATCCTTGTCACAACACAATACTTTAAGACCTTTTTTGCTTTTAACTCTTGAAATGACCACATAAAGTTGTCCGTGTGAGAATACCGGTCGTTCCAAATAAAGACCAACCTTTGCCAACGTTTGTCCTTGACTCTTGTTTATTGTCATGGCAAAAGAAACAGAAATTGGGAACTGTTTTCTTTTTAGCTGAAACGGCATTTTTTTATCTGACGGAGATATTATCATCCGAGGTATAGCACAAACTTCTCCCACTTTACCTCCTGATATTACTTTAGCCTCGATGTTAGTATTTCCCATTCTCAAAATTTGCAACCTTGTTCCATTACACAACCCACCTCTTTGATCAATATTGCACATGCACATTACCGGAGCACCAACCTTCAAAGTTAACTTATGGTTTGGAATTCCGGAACACTTGATTGAATTTAGAAATTCAGTTGAGTACAACGACTCGTTATAGTTAAAATCAACGTCGATATCAGAAACAGTATCCGAACTATAATAAACCTTCTCTGTTCCATGCAGTTTGGACATCATTGAAGTGTTTATTTTTTCTACCTCTACATGAGTGGGTGCGAGGATTGCTCTATCTTGGAAATACGTCGGATCCCACAAGTGTTCCTGCCAATTTTCATAAGTTTCATTTATAATAGCTTCTACATGATCAGTTGTATTTGGTATGAGCATTTCTTCGGGAAATTGAATTTCAGCCTGACCATCATTCTTCCCACCAATTTTTCCATCACCTATACTCAAAATCCAATCTGCGAACTCCTTAATTATTTCTGCATCTGACGGATTGCAACCAACACGAAGCCTCATGTTTTCAGTAAGTTTAAGTACTTGACAATGATCCCATAAATAAGACTTGTTTAGAGACGCGTGTACAACATCTTGTCTACTGCCACATGGAATCACAGGTAAAATTTGTCGAAAATCTCCACCAAAAACAACGACTTTGACACCAAATACCTTATCAGAAATGTATGTGTGCAATCCTGTCGCTATATCACGTAAACTCCTATCAAACGCTTCGAAACAATGTCTATGAACCATCGGTGCTTCGTCCCATATTATTAGCTTTGTTTTGCGAATCAAATCGGAGAGGGGACTGTCTGCAGTAATTGTACACATTGAATCTTCGTCAATGTTTATTGGAACAGCAAACCGAGAATGGGCGGTCCTTCCCCCATCAAGCAAAAGAGCAGCAATACCGCTTGAAGCAACGTTTAAAACAATTTCACCTTTAGACCTTAATGAAGCAGTGAGGGTCTTGTACAAAAAAGTCTTGCCTGTCCCTCCATAGCCATATACAAAAAAACATTCCACCTTTGTTGTTGTCACATGCATCAGTTATCGTTTCATATATTTCCTGTTGCTTAACCGTTAAACTCGCATACAACTGCTGATGCTTGGTGACCAATTCTGGAATGTTATAATCGAGCTCATCATATATCAACCTATTGTAGGATTCCATTGTAAACTCTGAATTGGGATAAGGCATGTTAACAATGTTTTTCAGGCTCTTTGAGTTGCTGAGTAGAGATTCCTCAATATATGTCAGGCATATATTGTATCTTTGATCATCTGAAAGTTGAAGTCCTGACACCAGAAAGAAAGTAGAATTATTTTAGAATAACATTTTTGATATAAAGTTCTATTATTAAGAACAAAAGATATGACAGGAGTTACTTTATTTTAGAACATGGTGTTAGTATAGATAATAAAAACATTAGTACAGGTGGTTATACTTGAAATAAATTACTTGTAAACTAATCGCTGGTCCAACAAAGACAGTATATGATAGGTAGCGTAAAAAGTGCTAACGAATAAGAAGTCGTATGACTAATGTTTAAGGGATTAATCAATTATTATCTTGTAGAAAAGAACAAATATATGACGAAATGATTACGGCATTTAGATTTGTTAAATTTCTCACATAAAGAAACCAAAATTAATCGTTACAGTTAACATGTTGGAAACAAAAAACAGTTTTCATACCTGGATGATTTCTTTTCCGCCTTTCTTTATCTAAGACGTCTTCTGCTAAAATTCTCCAAGACTTTTCCCAAACAAATTCAGGCCGAGACATACTATCTGAGAGTATTAATTTCACAAAATAAGCCCGCAAGTAATCTCCCATCCCCCACTGACTTGCTTCAATTATACCATCAATGTATTCCTTATCATCATCTAACAAACCACGTGCAAATCAAGCTTCTTTGTAAGTACCATACACCACATTATCATACTTCTTAAAACTTTCCCAACCGGTTGCACCTCGGACATGGTTTAACAGCATGCGAAGATAAAAAAGCTCTCCCCAATTAGGCGGGACGTGATGAATTCTGCCTATGCTCTTACCTTGCTTGCGTCGAGTCCATACCAAATCAGACTTGTTCCAAACGAAATGTTTTGGAAACTCAACATACAAAAGTGTTTGTGCTAACTCATCAGTTTTATTGGTTTCCATCCACTGTAAGAATTTGGTTGTGTTGGCTGAATCCTTTTCAAGCTGAAAGTCTATGCTTTCGGTTGGATCAAATAACACAGAATGTTCATTTGGAAGATGAAAAGGCAAACGCTCAACAGAAGGACTTCTATGATGGATATCAAATTTGAATATTCTCCACGCAGCTTCACATGCTGATAAATACCGACAATCATAGAAGTCGTTAATCTCATCCTTTTCTTCATCTTCCATTACTGTTGTTACTCTATCCGGGCCCTTGTTAATATATTTGAAAAGGTATTTGATAGATGCAAATTGATTGCACCATTCGACGTTGATGTGAGCTTGGTACCGTTTCAATAAAGTGGGACTGTAAGGAACAACCATGGTATTGTCAAGTTCGGCACCTTGCTTCTGAATAGTTCTGCCATTATCACTCCTCTTGTAGATGGCATACCCACTTTCATCAATGAAAGTAGCTTCATTAAATTGCTTCGGAAACTTTTTAGAGCACTTATTCTCAACCATGCAAGGGCAGCTCCTATGTTCAGGACCACAGGGTTCGTACTGCAGATGTTCACATACATGTTATTACAGGATTCTAAGATGGTGATTTGATTAGCTACACATCTACTGAGTATTTATAAACTGAATATTAGGGTAAATGACACATTTAGGTTTACAACAAAGGCAAAGATTTCAACTATTAAATTTTTCCCTATAATCATGGATGATATGGTTCATTTTATTAATTAGGCTATATTTAAAAAAAAAATCAAACTTTCCAACATTAAGGCCCATAATTTATACAATTAAAATAGTTGTCAATCATACAATATTTCAACAAGAAAAATTTATATGAACACCAATAGCAAACTGATTCAATTAACAATTAAAAAAATGCATTATAATTAAAAAAAAACATACGGATTGTAGAAGTGTTTCAAAAGAACTCACCCCCAAATTGAACGAATACGGATTCCAGGCATTATGTTCGGCGATTTGCACAACATTAGGGTTCCAACACATCCAACTATTGGGGGATTTGATTTTGGGGGAATTGTAAATAATTAGGTTGGGATATGATTGTGATTTGATAGGAAAAAATTTTGGTAACAGATTTGTGAAGGTCAAAGTCATTTGATGTGATTGATTTCGTTATTAATGAGTATTATGAGTGATTTGTGGATTTGGGGGAAACGCATACTGGAAAAGAGTATGGGCGGGAATTGTTTTCATCGGACGGTTGTAATAATTTAGGGGAGAGTAAATGCCACGTGTAGTTTTTATAGATTTTTGGGGGAGGAGTGATTTGAACAAACCCTCCTTTATATGGAGGGGTGATCTTTATATATAATAAATGAATTTTTTTTAATGTCATAAGCCTAAATCTGACGTCATATATTGACGTCATTAATACACCTGTCACTTGGTTGTTTTATTTGACTTCTAACTGCCCGTTTTGCTTGCCTCAAGTTTATGATAAGGTTTTCTAATATTTACATATAACCCCTTATACAATCATATATGTTTGTGATTTTCTAACATAGCACTTTTACTAATATCAATGACAAATTTGTTTACTCACATCATCGGTATTGAATTTGGTTATCCGTATCATCAGTACCAACAATATGAAATAACATTAAGGTAGGTAATTTATTTGTATTAGTAATTTTTTTATTTTATTTTAATTCCCGGATCGTATTGGGGGTTTTATTTACTAAACATTTTAAGGACTAATTTTATTTGTATTCGGTTTTTAATTTGATAACAGTGTTGAATAATCATTCTAACCACTATTTGATTGAATTATGATTTTTCCTGATTAGAGTATGATTTTAAATTGATATTCGTTGTAAATCAGTTATGTTGAATTTTGAAATAACTCTTAATTACTAGGTTAATCGTGTTCTAAACCCCACCTTCTATTGTTTGTGTTGGGGTGTTATGAGATCGATGAATTGCTACAGTTTACTCACTTTTTAGAAAACTTTCTTTGATGGTCACATTTGTAGATCAGAATCGTGATATGGAATCGTGGTATGGAGTAAGAAGATGTTTCTCTTCTATGTTCCATTGGAATGTACCAGGTGAATTAGGTATGTTCAATTTACATGATTAGGAACGTTCGTATCTCAGCTTTTATTGAATGATTTCAAAATAAGATTGAATGTGGCTAACCTTTTAGTTAGTTGTATGTTTCTTAAGACTTGATTTTAGAGGAACACCAAGTGTTCAGCAGAACTATATAGTGAATGTGACATTTTAATCTTCAATACATTCTAAACTTTTTTGATTTGGTAACACAATAATCTTCAATACAACAAATTGTTAATGTCTATGTCTGTTTTTTTTTGGATGTTAACGGTGTGTTTGTCGCATCTTATTTTATGGGTGAAGCTTTGGGTACAATCTAAATCTTTAACTTAAACTATAAAAATATAAACTTATTTTGTCAGCTTGGTAATTAGTTCTATACTGTTTTTAGTCTCTATTAAGGTTTTTAAACTGTCTTTATGTTATTCTAACATGTAGACGTGTAAAAAGTTTGATGGTTCTAATTCATTTTTTTCTAATTTAGCACATAAACCAAATAAGTATCTGTACATGCCAAAATAGTTCAAGAACTTTATAGAATGAAAAATAGCTTGAAGTTTTGTTTTCATAAATGAGGAAAATATGTGGATTTTAGTAGGTACTATCCCAATAAATACTTTAGGGAAGTGTTAAAATCAGAATCATTTTGATTTACTCTTGTATCTTTTGAAATGTGCATATGAGGGATTGGTCTTAAAGCAACATAATTACCTTAGGTCAGGCTCGATTTGGTGACGAGTCTTATACGGTTTGGTTCCAAATTGTTAAACCGCTCTAATACTGGTCATATGCAGTTTCAGCATAATGCAAACTGATACAAACAAATTACTACTTTACACCCCTTGATGTTTGGGAATCCAAATTTTTGGCCGGATGGGCTAAAGATGTTGATATACTAAAAAGATGGAAATGTTTGCAGCGATATTATGAATGTTGTTTATCCCGAAGTTCTTCAAAAAGAGTGAGACGCTACAAGCATGTTCAAATAAGCCATATTCATGTGGTATTTGTTTATCATGATTTTATCTATATTAATATGTTTCAGTTTATCTATTTTTTCTTAATGATTTTATCATTGTATTTGTCATTTTATTTACTTGATGAACGCTTGTAACTTTAATATATTTTTTTGGATCATTCATAAACTGTTTTTTTGTTTCAGTTTTTATGGGTATGATTTTATATGACTCTGTTTTAATTACAATACAATTTTTTATTGCCACCCGCGAAACCCGCGGGTCTATAGTCTAGTGTATATATATATATATATATATATATATATATATATATATATATATATATATATATATATATATATATATATATAGTGTTGTATTCTATACAGTACCAATTTTATATACAGTACTTTACAGTACCATTATTGACCAATCAGAATTTAGTAAATTAATTTCCATTTATTTAATTCATAATAGCATCCAAGGTTATATATGGTATTTTACATTTACAAATTCAAAATTTACTAGATACAAATTCAGTAGTTATCCTATAAAATTGGAGAGGTTTTTATTCAATATCAGATTCAAACAATCTCCCAGATACATATCTGATTCCAATTAGGATCAATATGTTTTCATCAAAGATTGACAAAATTATTACGTATCCATCATGATCACAAATTTTTTACTTATAAATATTCATCAATCCCACAATACAATCACATAAAACCCTAATTCGACATATAATATCTAGAAAAAAATGGTTGAGATCTCAGAACAAGGTATGCAACATATAGGAGATGCTTCATCGTCTAAGGATTTGCAAGACGTGAATGATGAATCACGTTTGGAAACTGATCATCAAGAACAGTAAGGTATTTATTTTAACTGTTTTTTTATCCATTAGAAGTTTATTTATAAATGTAATATAACATGTTAATTACAGCTTATGAATGTTTTTTAAAACCTTCTGTATACATGGTTTTTGGTCGATTGTTTAGTAATTTATAAATGGATTTTTTTTATAAAGCCTTGTATACATGTTTCGGTATATGCGTATTATGAAGCCTTGCATTCATGTTCCAATAAAATTTTATTTATAAATTTGATACAACATGTTAATTACAGCTTATGAATGTTTTTTAAAACCTTCTGTGGTTTATTGTTTAGTAATTTATAAATGGCTTATATGTTTTATAAAGTCTTGCATACATGTTATGTATATAAGTCACTATATATGTTTTATCTTGCCTTGCATACATGTTCATATGTTATGGGTAAACTCTTGTTAAAGCCTTGCATACATGTTCTCTATATATCAAACTCTTGTTGAATCATAATGATATCTTTGTGTTTAATATGTTATGTTTGTCTATTGATCTTAGCACAATATAGGCTTAGTATAAAACCCTTGTTCATTGATTTATTCTTAGCAAAACTCACATATGGATGGTCTGGCTACCACGTGGGGGGGACCTGGTGGGTAGCAAGCATATGTTACGCCATCAAAATAGTACTACATCCTCATAAAATCTATCTTAACCGACACGTGGTAATAATTCATTGACGTGCAGAACATGACTTACTTTTTTGTTCAGTGTGCTCTAGGAGGATTTTAAGTAGGAAGCCTCCCCCCCCCACCCCCCCCCCCCCCAGCGGGGCTTCCCTTTTAGCCCTTTCCTTGACTTGCCCCTCCTTCACCCCGTTGAGAGAGCCGGAGTTAGACCTTTGTATGACGGATTGATTGATAGTAGGATTAGCGATGGCCCAGGACGAGGCGGTAATTGTGGCATTTCGACTTTGGGCGCATTTTATTTGGCAGTTTAGGTGGATATGACATTACTAAAAAATGAATCTAACTATAAGTATTATAATTTCCTGGATTAATATATTTATGTGACACATTTCCTGAATGAATATTGTTCTGGAATTATCATTTCTTCTTTAAGCACATGAACCTACATATTTTTCGTGGCAGGGTGAACCAATTTTCCATTTATTTGGATTTCTCATGTGTATTGGCGCTACTGCTACAAGGGCACTATAGTCAGTGCTTCAAGGAATTTTGTTATCGTCAGAAGGGTATTTCCTTTTCCTCCTCTCCCACCGTATAGCCACTTTCTTTACTTTCGTTGGTGGCTTCATGTTAACTTATATTTTTCTTGCTGAGAATATAATCAACCGTAACTGTTCTATTATAATTATAGGGAAAACAGAATTCCCTGAACCTTTTGATGTATATGGCTCCGGTAGCTGTTGTGATATTACTTCCTGCAACATTGATCATGGAAGAAAATGTGGTTGGCATCACCATAGCTGTTGCTCAAAAGGATGTCAACATCATTTTGTATCTGCTCTTCAATTCTGCTATGGCATATTGTGTAAACTTGACGAATTTCTTGGTTACCAAGCACACAAGTGCGTTGATTGTTTAGTAATTTATAAATGGTTTATATGTTTTATAAAGTCTTGCATACATGTTATGTATATGAGTCACTACATATGTTTTATAAAGCCTTGCATACATGTTCATATGTTATGGGTAAACTCTTGTTGAAGCCTTGCATACATGTTCTCTATATGTCAAATGGTTTATGTTTAAAATAAAACATTATGCCATAGAATATTTTTTGAATTTATTTTTTATTTATACGTACCAACAATGTTATTAAGTAATTGTTCATTTTTTTTACATAGAACATTAATGCAGAATATATAATTTCGTACACTAATTTCCTTTCTTCATATCATACATCGTCATGAGGAACAGGTACTTCGTCAGCTTACTTTCATCGCTTGTATATTTAGCTTCAATTTCCACTATTCTGTTGTTGAAGGTGACCTCATTATTTCAGTTTTTGTCGTATTCCTTTTTCCTTCACGCTGATAATGAATAATTGGATCTTTCGGCAGACATACACTTATTGGATTCGGACTGAAAATTGTACTTTCCTTATTAGCTATTGGTGTAACAAAAGTATACTTCGCCATTTCATTCTCTTGCGTCAACCCAATACTAAAACTTGGACCTTCTTCAAGTTCTTTCATCAATTTTGTCTTTTCCGATCAACTTCAGATGAGATTGTTTCAAAAGCTTCTTGTGTTAATGGTCCAATCATGGCACCTGGTGAGTCAAAGCCGGACACTGATGAAGACTCAATCCACAGCCAAACGTTGTGCCATATGGTCCTTCAACAGGTTTCTTTCCCTTTGCCCTGCCGCTTCTCTGTAATTCTGACAGACGCATATATACGGCAAAGTTAACTACTTTAAAACATCAATTAATTACTATAAACATCACTGTTATTTCAATTAACAATATTAAATTCAATAATTTTTCCGTATACTTTGTAAACATCAATGTCAATTCATCTATCCTAAACACTTACATTGACTTTATCCAATACCCAAATACCCCTGTTACATCCACTTACATGATTAACATAAATTTTTAACTAATGTTATTCCAATCACTGTAAACATCAATGTTATTTGGATTAACAATAAAAATTACACAAACTTATACCAATAAACAAAAAAACCTTTACATTATTCAATCATACAAGAAGCACCCATTTACTAATTCATCCATGATCATTACAATATTTTCACATATTTTCTAACTATAAACATAGCTGTTATTAACAAACATGTTTACAACCATCAACATATCCAAACATCCATGTTCTCATATAATAAGAATTATCACATTCATCAATTTTGACACTTTTTTATATATCTTTACCCCAAACAAAACGAAATAACACTTTTTATGATTCTTATAAACAAAAACTTATTTTTTATATGCGGATCACTCCTATTTAACACACATGCATCACAATTTCAGTTTAATCTAATTCAACAAATCTATACATTTATGTTACTTATTGTAATTAACAAATGAAAAAAACTATAATTATAAGAATAACACATAATGATGAGTTTACCTTTCATTTTTCTTCAATTTCGCAGCGGGTGTAATTTTACCAATTTTTTTGTTTAATCAGAGCTCCAAAAAACCTAATTGTGTTTGTGTTTTAGGTGAGAGTAGTTGTGAGTTTTTAATCTTGGGGATAATGATTCATAAGATAGATAAGTGTGAGAAAATTGTGGAAATTGAATTCCCGTGTAACTGAATCAAACCCAAGCGGTTTGTGTTTTTAATTATTGTAGAATCCCAGTTTTGCCCTTATTAAAATATTATCCAGCCATAATTTTTTTGAATTATTTACAAAAATGCCATCATGTAATTTTAACCATTGATCAAATGATCCAATGGTTTAGATTGCTCTAAAATGGTACTGTAAAGTACTGTATCTAATATTAGTACTGCATATAACGCACACACATATATATATATATATATATATATATATATATATATATATATATATATATATATATATATATATATATATATATATATATATATATATATATATATATATATATATATCATGCTGATCGATTTACACTAATTGCACGTACACACCCATCAAATTATTACTCAAAAAATACTGTAATTATCAAATCATTGTATCCAATTAGTCATGCATGCATCAATGCAACTAATGATCAGTTGTACGTATATATGCATCAATGCATGCATTTAATTAGGTTGACTTATGATCAACATGTGCGTTGTATTATTGTCCTAGAGGCTAGAGTAGTATCAATTGACAATAAATTATTATGTAATGAAGAAAGGTATACAGCAGCAGTAAGTTACATACATAAGTAGTTGTAAGTTGTACACACAGATCGACACCAACAGAAAGACAAACACAAACAGATACAGAAAGAAACATAGCAAGTAAAGTGAAGTTGGGTGGGTGTGGGCCTTGTCGACTTGTTTTTTATCTTTAATCGGTACGTACGTGTTATTATATACATATACTAGCATCCATATATTCATCAAATTAGATGAGATGAGATGGGATATATCATGGGTGGTCATGAAAAACAAATATGTAATTGTTGAAATTATTAATGAATATAGTAAGTAGTACAAATAGAATTGAAGTGTGTCATGTTACTAGAAAGACATTGAGTGAAGGGTCAGCTTCTTGATCCTAACCGACAATTAATCAATCATAAAATGAATTGAATGAATGTGTGTATGGATTTCAACACCCAACCAGCCGTCCCCTCTCTTTTTTATATTTCATCATCTCATTATTATTAAACTATACAAATATATTTAATCATATCGATAAAAAAAAGTCTTCTTCTTCATTCTTCTTAGTCTTCTTCTTCTTCTTTTTGTTTCATTTTCTGTTGATCGAAATTAATTGATTGCTAGCACGTACATATAATATGGCGCCCGAGAAGGTACATATCTTTTTAATTACTAGACTAGTTTTATATATGTGTTTCCTGTAATTTCCTAATTGTAATAAGAATTCTGTTGTGGAATTGAGTTTTATATATTAGTATTAGCTAGAGACTACTAATGAAGAAGAATTTTTGTGGCAGGAGAAAATAACAAAAATGATACTGTATGTTGATCTGAAATGCCCCTGCTGTTACAAGAAGGTTAGGAAGCTCCTCTGCA
The DNA here is from genome assembly GCA_019973895.1 of Chrysanthemum seticuspe. Taxonomy (NCBI): domain Eukaryota; kingdom Viridiplantae; phylum Streptophyta; class Magnoliopsida; order Asterales; family Asteraceae; genus Chrysanthemum; species Chrysanthemum seticuspe. The sequence goes on from BPTQ01000007.1 coordinate 592,379, forward strand.
AATTCCCTCGTAAGTCTTGTTTCTTTTTTCATATATATATATAGCTCTAGATTATATATACATCAAGGATCTTGATATTCTGTTTTATTATGACAGAAATAAGAGATCAAGTTTTTGATGTTGACAAAAATAAAGTTACCATCACGGTTGTATGCTGCGACCCTGAAAGGTTTAGAGACAAGCTTTGTTGCAAGGGTGGGAGGGCCATTCAAAGCATTGAAATCGTCGAAGACAAACCACCACCCCCAAAACCCACCCCTGTTCCTAAACCAAAGCCGCCCCCGCCAGCCGTGATACCAGTACCTGAAAAGCCTAAACCCGTTGATCCGCCTAAACCCGCTCCACCTAAACCCGTTGATCCACCTAAACCCAATCCACCTAAACCCGTTGATCCACCAAAACCTGTTGATCCACCTAAACCAACTCCAATGCCAATACCTGTTGTTGTCCAGCAACCCCAACCTAAACCCCAACCCCAACCTCAACCACCACCACAACCACAACCACAACCCCAACCCCAACCACAACCCCAACCGATGCCAACGGATTGTTACTACCCACACCAGCCATTCTGTCCACCCGTTTCTGCTTGTTGCCAAGAGTGCTATGAAGGCCGGGATGGAGGTCCATGTCACTATGGGTATGGAAGGCCTGTACCCCCACCACCGTGCTACGACTATTATGGGTACCAATATCCACCAAACAGGCCATGTTATGTCAGCAGGTGTGATTACTTCAGTGAAGATAATCCGCAAGGATGCTCCATCATGTAAAATAAGCAACTACTACTTTCTCAAGCGCATTTCTAGTCTTAATGAGTACCATATCATCATCATCATCATCATCTTAAAGGGTAATTAAAAAGATCTCCTTTTTCATTTGTAGCTAAAAAAATGGGAGAGAGGCATACTTTTGGTTTTTTTTTTTCTTCTTTTTGTTTGTTTGTTTGTTACATACATACTATGCAATTAAATAAGAAAAGCAGTAAAGTTTAGCAGCGAATGGAATAATACATCAGATCATGATACAATGATTTGATTTCCACAATTTTTATGTATGAAACAAGTTCTTCATTATATATATTTCATTGTTACTTTTGTTTTTTTTTGGTTGTTGCCTTATATTGTAGTGCTTTATTTTTTAGTCTTGTGTCTCTTGATGATCAGGGGACTTGATCAAGTATATCCTTTATTCCATTATGTGGAAAACTCTAAGTATTCACTTTTGCTACTAAAATTTTGTTCACAACATACACAAACTCGTGATCTGCAACTCCCTCCATGTTTCTGGCATTATAAATCAGAATAAAAAGAAACAAACTCTAAACACACATTGTTACCGACTAGCTATTTATAAAGGCAGCTCTTCATTTTGGTAATGGTAAAGTTGTCCAAATTAATGTATGCCTTGATGTTGGACGATGAACCTATCTTCTACTAATGCTACCTGCTGAAAGATCGTTTGCTGTCAATGTTCCCGAGTTATCAAGATCTAGATTCTTGAATCCTTCCATCACACTCACAATAAGTTGATCACTTACCAACCCCATCTCTTTCAGCTTATACACTACGTATTCTGCAGGACTGCATAATTTACCATTATTGCTAGTTAATATCGTCTATCCAAAGTAAGTAAAACCTGTTGGACTATAATGAAGTTTGCTACATATTGATTAGAAAAAATCACTTACCTGACACTTTTATCATTGTCTAAATCAGCATTCTCAATATCCTGAATTGTCAGTTTTCTGTGAAGTACCCAATCCACAAGCTGTTTTTGTCTATTTTCTGTCCATAGCTCAACCAAGTATACAAATAGTTGCGCCAACAAGATAGTACTTACCAATTAAAGATAAAAAATACGTTCATTAATAACGTGGATGCCGGCAGCATTGTGATGTGTACACGGCCGTCTCGTCGTTTTTGGTGGCCCTGTGCCATAATATGAAATAGGCCCCTTAATCTTTCAACAATTTGTATACAATGCAGAAAGTTTCATTAATAATTTAAGGGTTTTGCTAATGGAAGTTCTGAGGCACTTTATTTTTCATACTTTTATTTTGGTACTTACTAAGGTACAAATCTTCACCATCCATTTAATTTGATCTAATGGTGGGGATAAACCTAAGATTAAATATGGAAACCTAAGTCCATTTCTTTTTTTCTATTTTTCTTTGTCTTTTTTACTTTCTTATTTATTACTACCCCCGTCACAAAATTATAGTCCTTATTTGACTTTTTCGGTCTTTCTTTTTCAACTTTGACCTTAAATATTTTTGTTTATGTTATATAATAGTTGATAAAAATTATACCAAATGAAAATAAATTAAAAACACAATCTATTCATATATTTTGCATCAAGTATTATATAACACAAAAAAAAAAATACTTAAAGTCAAAGTTGTAAAATAAAGACTGAATTTTTTTTTTATTATTTTTTTTGTAAATCACGTTTTTATTATGTAAATCATGTTTTTTTTTTTTTTTTTTTTTTTTTTTTTTTTTTTTTTAATTCACGTTTTTTATGCATTTTTTAAAAAACTTTTTAATTCAAGTTTATTTTCTTCGCTTTCATAAGTTTCGCCTAATTTAGTCCGTTTTCATACGTTTTCGTCTGTTTTTTTACGTTTTTGTCTGTTTTCAGACGTTTTCGTCCGTTTTTATACGTTTTCATCCGTTTTCAGTCGTTTTTCATCCGTTTTTATACGTTTTCGCCCATTACGTTTTTGTCCTTTTTCGTAAGTTTTTGTCTGATTTAGACGTTTTGTCTGTTTTCATACGTTTTCGTCCGTTTCTTACGTTTTCGTACATGTTTAGACGTTTTCGTCTGTTTTCAGACGTTTTCGTCCGTTTTTATATGTTTTGGTCCGTTTTCGTCTTTTTCATACGTTTTCGTACGTTTTTGTCCGTTTTCAGACGTATTTGTCCGTTTTCATACGTTTTCGTCCGTTTCTTATGTTTTCGTACATTGTTATACGTTTTCGTCTGATTTCAGACGTTTTCGTCCGTTTTAATACGTTTTCGTCTGTTTTCATATGTTTTCGTCTGTTTTCTTATGTTTTCGCCCGTTTACATCCGTTTTCATACGTTTTCGTCTGTTTTCTTACGTTTTCGTTTGTGTTCGTCCGTTTTCTTAGGTTTTCGTTTATTTTCATATGTTTTCGTCCGTTTTCTTTCGTTTTCGTCCATTTTTCATATATTTTCGGCCGTTTTCAGACCTGTTTTTACGCTTTCATACGTTTTCGTCCGTTTTCTTACGTTTCTGTTCGTTTTCTTACTTTTTCGCCATTTCGTCCATTGTCATACATTTTCTTTCGTTTTCATACAATTTCGTTCGCTTTCATACGTTTTCGTCCATTTTCAACCGTTTTCTTTCGTTTTCGTCCCGTTTCATACGTTTTTGTACACTTTCATACGTTTTCGTCCGTTTTCACACATATTCGTCCGTTTTCTTACGTTTTCGTCTGTTTTCATTCATTTTCGTCCATTTTTAAATGTTTTTGGCCATTTTCAGATGTTTCTGATATCACAATTGATATTCTGATTTCACAATTGATATTCTGAATATTACAAGTGATATTCAGAATATCACAAGTGGTATTCTGAATATCACAAGTGATGTTCTGAATATAACAAGTGATATTCTGTGATATTCAGAATATCACAAGTGATATTCTGTGATGTTTAGAATATCAAAAGTGATATTCTAAATATCACAAGTGATTTTCTGAATATTACAAGTGATTTTCAACTAATGTTTTGTAATATGAAAATCACAAGTGATAGATATTCAGAAAATCATAAGTCGTATTCAGAATATCATAAGTGATATCCAGAAAATCACAAGTGATATTTTGAATATCATTGAATATCACTTGTGATATTCAGAATTTTCTTGATTTTATTACATTTGAAGTAATGAGTGATTTTTATTGGATGACATTTCCGATAAAAGTGGATAAAATCCCTAAAAAAACACTTCATTCTCATTTGGTGAATTAGTTTCTTAAAAATAATTGTAATAAAAATGATCATATTAACAACAGCCCTAAGGACTTGCGTTAGCAAAACCCATAATTTAATATTGCAAATACTTTAACAAGTAGAAACGTAATAAAGATATGGACAAACTATACAAGTTTGAATAACAAAAAGAAAAATAAAAGCACATCAAGGTATGTACTATGTAACCATGAATATCACAACATAAAAGGATATTTTGTAATTGTAAAAAATTAAAAAAAAAAAATATATATATATATATATATATATATATATATATATATATATATATATATATATATATATATATATATATTCGTAATTTAATATATCAATTATATTTATTAGATATATTTTTTCTATTAAATATATTTGAGTAAAGTCCAAAATACATCCTTGTGGTTTACCTTTTGTCTCACTTTACATCCCTAAACTTTTTTTTGGCACAAAACCATCCCTCCGTTAGTAAAGTTGGCACAAATACATCCCTCTGTCAGTAAAATCAGTTAATGAGGACTAACGATGCAATAAAATAAATTACACCGTTAGTCCTTAGTCTTGTCATTTGGATTTATGTTACCCCGCGCCCCCCAAGGTTCTTGGTCTTGTCATTTGGATTTAATACATTTGAAGTATTTAAAGGAAACAAGTTAGGGTTTTTAGTCATTTTCTAAAACCCTAGACTTACTCCCTCCTCCACTCACAGCTCCGGCCACCACCCCACTCTCTACCGCCGCCACCATTATCGGCCACCTCCTGCCACCACAGCTATTAGCCGCCACCACCACTCTCTTGGATCGATAAGAGCAAGGAAATCAGTTTAGATCGGGGAGAAGGTTACGAATTGATTCTCTTGGCGCCTTTGTTCGTGTTAGTCTGTGGTTGTTCGTGATAACATCATCACTACAGCTGCACCACCACCGTCATCTCACTACCTCTTATTCTCACTCATACCCTTGGTATGCCAAAAGTAAATCTCATTCTTGTTATATTTTTATATGTAAAACCGGTTATAAACCGAATGGTATTATTTTTCATGGAATTAAGAAGGAGCTTAAACATGCTTGAAAATGTTTTACATGATTCGTGTGGTGTTAAAGATTTAAAAAGGGTGTTTGTTTGATTTGGGTTTGTAAACGGGTCGGGTTGAATCCGGGTATGATTTGCAGATTTTGTCATGGGTCGAATCTGAGGTGTTTGTAAAAATCATATGAAAATAGTGTTTGTGGTTATTTTTGCTTCGGTTAATGTGACACCCGACTAGGGTGTGTTCGGTTTAGTTTAACTCTGACAGAACCCCCACATAGGGCGTTGGGTGGCGGTGGGTGGAGGTGGTGGGTGGTGGCGTTGGGTGGTGGTGGGTGGAGGTGGTAGTTGGTGGTGAAGGTGGCGTTGATGGTGGTGGTGGCGTTGGGTGGTAGGTGGCGGTGGAGTGCACCGTTAGTCCTTAGGACTAACGATGCAATTTATTTTATTGCATCGTTAGTCCTAAGAATAACGGTGCAAATATTTTCTCTTCCGTTAGGAGATAACGGAGAAATACTTGCACCGTTAGTCCTCATTAACTGATTTTACTAACAGAGGGATGTATTTGTGCCAACTTTACTAACGGAGGGATGATTTTGTGCCAAAAAATAGTTTAGGGATGTAAAGCGAGACAAAGGGTAAACCACAGGGATGTATTTTGGACTTTACTCAATATATTTAAAATAATCATTTGGATATATTTGATAATTTTAAGGCTTTGAAAAGATATATATGTAATTATGAGTTTTGATTGGATATATATGCAACTACAAGTCTTTGAAAAGATATATACGAAATTCCCCCATGAATACAAAGTGGATCTCTTTTAGTCTTTTTCATCAAATTTTGTTGGACTTCTTTCTTTGCTCATTGCCTAGCAATTATAGTTAATTTACTGCAATTGGAGGCCCCGTTTAGTTGTGGGCCCTGTGCATTGCACACCCCATCAACCGGCCATGGATGTGTATTAAAAGCTTTTTTCAAATCACTTAATTTAGGAAACAACCCTTATGTGTGGCTTAAATAGATATTCGGAAATTGATCCGTCACGATTTCGAACACAAGAACTATGAACAAATGTTTAAAGCAGAAAGTGATCGATTATCTAAAATGCAAATAACAACCGAAGTGAAGACACAATATTTTGAATGGACTTTCTTTGTATTATATTTCTCCCAAACAATATGCTCACTGTATTTCTTTTTTTGTTTGAGGCCCCTAACCTTCTATCACTACTGCTATTTATAATATATACTAGTTTATTGACTCGTAAAATTCACGAGGCCTTAAAAAATCGTTGACAGTGTTTATATAAGAGATCGATTTATGATATTATGTAAAAATTTACATGTTAGATGTCTGAATAGAAAAAATTAATGCTAAACATTTAATGTGATTGGTAGCTATTAACGTCGAACAAATATTTTTTGTTAATGAGTTATATATGTTTATGTTAACGTAATTATTGTGACAGAATAACTTTAATACGGAGTATTATTTTAATCTATGCAATATTATTTAATATAGTAAAATTACATTTAACGTTTTAGATCATGTTATTGTTCATACGGTTAAACTCGTTTAAACATCTAAAACGGTTAACCGTGAACCGAACCGTGGGTAACCGCTCATTTTGGGTACCCGTATGTCCGGTTACCCGCTTAGTGCGATTCGGTTTCGGGTAGTAAAATGAATTACCCGCCCCGCGATGGATAGTTTAAATCTTCCAACTAACCGAATCGAAACACCCCGTGAACACCCCTAATATTTTTTTAAAACGTTAAAATTGTGTTGGTATGAAAAGAAATATGTTTATAGAAGAGAACTATTTTTGATATTATGTGAATGAATGATATGTTAGTTAGACGTATGAATATAAAATATTCATTCTACATAAAAGAGAAAGAGTAAAAATAAGGTAACAACAAAATAAATAAAACCTGTAACAACAAACACAAATAATATTTCATGGCATTTTATAAAAATTTGATAAAAATAACTTTTTAAATTAACACTTATAAAATATGAGAAATATGTTGCGAAAAATATGAAAAAATATTATATATGAAATAAGTTAAGTCCTATTTTTTTTACATTGAACAAATAAATGGTTGATTGTTAAGAATATTTGAGTAAATAATATAATACATTGGATTGGGAAACTAATGTAAGTATTATACTATTATATACTTAATAGATATATAAAAAAACAATATGTACAATTTCCATATAGTATTACGAGAAAAGTTTCACACAGAACACGTTTTATCTAAAGAATAAATAAGTAGATCTCAACCATCCATACCCTTTGAATTCAACGGATTAGATTCTATTTACATTTTAAATTAAAATTATACTTAGGGTATTTTTGATAAATTCACATTATTTTATAACTAATCACAAAATTACACTAAAAAACACACACAGATCACACACGCTCTCTTTTGAAACCGCCCCCAAACCATTATACGATCCCAATCCACCGGAAACCGCCCCCAAACCACCAAAACCACCGCGAAACCCTAATTGTGAAACATCATTCATTTAAAATGGATATTCGAGACGAATTAGCTCTATCTAAAGTCGATTTATTGGCCAAACCTGATTCATCTAAAGTTCCCGATCAAAAGAAGCTTTGAAATGTCGATTCTGGTATATTTTTAGCTTTTTTGGTTCTATTAATTAGTAGATGTTGATTCATTGCTTATTTTATTGCTTATTCTTTATTATTTTTTGATTAGTTATAAAATAGAACCAGTAGATGTACTGACTGAAGTTTGTGATGGAATGAGTTTTTGGATTAGCTTATTTTTTGCTTATAGGAATCAGTAGATTGAATATTTTGTGATTGATTAGCTTATTATTTTGCTTATAGGAATCAGTAGATTGTAGTGTTTACTGATGTTAGAGCTTTTTTGGATTAGCTTTTACTGATGTTAGAGTTTTTAGATTAGCGTTTACTGATTAGTTTTTGGATTAGCGTTTACGGATGTTAGATATTGTTAGCGTTTACTGATGCTAACACAAATATTTCTAAGTTAAATCTACGCAGATTAGTATAGACAAATCAATTAAGTAAGTAGAGACAATTCAATGAAGTTGTCTAATCGTCATGCAAACATCGCATAGGTAAAGAGATATCTGGTCCAACGTAGGCGCATAGGCTGCGTAGATCACATGAACAGAAAAGTAAGTAGCAATGAAGAGAAAAGTAAGTGTCAATGAAGTTGAAGTAATCGGATAATGAAGTTGTCTAATCGTCATGCAAACATCGCACAGGGAAAGAGTCCAACGTAGGCGCATAGGCTGCGTGGATTAGGTGCTAAAGATTATGTTTACTGATTTTTTGTACTTTGGTTAGCATAGGCGCATTGGTTAGCATGATATTGCGTAGGTTAGTGTTTACTTTGATGTTTGTTGTTGTGTTTGTGTTTACTGATGTTTGATACATTTGATGGTGTGATATTGCTAGGTTAGGATATGCTGATTTAACGAGAATGTTAGTTAACGAGAATGTTATTACTAGTAGTAAACATATAACTAGATTCTTCTGTTTTATTCTGAATCCCATGAGATTCATACGGATTCAGTATGAATCTCATGGGATTCATACTGAATCCCATGGACTTCTTAATGCTCTGTTATTGTAACTAATGTTTTTTAATGTTTTTTTATGTTAGGTGTTGTCAGTGGTTCTCCAAGGAAGAAGTGGGTTACAAAATCAGATATCCGTCAGTTAGGGGTCGTCCAACCTGATGTTGTTCAGGAGAAGGAAATGGTTGAAAAGGAGAAGAAGGTGCCAAAGAAGAAGGTGTCAGAGAAGAAGGTGCCGGAGAAGGCACCGGTTGAAAAGGAGAAGAAGGTGCCGGAGAAGGCACCGGTTGAAAAGGAGAAGGTGTCGGAGAAGGCACCGGTTGAAAAGGAGAAAGTGCCGGCTGAAAAGGAGAAGAAGGTGCCGGAGAGGGCACTGGTTGAAAAGGATAAGGTGCCGGAGAAGGCACCGGTTGAAAAGGAGAAGGTGCCGGAGAAGGCACCGGTTGAAAAAGAGAAGGTGCCGGCTGAAAAGGAGAAGAAGGTGCCGGAGAAGGCACCAGTTGAAAAGCAGAAGGTACCGACTGAAAAGGATAAGAAGGTGTCGGAGAAGGCACCGGTTGAAAAGGAGAAGAAGGTGCCGGAGAAGGCACCGATTGAAAAGAAGAAGGTGCCGGATAAGGCACTGGTTGTTCAAAAGGATAAGGCTACTGGTGTTGAAAAGAAGAAGGAGCAGGCTACTGGTGTTGAAAAGAAGAAGGAGCAGGCTACTGGTGTTGAAAAGGATAAGGCTTCTGTTTTTGTTACCTATAAGTCAAGGGGTAAGGGTGATCTTACGAAGGGTAAGCAACAGGTTAATGTGCCAGCTGTTTTAAAGGATAAGTCGCCGGTTACCAAGGATAAGCCAAAGAATAGGTCGTCTAAGGTTGAGATTCCGATTAAGGATAAGTCGCCGATTATCAAGGGTAAGCCAAAGGATAAGTCATCAAAGGTTGAGACGACGTCTGTTGAAGCAGTTCAGGCAGAAGATAAACCAAAGCGGAAAAGAGGTTTATCAAAAGTTGACGAGAGTAAAAAAAACTGAAGGTCAAGCTGCAAAAAGGTGTAGTTTCTTATAAATTTGTCTTTTTATTCTATTTTCTACCTTTTTTTATCCCATTGGATTTCATATGGAATCCCATGGGATTTCATATGGAATCCCATATGAAATTTGATCATACTTTATGTGATTTATACAAAATCCCATGGGATTCATATTGAATCCCATGAGATTCATATGGGATTCATATTGAATCCCATGAGATTCAATATGAATCCTGTGATTCATACTTGATCCCATGGGATTTTATCATGGTATTTTATATGATCAGTTTATTGATATTATGTTTTTTTTTAATGTAGATGCTGATGAACTTGAAGATAAAAAGAATTTGAAGGGTAAGGGTGTGTTGAAGAGAAAGAGGGACGATGCGGACCAACTTACGATGAATGAGGGCTTTATTAAGAAACTTATGAAGAATCTGATGAATACGTCGTTTATTAAGGAGGCATCTGATGAACAGACTGTATTAGAGTCGAAGAAGAAAGGTAGGAAGAAAGAAAAGCAGTTGACTCCTGAAGAAGAAGCACATGAACAGTATCTTTCTCATTTTCCAATTCTTCATGCAAGGACAACACCAACTTCTCTTTTTTCTGCCATCCGTGATTCAAAGGTTAATATGGAGAAGTTTTTGGCAGAGATGGGATTTAGTTCATTATACAATGTTGCCATAGATTGCATTCCATCAAAGTTGGGAAGGTATGTGGTATCAAAGTTTAATGCAGAAACTTATGAGTTGATTTTGGATAATGGCAAGTCAATCAAGGCCACTACTTCCAAAATTCAAACATGTTAGGTGTTCCGATTGGTGGTTCTTCTCTTTTTTCTTTTGAACCCCAATCAGTTGATGACGAGTTTGTGAAGGATTGGGTTAGTCAGTTTTACCCTAAAGGACTTAAGGATATCCGAGTGAATGATATTGCTTCAAAATTGATTCAGTCTCAGCAAGTTGATTTCAATTTTAAAGTAAACTTTCTAACAGTTTTTTCAAATATTATAGGTATGGTTGATGGGTTGAAGGGCCAGAACTGTTTGGATGTAGTTTTAAGGCTTCGTGAAGATACTAAAATAAGTGATATTGATTGGTGCGACTACATTCATAGCTGCCTTAAACACAGTAAACTCCCGACAACTCTATCTAATCAATACACCGGTCTATATACCTTCCTCGTTGTAAGTTTCTAAATTGTTTTCATGTTTGTTTGATGTTTAAACGTGTTTATTTTACCGATTTGTTGTAACTTTCTTTTACATTTTTTTGTTTTTTGTTTTTTAGCTTTTGTATTTAGATTCAACAAAGTTCGATAGGATTTCTGTTGTTCGTACACGTCCAGCTATCAAAAGCCGGTCTTCATACTTGATGTCACAAAGACAGGAACTCGAACTTAAATTAGAAGTTATGGGTGTGCTAGAACTTCAAGAAGAATGGACTGAATCTGAGGTTCAAGAGGCTGAAGGGTTTATTTGTGAAGGTGTAACTTCTTTTAAAGAGGTTCGTTTAACTTTTGTTTCTTGTTTTTCATTTATTGTTTTTAAAGAGACTAAATCCCATGGGATCATGTTTGGAATCTCATGGGATTTTGACAAAATCCCATGGGATTCACAATGAATCCCATGAGATCATGTTTATAATCTCATGGGATAATGAATCCCATGGGATCATATTTGGAATCTCATGGGATTTTGACAGAATCCCATGGGATTCACAATGAATCCCTTGTAATCAAGTATCTTTTATGTCTATTACAATGTGCTTTATTATGACTATTACAATGTGATTTATTCCAGGATTTGTTTAACAAATTTGAAGCAAAGTTAGATTTGATTTGTAATGAAAGACTTGCTGTTGAAGGTTATTTGAAGAAAGCTATTTCAGATTACCCTGGTGATGTAAAGCTCCTTGAACTACATGAAAAGTATGCTCAAATTTTCAAGTAACCAATGCCATTAAATGATGAAGATGTTAGTGTCGGAGATGATGGAAATAGGGAGGATGACGATGATGATGATGGTAATGGGGATGATGATAATGATGATGGTAATGGGAAGGATGACGATGATGAGGGTAATAGGGAGGATGATGATGATGATGATCAGGATGGGAATGATAGGGTAACTTTAGAAGATTTTGGCAACGAACCATCTGGTGTTGATCTAGATGCCAAGAAACAAGATGATACAACTGTGGTTGATGAATCTGAAAAAAGAGAGGATGATGAAGTTCTCGAGAAGCAAGTTGATCCATCTGATAAAGAAAAATGTGAAGAAGAAGAGTTTGAGATCACCTTCACACCTGAGACGTTAACACAATGGTTAGAAAATAATTTAGATACGGTTGATGAGGTGATCAAATGTATAGCTGCTGAGTACTCACATGTAATATTCTTGCATCTCTTTCTTTTTTCCTAAATTTTTGTTTCTTTTTAATTAAATATTTTTTTTTCAGCTTGACTCGCTCAAAGGAGGTGTGGATGAAATGAATGTGGAGGGAATGAATGTTGTGAATCCAGGTACCATTACCCCTGAAAAAATAGCTACTCGTGCTTCAAATGTATGTCCCAGTGCTGAAAAGCGTTTGGTGAAACCTTCTTCCTACCTATTATCTCCATATATGAACAAGAAGACAAAGGTTGTACCTAAAATTACAAGGCTGGAGTTTATTCTCAGAAATAGTTTGTTTGCGATGCAAGGCAGCAAGATGTAAGTTTACATGTGTATTTTTTATATAAGTTTCATAGTTAATAAAAATTCACATCTAATCCCATGCAAGTATGCGGCTTTTTTAAAAAAATAGAAAAAACCCTACCTAAACCTAAAAACCCATAAACCTTAACTTTTAATCCATTGATTCTATCCAAAGATTCAAACATCATTAATCAATATGAAAGAAAGTTTTTTCTAAACTGGAATATCGAGTATGCGTATAGCTGCATATCGAACAATTATGTGTTGCTCAGTAGCAACTAAAAAGAAGTTGTAATTAACTATTGGTATTTGTTGTTCATTAAACTTAATGATAAAAGTCGAGAAACAATTAACGATTATGGCGTCACTGTATGATATATTGTCACCATGTAAGTTATTGTAAGCTAGTCACCATGATTGATATATAATATTCACAACGAGTTTGCAATTATTTTCGTGGATAATCAGTTTGCTATTACTGGATATATGTTTTTTTTTTTTTTTTTTTTTTTTTTTTTTTTTTTTTTTTTTTTTGTAAGTCAAGTTGTGGAATACTATTAAGGCTGTCAACTTCTTTCGAAGTTCTACGAACCGAGTACCGTAAATTTACATCCATCCAAACATATTTTTTTAACACTTTGGTACTCATGGGAATTACCATAACTTCCCGTATCGGAACCGAATCGAAAAACTTGGGACGGTTCTTGGTTCCACTTTTTCCTTGATTTCGGTTCTCTGTTCTTTCGGTTCGGTTCCGGTTCGGGACGGTTCTAGTGCCATAGACACCCCTAGCAGACGTTTTGCTTGTTTGTTTATTTTCTTTTGAGTTAGACCCAGTTAGACATATAACATCTTACTCAGTAAGAGGTGGGGGACTTGTCTTACTGCCTCTTACTCGATAAGAGATTTAAGACTTGTGTTAATATAATATATTTGATGGTTTATTAACTATGTTATATTTATGATAAAAAGTCTGGTTTCATATTTACATAAGTTACTTATTATCGCATTGCGTTGGTTTAATAAATAAATTGCAGAAACGAGCACTTAAAATCATTCGGACATCAATTATACAAAAACAAACAACATTATTTCGTTCAGATTTAGACTTTCTAGCCACCTCTTACTGGTAAGATGTGGTAGTCAGATTCAGACCTAAAACATCTTAATGAAACAAACACACCCTAAACCTCCTTGATAAGTACATGATAGATATTCAAATGTGAAAATAATGAAACTAGCCTACCCATCGGGCGAGCCATGAAGCTAGTAAATTGATGAAAGAAATAATTTATTTCTGTAAATCACCCAATGTACGCACGCCAAAGAATATGAACTTTCACACGTACATGATTTTATAACTATAAAGGTTTCACAGAGCATTCTGCCGAGACTCAAAGTAAAAAAAAAATGTTAATGAGAAGAGTAATTTTTTTTAAACTGGTAGAAACTCGAGACCACTTACAATGAGGCCAGACATTGTTCTTTCATGACTTGTAAATTTCATATCAATAGAAAGAGAGCCATCCTTCGATTCATGAGTTGAGTTAAATTTCCACAATTGAATCTCCATCCATCCATCTTCCCTATGTTTTGGAACCCGAGTGTTACCATTAATGTTCAATACGCTTGGGGTTGTAAAATAAACAAATTCAGCCTCATTGTTTTCTTTGTGCAGCACGTCTCGTACTTTTACTGGACAATGCAGCCCCTCGCATTTTTCTGAAAGCTTGAACACAAGATAACACACATATTTTGTATCCGGTGACAACATTTGACTTCTAATAGTGCATTTGAGATAAAATACTTGTTGTGGCAAAAGCTCAATCACGTCTTGAAATCTGCGTGTACAATATATAATATGATTACATAATTCACATAAATGAAACTATTGGTTTAAAAAAGAAGTGAAACTATTGTCAAACATATATTTACAAATCCTAATTTGGTATTTTAATATACAACCAAGAAGATTATGACCTGGACTGGGCTGATGGTATTGAAGTAAACACACCCACATTAGAGAATTTGTAGAAAGCTGCATTCGGCGAAAGAACAAGAAGTTTCTTTCCGTTTACTTCGCCCAACCAAAACAACTTGTCATTGTTGTCGTGTATCTTGAATATTTCTTCAAATTTTGGCAATTGTTGCACCTGATCCACATTGAAGTTTGATTTCAAGACTTGTTGGACGTCCTTCAACTTTCTAATCTCTTCATATTTCACCTGTGTACGTATCATGTTAACTATGCAACATAGAACATGAATTTTTTTCCACCATGCATCCAACCCATTTAATACAATATTAAAAAAAAATTATAAAATGGATCCAAGAAATATTTATAAACTCACTCTATCAATGGCTCGGAATTCAATGCCTTCTAGAAAAATCGCACCATCTCCACAATAGTATGTTGAAAAGCTCTCTAGTAGAAACTCACAAACGACATGTTCGTTTTGATTCGAGAAACGGTGCAACTCAATCATCATCCACTGCTCATCTCTCCATGTTGCGAAATATGCATGCAGACTTTCGTGTCCCTTTCTATACTTTAGGTTAACATACATAGGTTTACTTGAACAGTTTCTTGAATCACAAAATTTGAAGACTAAATAGACCCCATAAACAACATTAGGAGATAAAAATTGAGCTCTTGTCTTGATTTCAATGTTCAATTCGGAAATATCGAACATCTCCACCACTGTCCCAAACCTACGCAAATTATAAACATCAAAGTCTAAATCAGTCATAGCCTTTATTCCATACACTTCTACTTTTGAATTTCGTAATTTTTGGAACAAAATTTTAAATTCTATATTAGAATTTATTGTACCTGACAAAAATCACTAAAAAAGGTAAGAATATTATTAAAAATAAAACACTATCAAGATGCTAGCAAAATTTATAATTCACAGTCATGAGAACAGAGGACCCAAAATAGGGGCAAACCGCAAACCTCAACTACCTTATTAGAAGGTTTATAAAATTATATTTCCCAATCATATATTGAGTTATTAAAATCTCTTTTGTCATGTACAACATCAGTAGTGTTGATATGTATGTATACAGGACTATTCCTCTGTTGAATAGCAGTTCTAGCATAACAGAGTCAAATGGATTCAAAAATGTTTTGTGTAAGTGCAGTCATTGTGATAAGCAAGAGTAGGGGTGTGCAAAGGCTGAAAACCGGACCGGACCGGCCAGGACCGGACCGGACCGAAACCAGAGTTCTGCCAAAAGCCAAGACCGAGACCGGACCGAATTTGGTCGGTCCGGTCTCGGTCCGGGTCGGTCCTTCGGTCGGTCCGGTCCAAAACGGCCAAATTCGTCGGTTTTGGTCCGGACCGGACCGGACCGGACCGGACCGAGGACCGATTTGCCCCAAAAGCCAAGACCGCGGACCGGACCGAATGTGGTCGGTCCGGTCTCGGTCCGTGTCGGTCCGGTCGGTACTTCGGTCGGTCCGGTCCGTTCGGTTCAAATGCTCAGCCTTAAGCAAGAGTATTACAAAGGGGTTCTTAAGTTTGATCCTATTTGATCATAATAATAACTATATGATTAATAATCATATTCTGCTATAATAAAAAACTTGTCATGCATTAAATGGTAAAGAGAATAACCTTATACTTTAATATTAAAAAGTATAACAGACTTCTACCAATAATGCAAATGTTTGCTTATCATTTAAAACTAACAAAGGTGGGAGTGATAGAGAGAATAACCTTGATTCTGAAAGAGATTTCCACTCATGTGGACAACTGTTTATGTAGGAAAACATTGTGGCCGAAACCATTTCATTTCTTTCTCCATTACCAACGACTGACAACAACTGTTATACATCCGAAATGCAGATCAGACTCCGTGTGTATGACGTATAAATGCATGTGTGATCTTGAATTATCTCTCAATAAGGACAAGATACATAGAAAATGGGAAACACCAAATAAACGAGATACAAGAATGAACTGATTACCACTTTGTCATGTTGAAGGAGGATTCCATTAGAAAAAATGTTGTAAATTTCCTCTTTCTTTTTGTTAGAATAGATTTCTGGGCACTTTGACATTTGGATTATTTCTTTATAGTCTATGGGCAATTTGGGCTCCCATTTCTCATAATCCTCCTGGATATACATTAATCAATTAGACTCATGTTTCATATAATTGCTTTCTTACAGTTTAGAAAACTATTAAAGGCCATATTTTAGTATGAATAAAAAGTTATCCAATTTTGTCACAATATAGAAACTTACCTGAAATTCCAATGCTTTCTTGAGTTGTATGACCACTTCATGAGCTGTTGGTCGTCTTTCTCTCCTGTGATGTATGCATTGATAGGCAATCCTTGCAAATGTAATAAATGACTGTGGCTCAATTTGTTCCTTTATACCCTTAAACACCAACTCATCAAGTTTTTCTAAATGATAGTGTTGTTTAGCCAAAAAGGGCAAATAAAGATGTTCATCATCTAGCTTTTCGGATGATAGTTTCCCACACAATATGTCAAATAAAACCGCACCCAGTGAGAATATATCAGACTCTTTAGTTAAGAAGCCTGTTTTCGAGTGCAGTGGGTCACTATAGCCGATTGTGCCTGTAACATTGTCGATGATATAGTCTACATTCTGATTTGTTGGGCATACTAAGGAAAGCCCAAAACCGGTAATTTTTGCTTTCCAGTCATCAAATAGTAGAATGTTGAAGCTGCTGATGTCCCTATGTATTACCATTTCTGGACTTGAAACAGTTCCATGAAGAAACTCCAACCCAATTGCAATATCAATGCATATTTTAAGCCGCATCACCCACGTAAGACTATCATCACTCAAGTACTTATCAAGACTTCCTCTGGATGCATACTTATATACAATAATTTTCTCATCCTCTTCATCACAGTAGCCTACAAGACCAATGACATTTTCATGTTTATACTCCATAAGGATTTCAAGCTCTGTTATAAATTCAGCTTCTCCTTCAGCGGACTTCGTTTCCAATCGCTTTGCAGTGATGTTGATAGGTCCATGAGCTTGAGTAACTCCATTGTATACGTTCCAAAAAGCTCCATGTCCAATGATATTCTCTTGACTAAACTCTTGTGTGGCCAACTTTATGCTTTGAAGTGACAGTTTGAGGCTGTCCTTGTGATTTTCCTGTGAATCATGGACAGTTAGTTAATTTGATTAGGCAAAAACAAACTAAAATGTGACGGAAACATAATAAGGTTCTCATCTGTTGTTCGGCATATACCACATTGACCATCTGTGTAATATACTTAAAAATGTGTCTTTAAATCATTATCTTGCCTGAAAGTTTAATGCTTTTTGGAGTTTGTCGATGACAATTTCTATTGTTGGACGTCGCGCTTGAGTTACCGCCACACAATCAAATGCGATTTTTGAAAATACGTCCAAAGACTCTTTATTGGGTCCTTTGGTAAGAGAAAAGACATGTTCATCGGTTTCTTCCTTTATCTTGTGATCAACAATTTCCATTAGTGTTCCCTTCTCAAAATGAAGTCGTGCAATGGGTGCAATCCCCTTCTCATCAACGTTAGTGAAAATACTATCATAGGCCAACTTCCCGGTCAAGATCTCAAATAATACCACTCCAAAAGAGTAAATGTCTGATTTTTTGTTTAATTTTCCATACCCTTGATATTCTGGATCTAAATACATTTTTGTACCTGCAATAGTATTGGTGTTGAAAGTACTGGCATCTTGATCTGCTGGGTGAAATTTGGAGAGCCCGAAATCTGCAATCTTCGCCTTCCAGTTATCGCCCAATAGAATATTCGCGCTCTTGATGTCACGGTGTATTATCTTTTGTTTGTCGTGATCGGTGTTGCTGTGAATGTAATTCAAGCCTTGTGCAATATCAAGACATATCTTTATACGTTGCACCCAAGTAAGATTAGTCATTTTAGCATCGCTTCCCAAATAGTCTTCGAGACTTCCATTAGACGCAAGCTCATACACAACGATCATTGCACCATCACCTTCATAACAAAAGCCAAGAAGAGAGATTATGTTATCATGTTTACAAGTTGTAAGAGTTTCGATTTCTGCAATAAACCCTTGTTCTCCTTCTTGATTGTGAATGCGCTTTATGGCTACCGTGCTTTGTTTTCTTGGTAAATCGCATTTATTCACATCTTCAAACGACGAGGAATTATTGCTATCAAAATGTTCAAGATCTGCTTTGTACACTTTACCGTATCCACCTGAACCGATGCAACATGCTTCGTCAAAATTGTTAGTAGCCCGGATTATATCGTTTAGTCGAATCTTCAAGTGTTCCAAGTTCTTCCCCTGTGACATTATGGAGTTATGCAGCACCGCAATAATGCTAGTCAGGATACAAAAAGAAAGAAAAAGAGGGAAAAATTTTACTGGCATTTATAAAAGGGGAATTGCATATATATAAAATATTAGCTAACAGACCCGTCAAATTGCCGGGTTTTTCAAAGAAATTTGATGAGAATATAGAATTTATAGTCACTACTAAGCCGGAAAACATGAACATGTATTATTGGTCATGGGTATTTAAATTCTAATGACACATGGTTACCTCATAAAGTTTTAATGGGTGAAATATTAAATTTATAATGATAGAAGGCTTCTAAATTTCCATAATTCCATATATTATTGGTGAATAATTGTAAATGTGTTGGTTAATAAACAACATAACACAATCTTACTTAACCTCATTTTTGCTGACAACGTGTTCAACGTCATCAAAATTTATTGAAGCATTCATCTTGCTCATCTTCTTCTGCAATTATTTTTTTCTATCAAAATGGGGGAAAGAAGAAAATTTTCCTAGTTATTAAGTGAAGTGAATTAGTCTTTCATAGCAAGAGTTTAGTGCTTAGCTATCACCCCCACAAGTGAGTATGCCTATGTGTTGAGTTACTTATGTTTGTAGGTTCAAGGTTGAAGATGTCGTGTTTCGTTTGTAGGTTCAAGTGGTCAGGATAAAGGCAAAGACAAAGCATAAGGATCGGAAGCATTTGAAGTAGAAGTTATTTTCCGTTTTGCGTTAGTAGACAAGTAGTGATTTTTACCATGCTTGAACAAGTTTAAAACCCTCAATTTTTTGTATAAATGATGTAAATGGTATTCTCAAATGTTTTTAAGTCGTTGTGAAGTGGATGTGAATGTTTAAGAGTCATTATTGTAAAATGTGTTGATGTGCAAAGTGTGTTTTATGAGTTTCATGAATTTTCGAGTCCTGCAAGTACCGTTTTCCAAAAAATGTAGCAAACGTTACAGAAGGTCTACACGGCGTATAGGGATGAATCCTAGACAACGTATACATCTATACGACGTATAGGTCTTTTATCATGTATTCTTAATTCTCGCTTCGTTCAAATTTAGTATGCGGCGGTATTCAACAAGTAAGTATTGGATGTGTTCATGCCTTTTTGCAAAGTGCAGATTCTAGATTGTAGTACTGATATTAAGAACTACTTCAAGAAATCATTAATGACATTTCTTGATTGTCAAAGTTTCAAAATAAACTTTCATAACTTAAGGGGTGACTGGTAAAAACTTATTAATGGCAAAAATGTTCATTATTAATATACACTTACCAAGTCTTTATCAATGTTAAAAGATAGTGACATAATTGTGAATAACTAATTTATGACAGGAGAATTCAAGAGATAATTCAAAAAATCGGTTAAAGAAAAATGCAATGGACACTTGTCGAAAAAATTTGCTCAGTTATCTTAGGAAAATATTAATGATTTAAGCTTAAAAAGTGTGTTTTATTAGGGCATCCACTATGGTGGTTTATAAAAAGGTTTATAAAAAATGAAGAGGTCCATAATATTATTAACCATAGTGGACATCAATTTCATGCTTACATAGCATGAAGAGGTCCATTATCTTAGACCTTTTCACAATTTAATGCATTGAGTTATGTTATATATTTATAAAGCTTTAACAAGTTTATCCATAGTGGAAATAGGTTTATAAATCTAAAAGGTTTATGTATTTGTGATGTGACATAATTATAAACCTTTGTAAAGATTTATTATAGTGGATGCTCCTAGTAATTTTAGATTTATGGATTTAATATGATATTTGTTTCGAGTTTGGCCTTTTGTCAAGGGTCTAAAAGCCATATAGAATCGGATGGAATAAGTCATAGTGAAAAAAAAAATTAAATTCCAAGTAAATGTAAAATTAGAGTTGATGGATTACACTTTACTTAAATCAGGGCTCTCATTTGGAGATTAATAGTCGAAAATAATTTACCATGTATTCTTAATTCTCACTTCGTTCTCATTTAGTAGGCGGTGATATTCAGAAAGCAAGTAGTGGGCGTGTTCACGCCTTTTTGCAAGGTGCAGGATCGTAGTACTGATATTAAGAACTAATTCAAAAACTCATAAATGATATTTATTTGATTGTCAAAGTCTCAAAATATACTTTCATAACTTAATGGGTGATTGATAAAAACCCTAATAATGGAAACAGTTTTCATTATTAATATACACTTACCAAGTTTATAAACAATGGTAAAAGCTAACGACATGGTTGTGAATAACTAATTTTGGCGGAGAATTCAAGAGTAATTCAACAAACGGGTTAAAGAAAAATGTCATGGACACTTGTCCAAAAGAGGTGCTTAGTTATGTTAAGAAAATCTTAATCATTTAAGCTTATAAAAAGTGTGTTTTTTTAGTATTTATAGATAGACTAGCAGGGTACCCGCGCAATGCAGCAGCCGGTACTTTATGACTATATTTTGTGGCGAGCAAATGTTATTCGGTTACACATTTTTCTAAAAATAATTGTACGAATGAATGAATTGGTGTGTGTTGTTACAATGTTTTGAATTGGTGTTGTTACAATGTTGTGTATTTAATTTCTATGAAGATAACTGAAATTTAAAGCTATGTATTGAATTAATAGCAAAATTAATACAATTAATAGCAAAATTAATACAGTTTTTATAGTCTGACTTATTTTGAAATGTGAGACTTCCTTTTATAGTAAGTGTGTAAGCTTATTTTTTTAAGACTTCTTTTTATAAAAAGTCCTAAATACATTATAAGGTAGTATAGATGAGAACATTCAATAGCAATAGTTGATTTGTTTAAGTTGATTATTAAGAAAATGAGAATGAAAATCATCAAATCAAATAGTAACTAAATTTCAGTTTTTTTCCAATTTAACAACTAAAACTTTCTTTTAATTATAAAAATCACTCAAAGTTTCAATAATGTTTTATTGTTGTGAAATTTTTGAATTTTAGTGACTTTAATAAAACACTTTTAAAACTTTGGTACTATTTTGTGACTTATTTTTCTTTTCAAATTGAAAAAGTTGGTTGTAAGAAGTTATATTAAGGGTGGGTGTTTAAAATTATAGTACAACCAAATAATGCATGTTTGATTACCCCTAAACATAACATTATTGAATATTTTCACAATAATGAGAGAAAATTTGGATGGTTTTTGTAATTGATATAGAGTTTGAGTGATATAATTGGAACATTTAAGAAACTTGATTACTATTACATGACATTTTCTCGTAAAATGAATATCATCCCTAAAACCAATGCGGCAATGCCTAAAGATACACCTAATAAAAATATCAAGACATGTGGCAAGATTGAAAACGAAGAATTATAGAGAAAATACATATCCCCGTGTTTCAAATAATGAATGAATTAGACATAGTTTGTTATTAGGTACCACTTTCGGTAGAGGTTCCACAAATGTATCAAACGGAATCGAGTTTGTGTGTAGGTATCAGTTCTATTGTTTTTACTGTGTCTAGAGGGAAGAAAAGTTATATTTTAAATCAAACCACTCTCTGTTGGTTTGCAGAGGCCGGTAGTTGGGTATCGAATCAAAATGGATGTTCACCCATTTCCTTATCCTAATTTAGGTCGGCGGTTTTCAATCTTGTTAGGGTGTTTTTTTAAGTGTTTGTTTACTCTCTGTTCCTCTAGTAAATGAAAAAATCTTAGTTTTTGTCATTTACTACTTTTTTATTCCTCTCTTTTTGAGGTTTGTATGATGATGTTATTTGTAGTGCTAAAAATGAACACAACGTTTAATGAATATTTCAAGAACTATGCTATAAAATGTTCATTTATGTTTGTTTATTTATTAAATGAACACATAACAAGATTTTATCTCTGTTTATTTAAATAAACGAAATGAACAAAAGTTTCGTTCGTTCATTTATATTCATGAACGCCCGATTATACATTTGTTAATGTTTATTTATGTTCGTTTATTTGTTTATGGTCGTATATCATATATTTTTGTAATATACTTTAAAAATCAGCATACTCAAACAAATGTACACTTAAAACACAATATATTGTATATTTTTTGTTTTTCTTAATACGCTCATTTATGTTCGCTTAATCTCTTGAACGAACATAAACAAACACGAACAACCTTATTTAATGAACGAACATGAATAAGAAAATTCGTCTAGCATTCGTGTCCGTTCATTTGTCAGGTTAAAACAAAAAGAACGAACATGAATATGACTCCGTTCGTGTTCATCCGGTTCGTTTAGAGCCTAGTTGTCGGTTTACCTTCTCGGGTGCCTATTATAATTTTTTTCTAGGTGTCTAGAAAAAAGTCATAAAAGGATGACATTTTATTTGTGGTTATGTGAAAGAAAAAATAATGTTGGCCGAGTGTAGAAAATTATGAAAAGAATAGTCAAACCCATTAAGGTTCGTGGGTTTAGAAAACCAACCATTGGATGTGATCATTTTGAGTCCTTAAATCAAACAAATTGTATCACGCTTCTAATTTGATTGCCTATCAAGTAATTTACTAAAATGACTATGGTGATAACTTTTAACTATTTTTTCTTTTACTTGGGTTTTCGATTTGACATTGCGAACTGACTAATCCCAAGACGACAATTCTTTTTTGGATATAGTGATAACTTTTAATTTGATAACCTTTTAACTTTTAAGTATTTTTATTTTGTATATATAATTTCCGTTTAAAAGTTCATTGTAAAAATCTCCTTGATGCTTCCAAAATGAACCCACATGAACCCACTACTGAAGTCTTGGGGGTATATCTGGGGCGGATCACTTTGGAACATTTAGGGCGTGTTGGGAAGGAGTTTTTTAAAGCTTTTTATAGCTATGAGTTTTTTTTTTTTAAGAAAACAATCACCTTCAAATAAAAAACTTTGTTTGGGAATACTAGCTTTAAAATTTTAATTCAAACATACAACCCATATTTAAAACGCTTCTAAACAAAGCGTTTAAAATTCCTAAAGCTATTTGAGATTATAATTACAAAATAAACTAAATTCATTTAAAAAATAAAGTTGTAAGTGGTGGACCCCAGATGAGTAAGTTGAGGTTTGTTGTGAGGGGGAGGGGGGGGGGAGGTTAGTTGTGGATGTTTATTATAGTGATGTGGAGGTGATGTGACACCCGTGGGCCTCGAATGAAGAGTTTTGCTTAGCCATGACACCTAGAGCTCATATAAAGTTACCATGTATGCATACTTGACAGTTGTATGACAATTGTGGAGAATGGGTTTTAACATATTGTTAACTTAATAATAGCGGTCTCGTTTTAATTTGTTTTAGAGTGCAATTTAATATTACAAATTTAAACTTGAAACATCTTCAATTACATATAATTTGAGCAACATCCAAATTTTATCTCAGTTGACGAATTTTATGATGTTGGGCATAAAACAAACACCCAAAACATCCTCGAAGAAACATCTACTGATATAAAATGATTCATTACTGATATTGCTACATATTAATGTACGGCGTCAATGATTGTTATGAGATACTTTTTTTAAAACATTAAATTAATTATCCATATATTGCTTTTTTATTTTTTAAGTTTTTAGTAGTTTCTAATCATGTAAATGTCTTTTAGTGTCATTTTACATTTCATAGTTACAACCACAACTAACTTATCAAACACTTTTATAAAAATAAAAATCAGAGTTTGTATTTACCACTAAGAGCTAATAGTTATCGGTTTATATTTACCTGTTATCAACCTACAACTAGTTTTACCAAACATATCTT
Organism: Chrysanthemum seticuspe; assembly: GCA_019973895.1. Lineage (NCBI taxonomy): Eukaryota > Viridiplantae > Streptophyta > Magnoliopsida > Asterales > Asteraceae > Chrysanthemum > Chrysanthemum seticuspe. The sequence goes on from BPTQ01000007.1 coordinate 616,770, forward strand.
TAGTATTGGTTAGCGTTTTTGATAAAAAGCTTGTTCGATAAAACAAGATTTAGAATTATAACGTTACTTTTCATGCATTTCACACATTAAAATTATACAACTATCTTTCCAAATACTTTTATAAAGCAAAACAGCTAGTGTTAAATGATGTTGCTTACAACTACTTCTAAACGCCACTCCTTACAAATTGCTATTTTTGTGAAACATACACTTAATAAAACAAATTTATTTAATACTTTCATATTCACCACATTCATTAAAAAAAAAAAAAAAAAAAAAAAAAAAAAAAAAAAAGTTTATGCCATATTTATAGTTTCAATATAATATCAATATTAAAAAGATTATAATGTAACATCAAAATAATCACACACGATTAAAGCCATAATTCTTTGGTACTTAAAAAGAAAGGGATTGTTTTGTTAAACAAGGAAAGTTTGCCTTCATTAAATACAAAATCACATTCAATTAAGGTAATTTATAGCTTTAATTATTGTATATTAAATGCATTTTTTCATTTTAAAAAGAAATTTTGTGTTGAATTAATACACTTATCCAATGGCCTTACCACACTTATTAGACAATCCCATAAAAAAAAAGGTATAAACTAACTTTCTATCCGCATCTAAATAAAAAGTTAAAAGAGGTTAATTACCTTTAAATGATTGGATGATGTACGGTCAACTACATTCCTCGAAAGATCCTATAATAATATTTGCAAGAGAATAGGAAATGAGTTGATAATATACTAGTAACAGTTATTGTTACATGAAGTTGATAAACAAGTTAATGTTCTTACCGGATTTTCGTGTTTCCATTGAAGCTTAAACGCTTTCTTAAGTTCTTTGACAACCTGATCTATATATGGGCGATCTGCTCTTTCCTCTTTTAGGCAACAATATGCTGTTTCTGAGAATATCTTAAATGATTTTGGTTCCATCTGCTTTTGTAGATGCGGGTTGATCATATCCTCCAAATGAGATTTTGCCAGCTGACTTAATAACCCCTCTCTCAACTCATCTTCAAGTTCATTTTCGCCTTCGTCTTCGTCTTTGCCATCGTTTGCACTCCTTCCACACAAGACTTCTAGTAATACAACACCGAAAGAATACACATCTGACTTGTGGGTCACACCGCCGGTCTTTTTATATTTTGGGTCCAGGTATGCATTCTTAACAATATCACGAGTCAGAAGAAGACGGTGCCTCCGAGCTACTGTATTTTTCAACGAAAGTTCAAAACCAGATAACTTGGGTTTCCACTTGTCATCTAGTAAAATATTGGAGCTCATGATGTTGCAATGTATGACACTAAAATCTCGATCAGGATCATAATGGATGTAACTCAATGCCTTCGCAACACCAACGCATATCTTTAACCTTTGCATCCATGTGAGGGTCTGGTCACTTAGATATGTTTTGAGACTTCGGTTGGCCTCCTTCTTGTATATGATAATCTTATCATCCTCATCATCATAAAACCCAATAACAGACACAAGATTCTTATGTTTGAGGCTAGAAAGCATCGAAACTTCTGTCCAAAACTTTTTGCTCTCATCTTTTACATAATCTAAATAGAACCTCTTTACAATAATATTAATGAATTGTTCAGAATGTAAGAGACGGCCTTTGAAAATCTGTCCAAGCTTATATAATTGGATGATATTCTCAGCAGCAAAATTGTTGGTTGCTGATGCTATATCTTTCCAGCTGAATTTTAAGTGAGAAAGATCTTTGAGGAAAGACTTTGTCTTTTTGCTGACATGAGACTCAACACATGTAGATATGGAAGTCAATGATCCCTATATGTACCAACAAGACAACATTACCCAAAAATGACACGTGTAGATATGGAGTTCACTTATCTAAAATCTAGTGACTTGCAACAATAGTAATAAGTAAATAATTACCTTGTCATGATTGGATGATGTATCTTCAACTTTGGCTGCAACTATTGAATGTTCCTTTAATATCATAAATACAGTAATAAGTAAATAATTTTACTTGTGTTACTATTATCAATAAATAGAGATTATTTATAAAAGAAAGAAGAAAGGAAAAAACCGTCTTACAACATTTTGATTTTCCATTTGAAGTTTCAAAGCGCTCTCAAGTCTTTTGACAACCTCACTTATATCCGGGCGTCGAGATCTTTCTTCGTTCAAGCAGTCATATGCTGTCTTCGCGAAAACATTGAATGATTGCGGATCCATTTGTTTCCGTAGAACTGGATCAATTATTTCATCTAGTATTTTCTTTTTATAATGGAAAAAGACCTGTGTAGTCAAATACTTATTATCCGGATGCTCACTTACGGACTTCCTACCACACAGTAGCTCAAACAATATTATCCCAAAGGAGTAGATATCTGACTTGTGGTTCACACTTTTAGTCTCAATATATGTTGGGTCTCCATACCCATTCACATACTCAAGTTTATTAGTATGAAATGAATGGTACCTTTGGGATGCTTCAATCTTCATGGAACCTTCAAAGCCATATAACTTGGGTTCCCAATCATCTTTTAATAGAACTGAGTCACTGGATAAGTCCCGGTGTATTACGCTAAAGTCGCGTGACTCGTCATAATGAATGTAGCTCAATGCATGCGCAACACCGACAGATATCTCTAATCTTCGCACCCATGTCAACAACTTCGGGTCACTTAGATAGTAGCTGAGAGTTCCCGTGGTCTCAAGCCTGGTAATGATGATTTTCTCATCATTTTCATCACAAAACCCAACAAGAGAAACCAGATTTTTATGCTTGAGACTTGAAAGCATGGAAATCTCCGTCCGAAACAGCTGTTCTCCATCCTTCAAGTCTTTATTCCACCTCTTAGCACGGATTTCAATCGGCTCACCGGACCACATGAGCTGTCCCTTGTATCTCTGTTCAAACCCATCACTTTCTCCAATGACATTTTGTTGAGCGAAGTTGTTGGTGGCAGATAGGATATTTTCAAGGGGAACTCTCAGGTGAGCAAATTCTTTGCTGGGCGAAGACATTATCTGTAAAATAGTCGAGTAAAAATGTGAGTTAGAAAAAGGGAGTTTAATGAAGTGTATAGTGATGCCTACAAACTGTTCGATGAAATTCCTGAACCTTTTTCTAACACGTGTTGAGCTATACATTTTGCCTTCAATGTTATAGCGAGTCTAATATTTAGTGAACAGTAATTGACAATTACGTAGTAATTCAGTAAGTGACGATCACGAGCTATCATTCGTACTAATTAAACCTAAAACTGTTCACACTTGCCACTCGTGTTAAGAATGTTGGAAGAGTGATATGTACAGGAAAATACCAATCTCGTAATCTCAAAAATAAACGTACAACTATACTACTTTTTCAGAAACGGGTTAAAAAATTTCATCTTCAAGCCTTGAGTATTTTATATATCATGTACTAAAATAAGATACTTTTATAGTTTTGGGAAGTGAGGTTTGTTAGTGATTAAAGCATTTGGTCCATAGTAAGATGGCGTAAGTATGTATAAACTTTTTGATAAAGTGGTATCCAGGAAAAACTATGGCCTGTTCTTTGTGCAAGAGTGAACTTAATTCTTATAGACATTCTAAGAAGATTAATTATGGCTCCGTATATATAAACTTTGTATCATAGTGCATGATGTAAGAGGCGATATAGTATTGATAATAAGCAATTATAATTCTATTCCAGGTTGATGATGTTCATCTCATAAAGTCATAGGCCATATTGTCTTATCACATCTTGCTGCATTCATTCCAGATCTTATATACTACTCACTCTTGTTTCAGGCACAAAATGATTTTTCCAAAGCGTATGAGAAGTGGACCCATAATACCAAGGACCAATTGAATGACTATATATGGAAAGCCTTGAAAAGTGGCAAGGTAATGTTTCAAAGCATATCAATAATCCCAAAAAGTCAACTGATAACTGCTTATTTAATACAGTAAAAGACTAAACGCTGAAATTAGAAGGTTGGTACCCATTTGACCCGTAGCATTGTTTCAACTTTTAAAGCAGATCAGCAATCCCAAAAGGTTGTTACCCATTGCTTGCATACAATATTGATAAGGAGTTCGGGTGCGTGTTGAGTTTAGATGTCATACGTTATTTCGTTGAGTATTCTTTTCTGAAACTAATACGTGTCTTATATTTTCCATTTATGCCTCTGTTAGGCGGAATAAAGAGGCCAAGGAATCATATTAAATAAGCATACTGTCAAAACTGAAGGCTAAGATAACCAAGGTCAAAAGGATTATTATGGGTAATATTGAGAAGGTAGTTGGTTCGTTTTCGTGATGTTTTGTTTGTTGGCCATCATTTAGCTACCTTTTTCGTCTTTTTAGCATGTCGGTTTTTGGTGTTTCATGGTGCTTATGGGATATTAACTGTGGCTTATATTGGCTGAGGTTACTAGATATGTTGTGTTTAATCTCTTAGGTTGACTTGAAAAAAAAAATTTGTCCAAGAAAAACTGATAGTGAAATATATTTTACAGCCATATTATTACAATAGTAATCTAATTTTTTTTTATTAAAAGGATTTAGAAAGTTTTATTCACTAAAAATACACTGTGGGTGACAATCAAGTCTTAACCAGTGACCTAATTGACCTTTTTTCTTATCAGTTATTCGTTTTTATTGCCACATAGAGACAAACCATAACCTGGACCGACAACTGACAGATTTACAAGTAAATGAGTCGAACCCGTATAAGGGAAGTTGCTTCTCTTCCAATCAATGCGTCATAAGTCTGTTATTATTTGTGGTTTTCTTTCGGTGATAATTTTGAAATGGGAAAATACTTAGAGATTAGAGTCCCTAAAAGTTTAAGTTTTGAGGTTAAAGACAAAAACAAAAAGGGGATGGACAACTCATATGTATCTTACATGTAAATTTGAAGAAAATTAGTTTTGATCTACAGCTTGGACAAGCTACAGTGCAAGGTCATATATACTACCTTGTGTATATCATAATGAACTTGCTAAACTACAGGTAGATTTTATAACTATACTACTTTTAAAATTTTGATTTTACTTTGTAACTCAGCAATCCTTTGGTTTCTAATTTTAATCGTCTACCAGGGACACTCCCCCAGTTTCATATAAAGGTTTGCAGGACGTCCTATCAAAATCTCGGTTGGGTGGTCATAGTTCACAAATGTTTGCAGACATCAACAAGTACTTTTACTATACCACTTTTATTTTTTTCAATGTTTTGAAACCATGTTCGACCCCACTGGTTCGACCGGACGAACCGGTTCCGGCTTAGATAACGTGTCAAAAGGAACCGGTTTTTAAGAATTCAAAACACACCCGCCGGGTCTTACCCGTTTCTATAATTCCGGCTGGGTTTGTCATTAAATTTGTTATATGTGTTCCACATTGCTTTTTACAAGTTTTTAAAGGCTTTAAAGCTGTTTAGACAGCTTTTTATGGTGTTTTAAACACTTTCTATATGGTGTTTTACAAGATGGGCTGTTTGGACAAGCTTATATGCTGTTTTAACTGCTTTTATATGTTGTTTGGAAACAAATTTTTGCAGCAATTACATGCCGTTTTTTTAAAAGCAATTACATAAATGTATGTTGTTTTTAGCAGCAATTACAGCTTTTATATGCTTTTCCAACACAGTTTTTTACAGCACCCATGTTTTTTTTGCAGCAATTACATGTTTGTATGCTGGCTTTTTACAATTAGATACTTTTAAAGATTTGTATGCTGTTTTTCAGACCAATTACATGCTTTAATCTAAGAATAGTTCCTAAGAGTTAAAACTATAAATGAGACTATAAGTTTGTTAAACAGAGCATGATCATGATATTATACTCTTTGATTTAGGATATTCTCTGCAAGTCGAATGGTCTAATTGTGAAACTGATGAGAGGCTAATAAGGTACTAGGAGTTTTATAGGGTCTAGCTAAACTGTAAACTGATAGAGGGAAGCATGGACGGAACTATGTGAGGGCAGGGGAGGGTCATGGCCCCCCAAAAAATCTGGATAACCAGTGTAGTTTTTAACGTATATTATGGTTAAAAGATGATAAATTACTGGTAACCATCCATAAAAATAGGAAACAAACAGTTAGAGCCTATTGTATTATCTTGGTCGTATACTTGTATAAGACAATCTAATTTATTGAATGTCTTATCATATATAAAAACTACACTTAACATTTCAAACTATTTCGGCCCTCCCAAATCAGGCGTTCAAGTTCTGTCACTGGAGGGAAGGTGTATACACTCAAACAAATAGATAGTAGTACTTATTATTATAGAATGATGGAAGAGGAAAAACCGTCTTACCGTATTTTGATGTTCGAGTTGAAGTTCCAACGCTCTCTCAAGTCTCGTGACAATCTCATCAATATTTGGGCGCTGTGATCGTTCTTTGTTCAAGCAGCCATACGCTGTTTCCACGAAAATGTCGAATGATTGACAGTCCATTTGATTCCATAGGTTCCAATCAATTATTTCATTGAGTTTCTTCTCCCTATGGGTAACGGCCACCGAAGCCAAGTACTTATTATATTGGTCGTCGTTGATTACTGCTTGCCTACCACACAGTAGTTCAAACATTACTATACCAAAGGAGTACATATCTGACTTGTGGTTCACACTTTTTGTCTCTATATATGTTGGGTCTGTATACCCATCCGTACTCAATACTTTATCAGTACTGAAAGAATTGTGCCTTTCAGATGCTTTGATCTTCATGGAACGTAAAAAAGCACCTAACTTGGGTTCCCAGTCATCATTTAAAAAAATCGATAAACTGCCGATGTCTCGATGTATTACGCTGAAATCGCGTGGCTCGTCATAATGCATGTAGCTCAGTGCATTCGCAAGACCGACAGATATCTCCAATCTTCGCACCCATGTCAACAACATCGGGTCACTTAGATGGGTGTAAAGACTTCCTCTGGTCTCAGCCTCGTAAATGATGACCATCTCGTCATTATCATCACAAAACCCAACAAGAGAAATTAGATTCTTGTGCTTGAGACTAGAAAGCATGGAAACCTCCATCCAAAACTGTTGGTCTCCAAACCATTTTTTATTTAACCTCCGAGCAAAGATATTAATTAACTCACCGGACCACAAGAGCTGTCCTTTGTAATCCTTTTCAGATTCATCTTCTCCGATGAGATTTTCTTCATCAAAGTTGTTGGTGGCCGATAGTATATTTTCAAGGGGGATTTTTAAGTGACCAAAGTGGTCATGATTGACTGAAGACATCACGTATGTATCTGTTTGTTTATCTGAACGGAAAAGGGTGTTTGGGTTAAAAAAAAGAAGCGAAGGAGTCTATGGTTTTTAACTTTTTATGCATAAATGTTCTCAGTTTGTGTTTGTGTGAAGACGTGGATAAGCGTGTGGGGTTCTGCATTATTGTTGTAGACTTGTAGTAGAGTAGACTATTGACTTACCATTAACATCACACGAATTGTCTACAGCGTATAGGCAACTTTTGTTGAATAATTCAAAGTTTGAATCTAAATAAACAACAATGCACCTTCTCAGCAAGAGATCTTTAAGGCTGCTAGTGTGTAATGGTTTTAGTTTATATGCAAGAGAAGAACATGGCTCTAATTAGTCGTTGTAACTTATACCGTATATTTGAGGTGTTAACGATGTGAGCCGAGTTGAGTTTTGGCCTAAACAAGCTAGGCTTGTTTTTTAATTACTCGGTTCGAGCTCGAATAAACTTTTGTAAATTGGCTCGAGTTTGAACTCGAACTCGAATATTTTTTTGTTGTTCGAGCTCGAGCTCGAGCTCGAAACTCGTTTAAGGTTTATAACTTTTTTTTTTTTACTCTTACAATAAACTAACTTTCAAGCTTAATATGTTCGTATAAAAGATCAAACTTGATAGACTCGTTTATTAACTCAAGCTCGACCTCGAAAGCTCGTTTACAATTATAAAAATTGTTCTAATGCTCAAACTAAAGTTTATATAACTTATAAAGCTCAAAAAAGCTTGTTATGAACACACAATTAACGTTTTATAACATCTAAAGCTTAACTAAGTTTCAAAATAAAGTGGGGACTTTGCTTATATAGAGTTTTTTTCTCTTTAATCGATGTCGGATAAGTTTACTAGTCATGTCACACCTATATTTTTATTTATCTTGTTTTTTGAAATTTTCAAAGTTATTTCTTATTTTTTTGTCTAATTGTTTCTAGTTAGAAAGGAAAAGATATCACTATATTTTTATATTTTTTAATTTTAAAACAAAAGTAATATAAACTGACATACTATTTAGAGGGCGCTTGGTTGAGGGTTAAGATGTATAGGTAATGGAAAAGAAAATGAAAAATGGTGGTTGGTTATAATGTATAATGCAATCAATCCCCAAAAGTGGCCCATACTCCATTACCCAGAATTTTGGAGGTATTGGAAATTTATCACAGGGTAATAGAATTTTTGACCCACGTGGCTACATGCCCTTCTTTTATTCTCATATGTCCCCACCCACATTTAATTCCTAATTGCCACATGCCTTTTTTCATCTTTCCAAAAATGCTATTTACATTTTTTTAACATATGATATTACCCATTAGTATTCCCTTTGCATTCCTTTAGTCTTTCCCTTTCCTATTCCTTAATATGAACCAAGCATGCCCTTAGTATTAATCAAGTGGCACCAATGGAACTACATCTATCGGGGAAATATATTGACGTTTAAAATAATAAGCTCATAATCGGGTACCTCATTGGAACGAATGTTGAATGTAAGTCTTCTAAACATGGGGATAAAAGCATATCCTCATATAAGATCTATATTGAAGACTTTGAAAAATAACTTAAAAATTGTAAACGACATGTTGGTTGGCAAACACATGAGTGGATTTAGGCTGTGTTCCAGAGTGGAGTGAAAAGGAAAGAAAGATAGTGAAACTGAAAGCTGTGTTCTTTTAAGAATGAAAGTGAAAGTAAATAGTATTGATGACGTACCCTCCGATCAGGTTGAAGGACTCCCCTTCGACCTCAGTCAAATCTTCATGTCGAAGGGCTAAGTCAGTCTTTTGATGTCATCATTGGCGTAAAACCATTCATTATTGATATGGTTACCAGTTGGTAATTCGCCAATCAAAGGCCTAAGCCTTTCGGGGTATGACTTTGAGGATACTAAGACAAAGAAGGCAATGACTTGGTTCAACCCATGTTCCCACTTTCTCCTTAGCTTTCCCGCCAAGATAGAGAGAGTGGGGATTAAGCCTTAGCAGTTACCATAAATTATGGGACGCCCCTATGATCTCCGAAACATGTGCAAACAATCTCCAAACCTATTTTCCTCCCTTTAAATAGTTTGGATGAGTCATTACTGATGGTATGTTTACTTAACACTACATTTCACACCTCTATTCCATCTTTGTCGTCTGTGTGTATTGCAGGTGATACAAATCATTCTCTGGATTGTTGATAGCGGCTATTCCCAGCACATGACAGGTAACATCAAACTTTTATCAAACTTTATTGCAAATTTCATTGGCACTGTCAGGTTCGGGAATGATCACTTCGCTGCTATAATGGGATACGGAGATTACATCAATGAGAACATTGAAATTAGCAGAGTTTACTATGTTGAAAGTCTTGGACACAATCTTTTCTCAGTCAGTCAATTTTGTGATGGTGATTTGGAAGTTGCTTTTCGGGAGAGAACTTGTTTTATTCGTGATCTACAAGGGAACGATCTCATGTCAGGAACCCGTTCATCAACCCTTTACACAATCTCAATGCAAGACATGGTCGCCTCATCTCCCATTTGTCTACTCTCTAAAGCAACATCAACAAAATCATGGCTGTGGCATAAGAGACTTTCACATTTGAACTTCAAAACCATAACTGATCTTGCACGATACAAACTTGTTGAAGGTCTTCCAAGATTTCGGTATTGAAAAGACAACTTATGCTCAGCTTGTGAACAAGGAAAAAGCACTCGTGCACATTTTTCATCGAAGGTTGAAAATAGTACTCAACATGTTCTTCACCTTCTTCACATGGATTTGTGTGGCCCGATGCGTGAGCAGACAATTAATGGCAAATGCTACATTCTTGTAATCATTGATGACTACTCCAGATGGACTTGGGTTTATTTTTTTCGAAGTAAAGATCAAGCTCCACCAATGATCATCACCTTTCTCACGAAAATTCAAGTTCAGCTTCGTAACACGGTCAGACAAGTCAGAACAGACAGAGGAACTGAATTCTTGAATCAAACTCTTCGGGAATATTATGAGAAAGTAGGAATTGAGCATCAAACATCCATTGCAAGAACACCCGAACAAAATAGAGTTGTCGAAAGACGAAACCGGATGTTAGTGGAAGCTGCAAGAACGATGTTGATAAATGATAAACTTCCAGATTACTTGTGGGCAGAAGCTGTTTCAACTGCATGCTATACTCCAAACCGTTCAATGATCACAAAACGCCACAACAAAACACCTTATGAGCTTATCCATAACAAAAAACCGAACCTAAAACACTTTCATGTATTTGGTGCTCTCTACTATCCAAATAATGATCGTGATGACTTTGGAAAGCTCAAAGCTAAAGATGATATTTGAGTCTTTGTCGAATACTGTGAACACTCTAAAGGATATCGAATCTGGAATCGTCGTACAAAGGAAATTATGGAGACTATTCATGCTAATTTTGATGAGCTTACAGAGATGGCTTCTGAGCAAAACTACTTAGAACCCGGTCATAACCATCTTAACTTCCCTGAATCATCAGCTGACCAAACCTTTCAACTCACTCATTGTCAAATGGAAAAGTTGTTTGCTCCTTTGTTTAATGAAGACTTTGATCAACGTGCTCCAGATGTATCAAATGTTTCCGCTGCTCAACCTGATCAAATTCCACTCCCTGATACACCTGAAACAACAACAACTATTGTTGATGCACCTCCGGTCGAATCTCCAACAACAGCTAAACAAACCCGCTTCAAATGATAATGACCCAGCTGATGATCCTTTGAACCAAATGTACTTGCACCTGCGGATTATGATGGAAATGTGTTTTTTCAACCCTTTTGCATTTGAAACAACCAATCCAGATGTTGTTGAATCTTCTACCAGCCATTTGGATCCACCTAATCTGCACAATGTATATCAACACCAACCGTCAATACACAGATGGACCAAATATCATCATCTTCTTAATATTATTGGCAACCCTAACCAACCAGTCGTAACCAGACAACGCCTTCACACTAACGGAAAAAATTGCATTTATTCACTCACCGTCAGTAATACCAAACCCAAAAACATTAAGGAAACAATGACTCATGACAACTGGATTGAATCCATGCAAGAAGAGCTGAACCAGTTCAAAAGGTTAGAAGTATGGGAATTGGTTGAAAGACCAACATGGGTCTACGTCATTGGTCTAAAATGGATTTGGAAGAACAAGGTTGATGATGAAGGAACGGTCATTCGAAACAAGTCATGTCTGGTGGCTAAGGGTTACAGACAGGAAGAAGGTATCGACTTTGAATAATCATTCGCACCGTTTGCAAGACTTGAGGTTGTACGGATTTTTCTGACATTCGCGGCTCACATGAACATCACCGTCTACCAAATGGATGTCAAAACTGCATTTCTAAATGGGAAACTTCTGGAGACTATGTATATTGGCCAACCAGAGGGATTCGTTGATCCAGAGTTCCCTAATCATGTCTACAAACTGAGCAATGGTCTCTACAGTCTCAAAGAAGCCCCTCGGGCATGGTATGATAAGTTGTCATCCTTCTTGCTTGCTCATAGTTTTATCAAAGGATCGGTTGATCCCACAATGTTTATTCAATATCATGGGGAACACATTTTAATTGTTCATATTTATGTGGATGACATCATTTTTGGTTCTACCAACAAAAATTACTCAAATGCTTTTTCAAAACTAATGAAAACAAATTTTGAAATATCAATGATGGGTGAACTTACGTTCTTCTTAGGACTTCAAGCTCATCAATCACCCCGTGGTATTTTCCTCAATCAGTCCAAATATGCTCTTGATATTTTGAAAAAACATGGTATGCAAACTTGTGACACCTTTAATACACCAATGGCTCATACCAGTAAACTGGATGCTGATTTACATGGGAAACTTGTTGACCCTGCAAAATACCGTAGTATTATTGGATCTCTCATGTATCTAACAGCCAGTAGACCCCGACATTGTATTTGATGTATATATGTGCTCCCGTTAGCAGTCATGACCCACTGAAAAACACCTCTTAGAGGCTAAAAGAATCTTCTGATACATCAAGGGAACCATTAACTTGGCGATCTGGTATCCGAAGGATTCTGGTTTTGAACTAATAGCATTTTCAGATGTTGATCATGCAGGGTGTTTAGATACACGTAAGAGTACTTCTGGCGGTTTACAATTCTTGGTGATAAACTGATCTCATGGCAATCGAAGAAGAAGGATTGTACATCATTGTCATCAACTGAAGCAGAATATGTAGCCATGTCTGCTTGTTGTGCTCAAGTCATCTGGATGAGAACACAACTCATGGATTATGGTTATGTATTCGACAAGATCTCGGTGTACTGTGACAACAAGAGTGTTATTGCGATATCGTGCAACACGGTTCAACATTCAAAGTTAAAGCACGTGGAGAAGGGAACGGTGGAACTATAGTTTGTATTTAGAAAACATCAATTGGCGGGCCTTTTCACCAAAGCCTTGCCACCCGCAAGATTTGCTGACTTGGTTCATCGAATTGGTGTGCGGTATTTGACTCTAGAAGAGCTGGATGAATTTTTAAAACTATCTTGAAAAGTCAAACACCAAAACCATTTTTGTAAATATTTTTCAAAAATAAAATACAAAAATAGAAAATCATATAAAAACCAAAAATATTTTTCATCTTTCTTTTATGAAAAACAAACATTGCAAGTACAATATTTCCATCAACACTTTGTTTTAATAAACATTTCACAATTTTCCCCAAACAAGTGTTGAGGGGGAGAATGTACATATTTTTTAGTTTCACAAAACCTTGTACTTGCGTGTTACCAAAAATATGTTGTTTTACAAATGTGTTGGTTAAATATCATGGTTATATACCATCCTCGGACTTAAAAATTCAAAATCCGAGGGGGAGTATTGTCAAGTTTCTTGCCAAAATGATCTTTTGTTTTAACGTTATTGTGAGTTAATGGACTTTGTTTGAAACAATTTGAGGTTTGAGGACTAAATGTGTTAATTTTAAAAACTAATTTTAACAAAAACACCCCTTGAATGCATTGAATGTACACAACTAACATCATTTGTGGAAAACTAGAAGGGGGGGGGGGGTTGAATAGTTTTACCAATTTAAAACTTCCTTTTAAAATATTTAGATCGACTTATGTCAATCTACTTAGATGTGTATGTTGGACATTGATAGATAGATATATAAAAGTGTAGTGAAAGATAAAGAGTAAGAAGCACATAACCACGACACGGGTATTTATAGTGGATCGGCTACAAGGACACCTTCCTTGCCCTACTCCAATCCCCGAGTTACCTACTCGTGTTGGGAATTACAGATTACAAAACGAGCAAGAATGAAGAAAGAAGAAACAATGAGGGCCTTATAGATAAATTAATAGTAGCTTTGGTAGTAAGCTATGTCTAGGGTTTTTGTAGCCTCCCTCTACTATATAAAGATGGTAGGCATCTAGTTTATTTTCATCCCTTTCCATTATCTTTTCATTTCAAATTCATAGTATTCATCTCTAATGAGAGTCTAGACACACTATTATAGCGTGTGTACATTAGTAGTAGTAGTTTATTTGTTTTAATTAATAAAGAAAACCTTATTAGTGATGTTGATTATGTTATTCTTATTCCGCTGTACATTCAATCAATCAAAGTTACTCATACCCTAGTTGAGTCCGGATCCTGGTTTCAACAATTGGTTTCAGAGCCTCGTGGCTCTCGATCTAGGGTTCATAAGGTTTTCATCAATTAGGGTTTATACCCTAATTTATCCATAGCAGCAGATGGTAAAGAAGCAGCAGGCATAGAGCAGATTTATTGAAGGTGTTGTGGAAAACTAGAAGGGGGGGTTGAATAGTTTTACCAATTTAAAACTTCCTTTTAAATATTTAGATCGACTTATGTCAATCTATTTGGTTGTTTATGTTGGACGTTGATAGATAGATATATAAACATATAATGAAAGATAAAGAGTAAGAAGCACATCACCACGACACAAGTTATTTATAGTGGTTCGGCTACAAGGACACCTTCCTTGCCCTACTCCACTCCCCGAGTCACCTACTCGAGAGTTCATAAGCACTACACCAAATCGCCTTATGGCGGAGAAGCCTTCACAACATCGCTTAACCTTTTTCCGGTACAAAGCTAAATACCGAGTTCTTTCACACCAAGGCGAACCACACCTAACACTACGTCGCCTACCCTTTATACGGTGCTAGGCTAACCACCGAGTTCTTTCACACCTTAGGAGAACTAATCCTATCACAACGTCGCCTACCCTTTATTAGGTACTAGGCTAAGCACCTAATTCCATTATGGAGGAACTACTACCCTTCACGACACAACACCTATTATTAAGGAGATCTACTCCTTGTTACAACACCATCAAGGATATCACCATCCTTGTGAATAAATAAACACTTATATGTATAACGATGCACCTCATCGATTATACGACCTAAGCATTCTTCCCAAATGCTACTTGATTTGATTCTTCGGCATCCTTCACTAATGCCTTTTGACACAACGCTTGGCACCCTTCACTAATGCCTTTGTCTTGACACCTTAAGCATTCTTCACTAATGCTTTGACGCGGATGATGAGCACCTTTCACTAATGCTTTCATCTTGACACTTTCGGCATTCTTCACTAATGCCTTCAACCCAACATTTATGGAGAAAGGAAGAACTATCAACAAGAGAACCTTCGTTGTCTTGATGATTACGAAGCATGGCAACTCATGGACTTGAGCTTGCACGTCTTCAAGATGTGGTGATCTTTCCTTTAAGAGGAACCTACAAGATCACATAAAAACAAAAGAGAAAAGCTACATAGATCTCTTGGATCTGAGGTTAGAGGGTTAGAATACTTGGGGGAAGTATGTGTGTAAAGAGATGCCTATTAAGGAAGAAATGGCTCTCTATTTATAGAGAAAATTCTCTACTGTTTCCCCGGATCCCACGGATCCCTTCCACTTGGGATCCGGCTAGCACAAAGCTAGGGATCCGTGGAACGCTCCTCTTTGCCCATGGGTATTTTTGGTTATGGGTCATGGGTTATGGGTTGATCCATGGTTTTCTTTCTAGATACAATAAACTTAGATAAGTGGTATATATAAAACCATGGGTTATGGTTCAATACCATTTGCTAGTTTCTACCCATTTTAGTATTTACATGTTTTTACCTTATTTTAGTATTTACATGCTTTTACCCATTTTAGTATACTTAGTTTAAGTATATGCTAACTCAATATGTAAACACTAGTTGTTGTACATATCTAAATCATAGAATCATTTATACTTGTTAACCCAATATGTAAACACTAGTTGTTGTACATATATATATATATCTAGATCATAAAATCACTTATACTTGTTTTAGTGTTTTATGTGAAAATGTGACTATGTTAGAAAACTATTAGTTCAAACCATTTACGTATTTTATTTGTTTCGTTAATATGATTTTACTTTTGTTATCGACAAAACATTAGAAGATCGTAAAATATAAATAAACGTTTTTACGGCTTATTTGTATTAACAGTCCCCCCCTTTTTGTTGATGACAAAACATAAAATTATTTTAAGGAAAAGCTAAAATTCGTAAATGTTTGAATTTGTAGTTTTTACTTTCTTCTCCCCCTTTTTGTCGAAACAAAAAGTGTTAAAAGAAACTAACACAATTTTTATAAGAAAAAAAAATTGTAAAAATGTAAAGAGAGCAAGTGACGGGAATGGTACTCGTCTTAACTCCCCCTTGACGAGTCCATCCCTTTGAAAGGGCGTCAAGGACATAACGTAAAATAAACTAATTGTGTTTGCAATCAAGTTTGCAAATGGTTCGTCTAAGTGATGAGAATGTGCTCCCCTTAGATATTGCAATGTTTGCAATGGGGCGTCATGAAGTGTAACCCGAAAATTGGATTAAGTTTGCAAATGATTTTGCAATGTCGTTTGACACAAAGCTCCCCCTAGCTTTTATGGTGTCAAAATCTTCATGTGTTATTTTGAAAATCTACAAAGTAAAGGTTAGAAAGACAAGAGTATAGTGCATAATTTCCTGCAAGAAAACTCAAGTTAGTACAATTCTGTGCTTCTGTACCACGGATCCCACGGTTTCCTTCTTGGAGGGATCCGTCTAGGCAAAATGGAGGGATCCGGCTGTCTGTTGACAGTTTCTTCATCAATGAATATGTGTCAAGTAATGCTACTATGATGATGATATATATATGAGCAATACAGATCACAACGCACAACACATAGCAAATAGATGTTCATTCAATAAAATAAGAGATAATCAACTAAATCTCTAAAACTAAGAGAATGAGCTTAACCAAACAAGTACTCATAATGCTAATAAGCTACTCCAAATTAGTGATTCAACTAAAGAACTTAATTACGAAAAGGTGTCCTAAACGTTCTAGGTTTGAGCTTACGACTATTATGCTCATTGTGGTTTAGGCTTGTTAACCTCTTCGAAACGTTCGAGGAGGTGATGAAACATGAAACGATGCTCTTCACGTAATTCATGTATCAACCTTTCAACGTGTTTACAATGATAGCAATCCTTGTTATGGTTTTGAATTTCTTGAAGTGAAAGTTCAAGTGAAGTGGGTTGAGGTTCTTCAAATAAAGGAGGATTTGGTTGAGACTCATTTAGTGGTGGCTCTATAATGCTTGTGGCTAGAGGTAAAGAGACATCAACTTTCATTTGGTCAGGTGGTTGCTTTTGATGTCTTCTCATAATCCAAAATGGACTATTGGGAGGGATGATAGGGTTTGCTTTTGGATCAAGTGTTGATTCAATATTTTGATTTTGTGGCTCAATCTTTTCATGTGAATTGGATGGTAATGGTGAAAGATGAGATGGCCAAGAGGGTAAGTCTTCTACATTGTGAGAGTGTGAAAATGATTGTGAAGTATCTCTAGGTACTAATGATGTTGGTTGAGTTGTGGGGGGTTTGTTTGCTATGGTAGAATTTGGTGAAGATATCCTAGTGGGAATCTTATTCTTGGGGATTAGTTTGATTGGTTTCCTTGATGTGGGAGAAATCCTAGCATTGGTGGACTTAACCGGAGATGATTCGGTTGAAGAAACTTCGTGTATGATTCTAGCAAGTTTCTTGGGTGGATGAGTGAGCACTAGGAGCCTTTCTCATATTGAAATGACTAAGGGAAATGGTTGCAATTGCTGATATTTATGTGAGATGACTAAAGTGTTCTAGGCAATGTGGTTTATAAAGAGAAGATCTTGGCAATTTAGTATTTAAGACTTAATCCACTAATGTTCATGGAAATGTGATGATTGACATGCACAAGGTTGAGATTCAGAGTTTACACTGATCTAGGAACTCATTTAAGATGAGATGGAGTGTTTGGGTTAGCAATGTTAGACATATACTGTCACCCGGATCCCACGGTTCCCTCCTTGGAGGGATCCGTCTAGGCTATTCCTAGGGATTCGGCTCTCAGCAGTTATGACAGATTTGAAATGAGGTTTCTAGAAGCTAAAGCCTATCTTGATTTGGGTGTTTCAGCTCTCCTAAGTGTTTTAGGATGAGAGGGTACTTGAATGATCATGAGTAATAAGTGTTTGTAGCTAATGATTGTTTCTTATGGAAGGAGGATAGGACAAGATGACTACCAATGGATATCCAAGGTTAACACTAAGTGTTTTGGAGGTGTCAAGTCATAATAAATGATCCTAGTGATCAGATTTAAGCTTGTGATGAAATTTGAAAAATCCTTAAAAATTATAGGAATTGAAAAACTAACTTTTGACTCATTTTAAAATAAGAATGACTTGAAACAATTTTCTAAAAATGTTTAATTTGTCTACTTAAGTGTTTTGAAAGATGAAAATTTGGCTTGTGAGTAATGGATCGGAAATATGGTGGTTTTTGATGTGTTAGTAAATCAAGACGTATTTAGACTAAGATCTTAAGTAAGCCTTTAGTGAATCAAAGCTTTTTCTTATCATGAAATAAGACTTAGTTGGGTTCTAAAACAAATGCTTAGCTACTGTGAAGTTTTTCTAGAAAGCAATCTTGATGTAGGAAATGCAGTATTGCTTATCTGCTGACACGGATCCCACGGTTCCCTCAAGGAGGGGATCCGGCTAGGCTATTCCTAGGGATCCGACATCTGCAGATCAGAACCTATTCAGAAATGATGTGCAGGTTTTGCACATTATTACGTCTATAAAATAAGCAATAAGAATAAGCAAGCCATCATATAGCACCAGAAACAATATCCAAAATACCCTAAACCAACAATGCTAAAAAGAAATCATTCAAACATAAGATAAATGAAAATAAGCACATTCCTATTGTCTCTTTCGTCAATTCTTCCTTTTTCTTTTTGACGGCTTAGTGAGATTGTAAGCGAGGTTTTGAATCATGCCTCTTATTTGTTTGAATTCCGCGGTCTCGTTTGGAATGGTTGGAAGTTGTTCGTGGTATTCAAGAATGTCCAATTTGATGTTGGATACGGGGTTGATGTCCTCCTCATCTTCTTCTTCTTCTTCTACTTCTTCTTCTCCGGCCGAGGAGTCTGAGAGAGCTTCGGGTTTCTCTCCATTGACCATGAACCGTTTAGATGGTTGTTTGGTAAGGGGTACCATGACGTGATCGGAAAGGTAATGGTCATCGTTGATAGGGGATGGTTGCAATGCACTAACGTACTTACAAAGTCGTGTTAGGAGCATACCATATGGGAGTACCATGTTGGAAGCTTTGAATACCCCAACCATTCTCCTTACCATGTAATAGGCAAGATTAAATGGCCTTTGGTGGATAAGACAATAGATCATTTGCACAAGGCATGCGTTTGGATGATCTTTGTTTCCAACTAGGCTAATGATGTTTTCCCTAAGGATTTCTTCCCATTTTCTAAACATGGGATGCATTTCAAAAAGTTCCATTTTAAAGGGATCACGGTGAATGAGCTTTTTGTTGCGATCGTAACGGGATTGGTTGGTCCTAATTTTAAAGATAGTATCACGAATGGTTTCGGGATTGTCGAGAGGAGTGTTGTAAAGAGGCTTAGGATCAAGTGCAAGGTTTTGAGCGTTAATTGCCCAATCTTGAGAGTCATACAAATTCCTTCACAAGGAATGCGAAGAATTTGAGCAAAAGTGTTGAGAGGAAGAGTAAAGTTTTGTGTGTTGATGATAAAGGCAATTGAGATGCTATTATCGGTGTTTCTAATGATCCTAAAGCTTTTGTAAAACTCAAAAATAAAAACCGAACAAATTTGTTCATCAATGTCAAGAAGACAATCAAAGTTGATTGTCGAGAAAACTTGACGAATGTCGGTATCTTCAAGGAAACATTCCTTGACTACACGACCTTCGTGAATAAGTCGTTTTGTGAGGCTTTTGAAAATTTTACGGTTAGTTTTGGTCAGGCACCTTTTACGATAGTAGTGAGTAAGATAGTGGACGGTGTCATGATGATCTTGTTGAGTGGCTTTGGGTATGGTTGGTCAATGGTGTTCTAGGAAGGAATACTTGAGGTTATGGAAGCCAATGAGGATGGATTCAGTAGCTTGGTCGTTTTTGTGTTATGAGAATAGAGGGAAAAAGATCAGTGGTGATTTTTGAAAGCGTATAGCTAAGTTCTGTTCCACGGTTCCCCCGGATCCTTTGTATTTGGGATCCGGCTAGTACAACTAGAGGGATCCGGCTACTATGAACATAAAAGAGGTTGTTTGACATTATTTTTGTGGTATGCTTATGGAATAGCTTACCAAAAAAAAAATAGTTCGGAGGTTTTAGATGACGATTGTTTTTTTTTTGGATGACGGCTTTTGATGAATCTCATATCGAGGATGTGATGACGGCGTTAAAAAAATATTATTCCCGATGACGAGAAAGGTGGAAGAGTGACGAAAGAGACTTCTAACGCTCTTAGTGTTTTAATAATCAAAGTAGTACTTGTGAAAATAAGTAGAGCTCAAGTATCCTATCTAATGAAAAGTAAAACATACCTCTATGCTTCTTGATTTGGTATAAGACCAAAAATACTTCATGAGCTTTTAAAGTAATCCTTTGTACTTGATGTACTAAAGTTGTGATTACTTTAAGAATCCTTCCTTGAATGTTGACTTCATCTTTGAATGAAGATTTTGGGAAATTCTAGCATGAAAATTACTCGAGAACGGAATATTGTTAGAATCATCTATCAATGTCCAACAAAATGATTTAACAGAAAATATGATCCCAAAAAAATCCTTCTTTGTAGTTTTCAAACATACACGGATCGTATCAAGTCTTTAAAGTACAATATGCTTTAAGAAACTTGGTTACGAAGCTCTGATGCCAATTGTGGAAAACTAGAAGGGGGGGGGGTTGAATAGTTTTACCAATTTAAAACTTCCTTTTAAATATTTAGATCGACTTATGTCAATCTATTTGTTTGTTTATGTTGGACGTTGATAGATAGATATATAAACATATAATGAAAGATAAAGAGTAAGAAGCACATCACCACGACACAAGTTATTTATAGTGGTTCGGCTACAAGGACACCTTCCTTGCCCTACTCCACTCCCCGAGTCACCTACTCGAGAGTTCGTAAGCACTACTCCAAATCTCCTTATGGCGGAGAAGCCTTCACAACGTCGCTTAACCTTTTTCCGGTACAAAGCTAAATACCGAGTTCTTTCACACCAAGGCGAACCACACCTAACACTACGTCGCCTACCCTTTATACGGTGCTAGGCTAACCACCGAGTTCTTTCACACCTTAGGAGAACTAATCCTATCACAACGTCGCCTACCCTTTATTAGGTACTAGGCTAAGCACCTAGTTCCATTATGGAGGAACTACTACCCTTCACGACACAACACCTATTATCAAGGAGATCTACTCCTTGTTACAACACCATCAAGGATATCACCATCCTTGTGAATAAATAAACACTTATATGTATAACGATGCAACTCATCGATTATACGACCTAAGCATTATTCCCAAATGCTACTTGATTTGATTCTTCAGCATCCTTCACTAATGCCTTTTGACACAACGCTTGGCACCCTTCACTAATGCCTTCGTCTTGACACCTTAAGCATTCTTCACTAATGCTTTGACGCGGATGATGAGCACCTTTCACTAATGCTTTCATCTTGACACTTTCGGCATTCTTCACTAATGCCTTCAACCCAACATTTATGGAGAAAGGAAGAACTATCAACAAGAGAACCTTCGTTGTCTTGATGATGACGAAGCATGGCAACTCATGGACTTGAGCTTGCACGTCTTCAAGATGTGGTGATCTTTCCTTTAAGAGGAACCTACAAGATCACACAAAAATAAAAGAGAAAAGCTACATAGATCTCTTGGATCTGAGGTTAGAGGGTTAGAATACTTGGGGGAAGTATGTGTGTAAAGGGATGCCTAGTAAGGAAGAAATGGCTCTCTATTTATACAGAAAATTCTCTACTGTTTCCCCGGATCCCACGGATCCCTTCCACTTGGGATCCGGCTAGCACAAAGCTAGGGATCCGTGGAACGCTCCTCTTTGCCCATTGGTATTTTTGGTTATGGGTCATGGGTTATGGGTTGATCCATGGTTATCTTTCTAGATACAATGAACTTAGATAAGTGGTATATATAAAACCATGGGTTATGGTTCAATACCATTTGCTAGTTTCTACCCATTTTAGTATTTACATGTTTTTACCTTATTTTAGTATTTACATGCTTTTACCTATTTTAGTATACTTAGTTTAAGTATATGCTAACTCAATATGTAAACACTAGTTGTTGTACATATCTAAATCATAGAATCATTTATACTTGTTAACCCAATATGTAAACACTAATTGTTGTACATATATATATCTAGATCATAAAATAACTTATACTTGTTTTAGCGTTTTATGTGAAAATGTGACTATGTTAGAAAACTATTAGTTCAAACCATTTACGTATTTTATTTGTTTCGTTAATATGATTGATGTGCCCGGTTGTGTACAAGTTTTAAATTTATAAAAGGTGAATTACCAATATTACCAATAACACATACGAGCAAGTATACTCGTCCGTTATAGCAAGATTATGAAGGTAAGTTGGGATCGTTCGCAGGGATTTGAGTGAATCTAAACACAAGTTTGAATTAACGGAGTCTATCCAAAACATATAATAGAGCAAAATAGATATAATGAAATTCAGATGATTAAAAACTACACTTGCTTAAACTAGTTTCATATCATAGATTAATGTGATTGTGTTAACCTCTTAACATGTTGGTTATGATAATTAGTTGGTGCACTAATCTATTGTTCTTACAAGTTAAACCTTGATCAAAAGTTTAGTTTATAAAAACAAGCATTAAGTTTAACCAATCAATTCAAGATCAATTCAAGTTTCATAAGTCTACTTTCATAAACTTAAACACAAAAACATCCACTTGTTCATCAAAATGCTTAAGAAATGGTCAATACAAAAGGTAACCGATCATAGACAAAAGGCTACAATTGATTCTCAACAACTAATCTTACGACCATTTAGATGTTTCCAACCAATCCAATTTGATAATCAAAAAGCGTTTCTATTACAACCACACCTTAGTTCCTTTGTATAATCAAGAATAATGGGTAAAAACAATCATCCATAGACAAAATGATTATGACTAGTTGAATAACAATAAGTTCTTTCGACCCCAATGATTATTATCAATTAGCCAAACTTGATTAACAAATGTCACTATGAAACTTTAGCACAATTGGATCTTAGAATCAACTTGAAAATTGAATTAAAACATGTTAACACAACCACTAACTAATCATATGATAATCAACATCATTTAAGCAAGTGCATAAAGAAACTAGCCACTCATAGCAAACATGAACATAAACTCATAACTTTGAACATTAGAAAACATGATTGAAAGTCTTACAATGCTTGGAATAAGATTACAAATGGTGTAGTAATGATTCCCAAAGGATTGAGGATGACTTCTTGATGGTTTGACCTCCAAATGATGACTTCTTGGACCTCCAAAGTTTCCTGGAACTTTATGAACGAATTTAGGCTTTGAGAGAGTAGTAGTGGTGGTAAGATAGGTGTTAGAGAAGATCTCTCAAGTTGTGGTGTGTGAAATGAGGTTGCAAAGGCCTCTATTTATACTACTTCCAAGCCTAGGGGTATTAAATGTTGAACTTGGCCTCCAAGGAGTTTAGAAGGACCTAGAATACATGAAGGAAGGACCTAGAATCGTTTGGATGCAAAGGGGAAGCTTAGTGATGAAGATTTGGCAACTGCAGCTTCTCCAACCAGATCGGTCATATGACCAACCGATCCGGCTGGTCTTCAATAACAACAAGCCGACCGATCCGGTTGCGGGTTGCGACCGATCGGTTGGCTATGGTAAAAACACTTATTCTGACCGAATTCCAACCGATCCGGTTGAGGGTGTAACCGGATCCGGTTGGATCTTCTGAGATACAAAACTTGATCTTCTTTGATTCTTCAATCACTAAGGTCTTGAGATACTGATTTAGTCTTGTTGAAATGGGACTCTTCGCTAAGCTGAATATTACTTCTTTTTCCTCCATTTCCCTGCACTTGGTTATGAACACTAGACAAACACACTTTGATACGATTAAGCAACAAAAGCATATGATTATAACCAAATAACATACATAAAAACACGGATAACGCTACTAAAAACATGCACAATTTGAGCGTTATCAAATTCCCCCACACTTAAACTTTGCTTGCCCTCAAGCAAATCTAGGAAAAACAAACATCCACTGGTACAAGATCGTGATTATGAAAAATGTGATGCAAATCAACCAAGTATAAATACGAGAGAGGATTCATCAATTATGCTTTATAAAGGTGAAACATCAAGATGTTTGACAATATCCAATGATTTTCTTGCATGATTAACATTTCATAACACCTCACGAAAAAAGGAACGAAATATAATTCACTCAATCACTCATTTTTAGTGGAGTAACAAGATAAATCACACTCATTGCTCAGTCATGATTAGATTATTACCATAAGCTTGTACAAGAAACAAAACTCCACCGACGTGGCGTGTGCACCAAGTAAAAACATCTAAAGAGGGCTTTTATTCGGGTTATAATGATATGGCTAAGGGTTAAGGGTATGGATAAGGCATGGGAATGTTTATGAAATTGGTGTTAACATAAAAATGAAATCAAGTCTAATACCCAAGTTGCTAGCTACCAAACATTCCACGAACCAAATAAATGATTATAGCTTCAGTTTCTTCTTTTCCGTTTTCCACAGCTTTTTGCTTTGCCATGACAATTGTTCTTCGATCATAGCACATTGGCTATTATTTCCATACATTCAACACAATTTTTTTTTTTTTTTTTTTTTTTTTTTTTAAACATAACATAACGCATGACTCAATCAATCACATAGGATGTGGTACTCATAATCATTTGAACAATCTTTACTATCCAGGTGACTAGCAACCAATTGTTAGACATTGATACGGGATAGGCTAAGGTTTAAAGTGTAAAATCTTTTTGTATTTTCTGGGTGAAGCAAAAATGAAAAGGATGGCTCAGAAGGTGTAACTAGGGGTATCTAGTGCTAAAAATGAGCACTACAAATGGGTCCATGTGGGAGGTTAACTAACCAATGAGGCTAGCTAATATATCATTATATGTAAAATGGAAGGCCATTTGGGTTAAATCCTAAGGTGCCTCTTTATCACACGAATTTACTTATATCGCACGAATGCAATCTCACTGCGGTCTAGTAATGATTTACAAGCACAAGTTCTAGAATAAATAAAATCACTGGCACACTCATAGCAAAAGTTCCAAGCATAAAAGATGTATGCTAATAAGAAATAGGCTCAAATCCTCACAATTTAGTGGAAAGGGTATAATATGTACTAGCAAATGTTTATCGATCCCAGAATGGATTGCAATAGTAATCGGAACACATCTCGAAGTTTCAAATATTACCAGTTTTACCAATGGAATGATCCAGTTATTCTAATAGATAATCCTAAAAGTGTGAAAACAACTAGATCACAAGGGCAAACAAAATTTAAAATTTAAGCATGAAAACTCTAATTTTTCCTATTCACCCCCCCACACTTAAGTTAGACATTGTCCTTAATGAAAAACGAACTTCAAAGTATAGAAATAGGGAAAATAGAAATGAAACCAGATATGTCAACGAGTTTATCAGCTTAAAATTCTTTCTTCATTCCTGGCGTGCACTGGAGAAATCATCACCTGCACACAATCTTATAAACAAACAAAAGGTTTTATTAAAAGGATGGCACCCCCCACACTTAAGTTCAACCAAAGGTTAAAACTTTGGGGAGTGACCATAGAAAATAAAAACACACGGGTTGCCTCCCGAGATACTTTGACCATACGGTTCAAATGGGGAATTTCAGCTCTTAAACGTTGAGGGTATGGAATCTTTGGTTTGTACTCCACAATTGATGGGAATACATTTGATTCTTTTGGTTTGACCATGGTACAGTCTCTTTTCGTTATTTCGAACGTTTGGTCAATTTCATTAGAAATGAGGACAGGTGGCGGATCTTTTTGATTTTTCAGATGGTCATTGGATTTTCCACTCCCAGTGAATATGGCATCCACATTCTCAAGGTGAGATGTAGGAGGTGGCTTAGTCCTACCGTTTTGATTTAAAGAAATTGGATTTTGTTGTTCAGACCATTTGTCTATCTTTCTTTCCAGTTCTCCATTCCAGTTGTCACTGATTTTGTTGAACTTCTCATCATCAACATGATTGTGTTCAGGACCTTTTAATTGAGTCATTGGGATATGCATGGTGCAATCCTCAAGAAAAGGTGACATGGTTGGTGAGTTAGACTGGATTTGGTTCGTATTCAGCGTGGTTGGAATATGCTCGGTCTCGTCCTCTTCGATAAATTCATCCTCACCCTTATCGTTCTCGTATTGAATTGAGGTTGGTTTGTAGACAAATTCATGTCTCGAGTTGGAATCTGTGGTGTAAGGAAGAGATTCAACGTGATGGACTTCCTGTTCCTTACTTAATCTTTCTATCCTCCTCTCCAAGTCTTGGCTTATCGCTTGTTGGTTCCTTCTTCCTTGATCGAATTTATGTTCCAATTCAACCAACAGGTTCGTCATATTCTCATTGGCTTTTGTTTGATTGGCCATCCACTCTCTCATCATCTCCTCCGGTGAGGTTTTAGGTGTATTGAAATGTTGTGATGGATGAGGTATTGTATTCCATGATTGATATCGAGGATATGTATGGGTTGGGTTGTGATATGGATAGGAGTACGAATTTTTGGAATTTTGGTGGTGATATCCTCCGCGATATCCTTCATGTTGGACGTGGTTCGCTTCCATGGGATTACACATCGGCGTGTCATCCTCAGCATCGTGTTTTGAAGCGTGGTGATTATTTCGCAGTTCCATCATCTCCCTCCGTATGCTTATGAATTGAGTATTGATGTTTGTGGAGAGAGCTTCCAATTTCTCGATCAATGAGGCATGATCGGTATTGATGTTGCTTCCACCGGCGGAAACAATGGCTTTCGGATTGGAATCGTTCGAGAAATTACTACTTGTGAAGATAGCGTTGACATACTCGTTTCTTGTTTGTGGTGGATGGTACGTCTTATCATTTGATGGTTTTGGGTTGGATTGGTTATTACTTGGCAATGAACCAGATGGTCTAGAGGAATGTTGGTCAGAAAATCTGCCAAACTTGTTTTCAAGATCTTGGATAGATGCTTGATGATTTTTCTGTCCTTGCTCAACTTTGGCTTTGAGATTGAAAAATTGATTTTTGATAAAATCATTTGCAGATTTTTGAGCAGCTACGAATTCTCTCATGGTTTTCTCGAATTCAGTTTCTTCCATCTTTTTGTCGGGATTTTGTGGTGGTGGATCGTCAGTTCGTGGTTGAGAATCACGGTTGTCATCCCTTGGTCGGCGATCTTGCCAATTTCCAGAAATTCAACCGTAATAATTACTACGATATCCTCCTCCACGGTATCCTCCTTGAGTGTAACTCGTTTCTCCTTCCTTTGGTCCACCCATAGGTTTATCGTCGCACTCGGACGATGGATGATTTCCTCCACAATTGTTGCATCCGTCTCGCATTTCCTTCATTTCATCTTTGATATCTTTGTACTGCGAGTCGATTTTTGAGGTTAACGCTTCCATCTTCTCCATGAGTTTTGAGGTATCAGTGTTTTCGACAAAAGCAATTGTTTTTCGGAGAGTTTTGGTTTTGGAATCTTTGGACCAATCAAGTTTGAGAAGTACTCGATCTTCGAGCAATCGATGTGCATCGTTGGGAGTCTTATAGAGAAAAATTCCTCCAGCATCAAGGATGCCTTGAGAGATTTCATTTAGTCCATGGTAAAAGATTTGGATAATGGTTCCTTTTGATAATCCATGTCCATGACAACTACGAAGCAAATCTTTCTTTCGAAGCCAAGCTTCGACAAGTGATTCGTTTGGGTTTTGGTTGAAAGCACGAATTTCTCCCATTAATCGATCAAACATGGCAGGTGGAAAGAATCGGCTCACAAAAGCTTGCCTCATCTCCTCCCAAGTATTGATGATTCCTGGGGTTAATTCATTGTACCATACTTTAGCATTTCCGGCGAGTGATGATGGGAAAAGTTTGAGTTTAATGGCATTGACATCGGTGTCGCCATAACGAAACATGCCGCAAATTTCGATGAACTTGGCAATGTGCTTATGCGGATCGGCCCGCGCACAGCCATCGAATTGTCGGTCTTTGATCATAGAAAGGTGATGTCCCTTCACGGTGAAGTTGTCACCAAGGTTAATAGCAACAATAGCACTTTCGGGAGTTGGTGCTACGGTTCGGTTGGTTCCCCACATGGGTTGATCGTCCGCCATGGGAAAAGGTAAATTGGTGAAATGGTTGTAAACAACTTTGGCTTCTATGAGGTTATCAAATGGTGGGTTTGGTACTCTTGGTACACGATTTTCCAATGGTATGAAAAGTGTTCTTCTTCTTCTTCTTTAAATCAAACGTTCGGGGTTGGTAAGAGGTGTAATTGGTTCTATTCCCGCTGCTCGAGTGTTCATACAATGTCCTAGAGAATCCAGGCAATATCTAAACACACGGACAAACAACGAAAACAGTTTTTATGGGACAGAGTGGGCAACCGGATCGGGTGCGGGATGCGACCGATCGGTTAGACCAGTTGATTGATGGGCAAAATCGTAACCGATTCGGTTGAGGGGCAACCGGATCCGGTAAAGGTTTCTGAGAATCTTTTTTTTTTTTTTTTTTTGAATCGACTAAGGGAAATTCAAGAACTTGTTGAAACACAATCAAATCCCCGGCAGCGGCGCCCAAAACTTGATGTGCCCGGTTGTGTACACGTTTTAAATTTATAAAAGGTGAATTACCAATATTACCAATAACACATACGAGCAAGTATACTCATCCGTTATAGCAAGATTATGAAGGTAAGTCGGGATCGTTCGCAGGGATTTGAGTGAATTTAAACACAAGTTTGAATTAACGGAGTCTATCCAAAACATATAATAGAGCAAAATAGATATAATGAAATTCAGATGATTAAAAACTACACTTGCTTAAACTAGTTTCATATCATAGATTAATGTGATTGTGTTAACCTCTTAACATGTTGGTTATGATA
Source organism: Chrysanthemum seticuspe (assembly GCA_019973895.1). Classification (NCBI taxonomy): domain Eukaryota; kingdom Viridiplantae; phylum Streptophyta; class Magnoliopsida; order Asterales; family Asteraceae; genus Chrysanthemum; species Chrysanthemum seticuspe. The sequence continues at coordinate 645,627 of BPTQ01000007.1, forward strand.
ATTAGTTGGTGCACTAATCTATTGTTCTTACAAGTTAAACCTTAATCAAAAGTTTAGTTTATAAAAACAAGCATTAAGTTTAACCAATCAATTCAAGATCAATTCAAGTTTCATAAGTCTACTTTCATAAACTTAAACACAAAAACATCCACTTGTTAATCAAATTGTTTAAGAAATGGTCAATACAAAAGGTAACCGATCATAGACAAAAGGCTACAATTGATTCTCAACAACTAATCTTACGACCATTTAGATGTTTCCAACCAATCCAATTTGATAATCAAAAAGCGTTTCTATTACAACCACACCTTAGTTTCTTTGTATAATCAAGAATAATGGGTAAAAACAATCATCCATAGACAAAATGATTATGACTAGTTGAATAACAATAAGTTCTTTCGACCCCAATGATTATTATCAATTAGCCAAACTTGATTAAAAAATGTCACTATGAAACTTTAGCACAATTGGATCTTAGAATCAACTTGAAATTGAATTAAAACATGTTAACACAACCGCTAACTAATCATATGATAATCAACATCATTTAAGCAAGTGCATAAAGAAACTAGCCACTCATAGCAAACATGAACATAAACTCATAACTTTGAACATTAGAAAACATGATTGAAAGTCTTACAATGCTTGGAATAAGATTACAAATGGTGTAGTAATGATTCCCAAAGGATTGAGGATGACTTCTTGATGGTTTGACCTCCAAATGATGACTTCTTGGACCTCCAAAGTTTCCTGGAACTTTATGAATGAATTTAGGCTTTGAGAGAGTAGTAGTGGTGGTAAGATAGGTGTTAGAGAAGATCTCTCAAGTTGTGGTGTGTGAAATGAGGTTGCAAAGGCCTCTATTTATACTACTTCCAAGCCTAGGGGTATTAAATGTTGAACTTGGCCTCCAAGGAGTTTAGAAGGACCTAGAATACATGAAGGAAGGACCTAGAATCGTTTGGATGCAAAGGGGAAGCTTAGTGATGAAGATTTGGCAACTGCAGCTTCTCCAACCGGATCGGTCATATGACCAACCGATCCGGCTGGTCTTCAATAACAACAAGCCGACCGATCCGGTTGCGGGTTGCGACCGACCGGTTGGCTATGGTAAAAACACTTATTCTGACCGAATTCCAACCGATCCGGTTGAGGGTGTAACCGGATCCGGTTGGATCTTCTGAGATACAAAACTTGATCTTCTTTGATTCTTCAATCACTGAGGTCTTGAGATACTGATTTAGTCTTGTTGAAATGGGACTCTTCGCTAAGCTGAATATTACTTCTTTTTCCTCCATTTTCCTGCACTTGGTTATGAACACTAGACAAACACACTTTGATACGATTAAGCAACAAAAGCATATGATTATAACCAAATAACATACATAAAAACACGGATAACGCTACTAAAAACATGCATAATTTGAGCGTTATCAATGATTTTACTTTTGTTATCGACAAAACATTAGAAGATCGTAAAATATAAATAAACGTTTTTACGGCTTATTTGTATTAACAGGTGTTATTGGCGAGATCGTTAAAGACTGATCAGATCCATGGTATGCTTTATTTTTTGCTGATTGATATTAAAATCGTGATTTGATCGACATATTTAATGATATTGAGAATTCGTATATTGATCAAGGGCAATCATGATTGGTCACGTGTGACACAAAATTATTTTATTGGTTTATCCTAATTTCAAAACTCACGTGACCATGTACATATATTCCTGCTGATCACATCATTTTATTTCTACTGATTCATGGACTACCGTATGATATTATTAATTGGTTAGTGGGATAGATTGTGTGTGATGCGGTGTATGATTGTTAAGGTGGTCTTGATTTTTGATTGGTTCAATTTATTATTTGTTTTCTTGTATTGTAGTGTACTGATTTGTATTTTAATTCATATGGGGCTGACATGTTTGATTGGTTGCGTACTGTTTAAAGTCTGCATGTTCATTGTTCGGTTATAATTGTTCCTGCTGGTCGGTTTATGCTGATGGTCGGTTCCCGCTGGTTGCTTATTTGGTTCCTGCTGATAGTATTGGTTTCTGCTGATCGGTTGCTGCTGGTTGTTCTGGAGTTCCTTCTGGTTGATCAGGTGCGTGTCTTATCATATCTCAAAGTGCGTGATGAACACTTTTGAGATAACTTGTTCGTACTTTATGGTGTGACAAAGACTTGGTAAATCTAGCGAAGGGGTGAGATCTTCAGACTAAAGGTACTTAATGCGCACATTTGCTAACACTTTAAGGGGTTACGTTGTAGTACTCAGTGTTGGTGAAGGGGTGTGATCTTCAGATTACAGGTGCTTAATACTCACATTTGCTAGTGTCTCATCTAAGTTTGGAGTCACATGGATAGTACAAGATATAAGACCCATGCTTTGGTGTTTCTACTGGTTCTTCGTTTCTACTGGTAGACTATTTTGATGCTGCTGCTGATTTGACTTCTCTGCTGTTACGCTTTATTTATTTTGTTTAGTTATTAAAAAAAAATCTCGTATTATTTCATTTTCTTAGTGATTAAATTTTCTTTTGAGATGGTTAGTATAATTTTGAGGGGAAGCTTATGGTTTATATACTTACCATCTACATGCATCACTTGAGGGGAAGCGTCTACGAGTTGCACAAGACCCCTATTAGATGAAGGGGAAAAAGCTTCATGGTGTGCAGCTTATTATTTGTGATGACATGTTTTGGCATTGTTTCTTCATACAGGTTGTTTTGTACTATCAAGAAACTGAAACTTAACATAGTCAAATTCCAGTTTAGGGGAAGATTGTTGGGAATTGCAAATTACAAATCGAGCAAGAATGAAGAAAGAAGAAACAATTAGGGCCTTATAGATAAATTAGTAGTAGCTTTGGTAGTAAGCTATGTCTAGAGTTTTTGTAGCCTCCCTCTACTATATAAAGAGGGTAGGCATCTAGTTTATTTTCATCCCTTTCCATTATCTTTTCATAAGGATTTGAAATGAAAAGATAACGGAAAGGGATGAAAATAAACTAGATGCCTACCCTCTTTATATAGTAGAGGGAGGCTACAAAAACCCTAGACATAGCTTACAACCAAAGCTACTATTAATTTATCTATAAGGCCCTCATTGTTTCTTCTTTCTTGCTCGTTTTGTAATCTGCAATTCCCAACAACTCGAGAGTTCGTAATCACTACACGACACCAACTCCTTATGGCGGAGAAGCCTTCACAGCGTCGCCTACTCTTTTTCCGGTACTAGGCTAACCACCGAGTTCTTTACACCAAGGTGAACCACACCTACCACAACGTCGCCTACCCTTTATCCGGTACTAGGCTAAGTACCGAGTTCCATTACAATGGAGGAACTACTACCCAACACTACACAACACCTAATCCCAAAGGAGACCCACTCCTTATTACAACACCATCAAGGATATCAACATCCTTGGAAACAAACTATCACTATGTGTATAACGATGCACCTCATCGATTATACGACCTAGACACTCATCACAAATGCCACTTGATTTGATTCCTAGGAATCCTTCACTAATGCCTTTGACACAACGCTTGGCACCTTTCACTAATGCCTTCGTCTTGACACCTTTAGCGTTCTTCACTAATGCTCTTGACACGGACGTTAAGCATCTTTCACTAATGGTTTCGTCTTGACTCTTTCGGCATCCTTCACTAATGCCTTCGACACAACACTTCTATAGAGGAAGAAAGAACTATCAACAAGATAACCTCAGTAGTCTTGATGATAACGAAGCATGGCAACTCATGGACTTGAGCTTGCTTGACTTCAAGAAGTGGTGATCTCACCTTTAAGAGGAACCTAGAGAATCACACAAAAACAAAAGACAAACTACATAGAAAGATCCCTTAGGATCAGTGGTTAGAGAGTTACAATACTTGGGGAAAGTATGTGTGAGGGTGGCAAACCAAAAGGAAGAAATGGCTCACTATTTATAAAGGAGAAATGCTTACTGTTCCCCGGATCCCTCCCTCAAGGGATCCGTCTAGTGTAAAACTAAGGATCCGTGGGACGCTCTTCTTTGCCCATGGGTATTTTGGTTATGGGTCATGGGTTATGGGTTGATCCATGTGTATTTCTTTAGATACAATGTATCTAATGAGTGCAATGTATCTAGTCAAGTGGGTATGGGTCAAAACCATAGGTTATGGATATGCTCCATGGGTTGTAGTTATTTACCCATTTATAATACATACTAGTTATGTATATATTTGCCCAATATGTAAACACTAGTTGCTGTACATATGTATTACTAAATCATAAGATCACTTATACTTGTTTTAGTGTTTTATGTGAAAACGTAAGTGTGTTAGAAAATTATTGGCTCAAACTATTTACGTATTTTATTTGTTTCGTTAAAATGATTTTACGTTTGTTATCTACAAAACATTAGAAGATCGTAAAATATAAATAAACGTTTTTACGGCTTATTTGTATTAACAATCTCTCCCCTTTTGTTGATGACAAAACATAAATTTATTTTAAGGAAAAACTAAAATTCGTAAAAGTTCGAATTGGAGTTTCTACTCTCTTCTCCCCCTTTTTGTCGAAACAAAAAGAGCGTCGAAAAGAAACTAACACATTGTTTTAAGAAAAACATGTAAAAGAGAAAAAAAATGTAAAGAGAGCAAGTGACAGGAATGGTTCTCGTCTTTAACTTCCCATTGAAGTGTCCATCCCTTTGTGAGGGCGTCAAGTAAATATAAACTAATAAGCTAAGGAATTGCAATTTGTTTTGCAAATGGTTTCGTCCTTGTAATGAAAATGCTCCCCCTTGAAGATTGCAAATTTGCAATGGGGTGTCATGAAGTGTAATCCAAATAAGGATTATGTTGCAAATGGTTTTGCAATATTTGATTTTGACACAAAGCTCCCCATAGCTTAGGATGTCAAAGTCTTCATGCGTATTTTAAAAATCTACAAAATAAAGGTTAGAAAACAAGAGTATAGTGCATAATTTCCTGCAAATGAGACTCAAGTTAGTAGAATTTTGTTCTTCTGTACCACGGTTCCCTCTTTTGTGGGATCCGTCCAGGCAATTTCCAGGGATCCGTCTGTCTGGTGACAGATTATTCAGCAAAGGTGATATACCAAACAATGCTAAATATAAGAGTGAGATATGTATACAAACAACAAACAGATATTCAAAGCAATATGGCAAATAAGTTATCATTCAATAAACAAAGAGATAATCGACAAATCTCTAAAATTAAGAGAATGATTTAGCCATACATTTTCTACTAATACTAATAAGTTACTAAAGCCTAGAATGCAACAAAGTGCTTGAGTCTAAGGATGAGTAGACTTGTTGATTTGGTCCAATCTTTCAAGAAGATGATTAAACATGAAATGCAACTCATTTTGTACTTCTTGAACAAGTCCTTGGGTGATTAGACAATTAGAGCAATTATTGTCTTGATTTGGAACCGGAGGAAAATGGATGTTTTGAGGAGGCTCTATGAATGATGGTGGGGTCTCATTAAGAGAAGTGGGGTGAGATTCTACTAAGAATGAGGGTGGTGGTAATGGATATTCCTCCATATGATCAAGTCCTTGGTGGTTCCTTGTTTCCAATGATTGACTAGTTGGTGTTTTAGGTGGTTCCCTATTTAACGAGAAAGTTGGTGAGTTAGATGTTCTCGGTGGTGAATGCTCTAATGAATAGAGATTTGGGTGAGGAAGAGGCTCGTTGGATGAGTGTAATTCATGCTCTAGGAATGAGGGTTTAGACGGTTTGCTAGAGCTAGCCATGTTTGGTTTTGAACTAGATGACCTTTTTTCTAGCCCAAAAGGTTTGATGCTAATTCTTGCGGTTCTCTTAGCAATTGTTGGATGGGTTTGTTGAGGTGGAATTCTAGCATTGTTATCTCTTACGGGAGATGATTCGATGGATGAAATCTGATGAATCATGTGACCATTTCTTTTGGATGAGCCTTTAGTTGAAGAGTTGTTGCTAAATGCTTTGGTCATGGTGATGGTAAGGATTCAATATAAGCTTCTAACTACTGATTTTTGAGAGCTAGGTGAGAGTGATGATTTAACCTTAAGAGTGTTTGGTTTATAAAGGATAGTTTTGAATTACGGAATAAAATTCTTGACCACTAAGAGGATTAAGCATGCACTTAGGATATTATTCAGCTCTAGAAATACATTAAATGGTAACTAAAAGTGGTTAGATAACCAAAAGGTGGCTTAAATTTGAAGAGGGAAGCTGATTAAAGTCTTTCTCCAGACACGGATCCCACGGATCCCTCTCACCAGGGATCCGTCTAATTATATACTAGGGATCCGTCTGTCAGACAGATACTTGATGAGATGATGATAAGGATTTAAAAAGTACCTTTTTGAGGGGTCATTTAAGCCCTTAATTGATCATTTTTGTATCCATTATTACTTAATTTCGTTCCTTTTCACTTTTTATGTCTCTTGAAGGCAAATTGCTAGAATGACACTTATTCGGACGAAAAGGCGCGAATATACAAAGAAAATGGCCAAAGTCAAGAATCGAGACACTCAATATGCTGAATTGAAAGGGGATAGCGTCAGGTCTTATTTGTGACGCCGTCACGACACATCTTGTGACGACTCAGAGAGCAAATTGACATTTTTAACGTGACGGCATCAGGTTTAAAAGAGTAGGGCGTCGCAGCTCAGACGGCCTAGATTTGGATCCAGACGGCGTCAGAGACTGAAGGCGACGGCATCAGGGGCATAAGGTGACACCATCACAGAGTTGACGTGTCCAAGACGAAACCCTAATGGCGGCGACCCGACGGCGTCACAATTAAAGAGTGACGTCTTCGCAGTTTGTAACACTATATATAGAATCCGAATTTTTCAGTTTTAGAGAGGTAGTTTTGTGGAGTAAAAACTTAAACCGAACCAAGGCTGTCTTGTACAGTATTTTAGGGTTCCATACCCTATTTTACATCAAGATAAGTGTTTTACTTCATTGATTCAATTATGTCTTCAATTGATTGTGTGTATGCTTGCATGTTCTCCATATCCGGCTAATTTATTTGTGTGTTTGCTTAGGTAATATGAAACCTAGTTATTGAATATTGATTGGTTGTCTCTTATCTTAATTGTTATTGACCTAGTATTGCGATAGGTCATTCGTTGTGCTATTAATGCTTGATTAATCTTTGTTGAACCTTAGCATATAGTTACTAGTGGAATTGTAGGCTAAACATCCAAAGAATACCTTAGTGTTAAGTTTATGAATCTTAGAGATTTCGTAGTCATTAACCTTTGGTAGCTTCAAAGAGTTAGGGATAAACGCATACCCTACGACCTTAGAATCACAACGCGTTAAGAATAAGGACGTGACAATTCAACCATCAATAAGAGATAACTAGGGAGTAATAAAACCTAAGTAAACACATTTTTAATCATCATACGAGCACACAACAATAAACATAGACTACCCCTAGCTTAGTTAATTAGATTAGATAATAGTAGAGTAATCGGTAGAAATACCAACCCCCAAATCCAAACCCCGAGATTCGTACCTTTACATTTTCTAAAAAACATTAAAAAGATAAAAAATAATCTTCCTCAACCCCAACCTTAGCGTAGTAACTTCTTGTTGGTTTTTGGTTCCTTGGATCAAGAATTACTCTAAGTGTTGGAACCAAGGACAGGGTTGATATAACCACGGACAGAAGAATGGAACCGCTGATGAAGACAAACCGCAGCTAGTAGTATTGTGTAACCACATATCTTGTATTGTAACCACTGCTAGTCTTGTATAGTCGGTTTACTATTTTGTATTAGATAAATATGGAAAAGATATTTATCTTGTAGGTTTGATATGTGTCTAAATACACATATATTTTATATTATTTAAACCCACAAAAATGTCCAAAAACACGCAAATGACCATATAAATGCTACAAATATCATGGAAATGTGTTTTTATGTATTTCAAGTGCAAAAGGATTGAAAACTGATGAAAAACAACAAAGTTTACATAATTTACAGTTTCAGTCCCTAAACTTTCATAAATTGGCAAAACTAGTCCCTGGTAATTCAAAACTTGTAAAATATCATTAAAGGTCCTTGGGGATTCACAAGTTGTTAGAAATAGTCTTTTGAAGTTAAAATTGCATATTTACAACTTTGGTCCCTCAACTTTGAAAAGTGTCAAAAATGGTCCCTGGGTTATTTAAAATGGAAAATTAATAAATATAACCCTTGTACTATTCATATATGGCATAATCGGTCCTTGTGTTAACTTTGGAAAAATGACTTGTTTAACCCCTCACTTTCAGAATATTACAAAAATGGTCCTTGTGAGATAAACTATAAACCCAAAACCAAGCCCATGCTACAAACCAGTCCAACAACCAACCCAGCCCAATCCCCTTATTAATAAAACCAGGGTCAACCTTGGTCAAACCCACCTTCCCTCTCCCATCAAAACTGAAACCAGAAACCACCCTCCACCTCCATGGTTTCACCACCACTTGCATCCACCTCAACCCCAGCTGTCTATCTACTCTCCTACACCTCACCCTAAAGCATTAAATGCCCTGAAAACTCTACAGGTTTCCTTTTGGATAATTTTGGCGCCAAATTGCATTTCAAGGGCTAAGATGAGTTGCAGTGATCCAATGGCCATGATTAGAAGTGGGAAAGGTTCAGAAAGTCAAGGATAACCTAACATGACTCTATAAAGAAAGAAAAGAAGCTCAGAGAAGAGTATGTAGAGTAGTGTAGTTTTTTAATTAATGTCGACTAGATAAGTTCTTGTAATTTTCTTCTGGGTTTAGTTAATTTTAAGTTGTATAAGTATTTTGCAATGTAATTCAAGTATTCAATTAGATTAATTCTGATAAGGTTTTAAAAGGTACCATTTTGAGGGGTCGTTTTAGCCCTTATTTGATCACTTTTGTATCCGTTATTGCTTAATATCGTTCCTTTTCACTTTTTAGGTCTCTTGAAGGCAAAATGCTGGAATGGCACTTATTTGGACGAAAAGGCGCGAATATATGAAGAAAATGGCCAAAGTCAAAATCGAGACACTCGCAGTTGCTGAAAATAGAAGGCGACGGCGTCAGGTGCTAATTGCGACGCCGTCCCAAGATTTTTGTGACGGTTCAGAACTCAAAATTCGTATTTTCAAGTGACGACGTCTAGTTGTGAAAGAGTAGGCCGTCGCTACTCAGACGGCCTAGATGCAATCCAGACGACGTCAGAAGCTGAAGAGGACGGCGTCACGGACATAAGGTGATGCCGTCGCAAGGTTAACGTGGCCAAGACGAAACCCTAATGACGGCGACACGACGGCGTCACTAAACATAAGGTGACACCGTCGCATATGTAATCTTATATATAGAATCCGAATTTTTCAGTTTTAGGGAGAGTCTTTTGGAGTGAAAACCTAAAACCGAACCTAAGGTGTCTTGTACAGTATTTTAGGGTTTTAAACCCTATCTTACATCAAGATAAGTATTTAATTCATTAATTCAATTATGTCTTTGATTATTTGTGTGTATGCTTGCATGTTTTCCATGTCCGGCTAATTTATTTGTGTGTTTGCTTAGGAAGTATGAAACTTAATTATTGAATATTGATTGGTTGTTTCTTATCTTAGTTGATTAATGATCTAGTAATGCGATAGGTCATTCGTTGTGTACTTAATGCTTGATTCATCTTTGTGAACCTTAGAATATAATTACCTGAGTAGTTGTAAGCTAAACCATCCAAAGAGCGCCTTAGAGTAAGAGTTTATCATCCCTAGTGGGTTTGTAGACGAGACCCTTTGGTAAGTTCAAAGAGTTAGGGAGAAACGCATACCCTACAACTTTAGACACATAACGCAACTAAGAATAAGACGTGACAACTCAACCATCAATAGGAGATAATTAAGGAGTAGTACAACCTAAGTAAACACATCTTTAAACTATCATACGAGCACACATTAATTAGACATAGACTCCCACAACCTTAGTTTAGATAATTAGATAATAGTAGAGTAATCGGTAGAAATACCAACCCCCCAAATCCAATACCCGAGATTCGTACTTTTCCATTTCATAAAATATAAAAATACAAAAATAATCTTCCTCAACCTTAACCTTAGCGTAGTAACTCCTTACTAGCATTCCTATTCCTCTAGAGAACGATATCAATACCCGTGGCTTACCCTAATTACTACACTACAACGATTAGGTTCACTGCCTAGGGTGTTATAAAACTTGCTCGAAGAAAAGGAAGTTTCCTTGACCCCGAACGACGCGTGTAGCGTTATCAAGTTTTTGGCGCCGCTGCCGGGGAATAGAATAGCTAGTTAGTAGTCCACCTCGTTTAGGTTCTTTGCTTGATTCCTATCAAGTAAATTTTTCTTATTTTTAGCTTTCTCTTAGTCTATCCCCCTTCTTCGTGACCCTCGTTCGTAAAAACCATCATTCACCATGATCCGTATCTTCCATCGAAGATTCTTCACTCTACCCGTTCCCAATCCCGAGATTGAGAACGCAATCCCACAAAACCCTTCACCCACTCACCATTTTGGTAATCACCTAGGGCATAATGAGATAAATTGGCAACAACAAAGTCCTTTCTATTACTCTGATTCTGATGAGGAATTTGAGTATGGTGAGGCACTTGATAGCAGAGAGGTCATTAATGAAATTGAGGAAGACCCCTCCCAAAGTTTTGACCCTAGGTGTAGGATTGAGAAAGATGGCCCCTTTAACATGCAATTCCCTTGCAAAATAGGACTAGAAGGGTTCGATGCTTATTTGAATTCATTCTTACCTTTAAACTTAATCTCAAGGGACCTATACAACAAAATCAAGGTCAATGAGTTAACTTATCAAGGGAACAATGTTGTTGAAGCAGTCATTTATTTGCACGTGTTTGTCGGAAGTTTTGCTTATTTGGTAGAGTTTATGGTCTTAGAAGACTTAGGAGAATTTATAGATAAGGACCTCACTCAAGTAATTTTTGGAAAACCTTTCAAAAAATTGACTAGGTTGAATGAACGGATGATTGATGGTCTAATTACATTCTCTGATGATGTTGAAAATTTCATCTACCAAATGCCACGCACTCATCCTAGGTTTAAACATAAGGACATCGAGATTTGTAATAGAATGACCCCTATTCCATTGCTTAGTGAAAGGGATAAGCAGAGTGGGCTTAGATACCCATATGAGAAAACTAAGCGGTATTACAAAAAATGCCTTGAATTAGGAGATGATTACAAAAAGAATGAAAGAGCGTTGGAATGGCTTAAGTATGAGCACGAGAGGATAGGTGAGGAAACGTAGAAGCACGACTATGAGTCTAGCTACAAGACTCTTAAATAAAGAAAAGCGCTTCGTGGGAGGCAACCCATGCTTAATTGTTTGCTTGTTAGTGTCATATATCTTTTATTAATTGTTTATCCTCATGTTTAAATTTGTAAAAATGCTTTATTTTGTTTTTAACTTCGTCTTAATTACATATAAAGGTATTTTACATAAAGGATAAGTGTAGGGAGGATTACACACATTTTCAAAAGAAACGTAAACATGAGAATAACAGTTAACTAAAAGATATTTATGTTTGTTTGTTCGAGTCAAATGCTTGTATCGAGTCATAATGGATGTTTTGCAGAAATTTTTCCAGATTCTAAAGATGTAAATTTTCCAGAATTTTTTCCAGAAAATCGCAGACCAGTTTTTGTCAGGATAACCTGACGGCGTCAGGAAGGAGTAAAAACATCAGATTACTTTTTTTCTCATTTTCTGAGCTACTCATAAATTTTTGGAATTTTCCAGGTCTTAATTTTCTTAGAAATTCTGTAAACATCTATTCCACAAGCATTATATCCTAGTTTAAATCGAGTCTTATATATATTATTACCGCCGATTTTACGCGAAGGTTTCGTTTGTTTTCTTCAAGTGTGCAGGTTTAGTTTGTCAAGAAGAAGTTACATAAGATTGGAAGGAGCTTTTCACGCAACAATTCTTCTTGAAAAGGATTTAACCACCACTTTACACGGATCCTACCGAGCTAATCAGGGGAGTATTAGTTTCTTTCGTTTTTAATTACCTTCTTTTATCATAACTTTGATACTTTCGGGGAACATTGGGGACAATGTTCAGTTTAAGTGTAGGGAGGGAAAATAAAACGGGAACTTTGAAACTATGCTTATCCTTGACTATTTGCTTTGTCCAATTGTGATTGTGTAATAAACCATGAGAAATTTCGGTTAGGGTAATTTTGGCACCAAATTTAAAATTTTTCATGACATATAGGAGTGGGCCATTAGTTTTAACAAAAGCGTCTCATGGATAGGAAGTTGCATGACTAGCACAAAAACCCTTTACCACCCAAATTCCACCAAAATGTGAGGATCGCCCTTAGACTAGTAGGAATTAAAGCATTCATCTTCAATGCTTAGAGTGTGAACCGGTAGTATATTAGATTCTAGAACTTGTTTTGTGATGCATTCTGAGATCGCAAGTGAGACTACACTTGCGTAGTTAGGAATAACTAAATGATAAGAGGCATTAGGATAAACCCTTGTTTGATACCCGTAATATAATTACTTCTTCCACATCGGTTGAGTTGTTAGGAATTAGAAAATTCCATGTTAAAGAGTCGGTCACCCCAATAATGGTCTAGCATATATTAGCTCGTAGATTTGTCGTTGTTTACGTTATTATGTAGTTAATTAGTTAGTCAGTAGCGTAAAATAGTTTAGTGCACACAGTGGAGGAAGGACGGGTCTTTACCCACTGTATCCCTGATCCACAGGCCGATAGGAGGTCGTTGTATTTGTAAGTATAAATACCCCTTCCATCCATGGAAGGGGTGGTGCTTCATTTTAATCTAATCTTTCCTTTGTGTAAACCTCTAGCAAGAACACCCTCTCTCTCTCTACTAACTCTCTAACTATGGCAATCATGTATTTCCATCATCCAAGACCACCCGAATCATCAACACAATAAATATACGATCCTACAATTGGTATCAAGAGCCAAGGTTTTTGTGTTTTGATGTCTTTGTGTGGTCTTCGAATCATGTGTTAACTGTTTTTGGTAGTGTCTTTGATGTTTGCATATCTTTTGGTCCAAAATAAAGTATCTTGCTCTCATGAATACATATTTGTTGTTTGTCAAGCTTTATGGTCCTAAAAAATTTTATGTATACTCTTGTGGTCTTGTACAATGTTCCAAAACTAGTATGTATTGTGACTTTTGGTCATGTTTGTATTGTGGTAAAACGTTTTTTTTTGTCAGTTTTGTATTATCTGGTCTTTAACAATATGTCTGTCTATTATCTGTTGGTCATATGGTCAGAATATTCAAGTCTAAATGGGTCTAAAAGTTGCAACGTTATAATAATTTTTCTGGGTCAAAATAGCAGTTTTTCTGGGTTTCATATGAATATCGTCGGTAAGTGGCCGGAAAACTCATATATTCAAGCTAGCGAGTTGTTAACTGATATGTAGCGATTTGTTATGGTTAATGATATAGCAACTTGTATTTACAAGCTAGCAACTTATGTCAAGGAAAAAGATTGTAGCGATTTGCATCATGAAAAAAAAAATGGTGGCGATTTGACAATACCATTTAGCGACTTATGTGCTAGCGACTTGTTTTTGAACAAGTTTGCGATATATGACCTAGCGACTTGAAAAAAAGGCTTGCAACTTAGGATTGCAAATTAAATTAGTGACTTGTTTTGTAAACTGAGATAGCGAGTTATGATGCTAGCGACTAGTTTTTACTAGTTAGCGACTTGAGTTTGTAAACAGGAGGGTAGCGACTTGCTTTGAAAAAGAATGGTTAGTGACTTGTCATACTCGTGTTGACCGTGGCGACTTGGACAGAAATTACAGAAAGGATGATGAAGAGTTTTGACCATGACCATACAACTTTAAGAAGAAGACCTGTTTTGACCATGACCACGACATTAACAATACCAAACTACACTCGACATCAGGTTATAACCATCATCAGTCAACAAATACCAATACCAATTACAACTCAACTCAACCTTAGTTATTTTTTTTTCTTCATCAGTTAAGACTACAATCCAAATCTGAAAAACTAAATGAACAAGCAAGTCATGAGAAGATGCCATTATGGAAACCCTCTTGCAAACAACCATACAGCTATATACTACTTCACATCAACTCGACCTCTCGACTCAAAACAAAGTAGAAATCTCAGTTTCTAATTTTCGTGGTATACTAAGGTAACATCAAGACCATAGGTCTAAAGCACAAAAATTGAAATCATCACAGATCCAGCCTCACTTGTTTCATTTTTGATATTCGAACAATCAAAGAAAAGTTGTTAACAATGTTGTTAATACTTTTTCTTGGTTCGGTTAATACTCAAAAACTAAATAAACCGAATAAAACACCTACCTCGTTAAGAGTGATCTAATGGCAGTCACAAGTTGCTCAAGCCATCCCTGTGGCATGTCGACCTCTTGCCATCTCTGTGGCGCATACAAGAATCGTATGAAGGTGTCCTGGTCCATGAATCCGATTGGTGTGAATGAAGTTAGTTTCGCTTGTGAGTCTTCAAGGTTTAAAAGCAGATATTGAAATAATTTTTTGATGCTGCGTTTTCTTTGGAATGGGGGCGGATCATTTGTGTGAGATATTAGGGTTTGTTTGAGATGAGGTTTTGAGTAATATGTTTGTTGGGGGCGCAGGAGTTTATGAGAGATATATTAGGGTTAAAGTATGATTGTGTGTGTGATATGTTGTATTAATACCCCAAGTAATTAGGGTAACTGGGTACATTGGACTTGATCTGACTTGCTACTTTTTTTTGGGCCGTAGGTTACATAATTATTTGGGCCGTGGTGTATATGATCACTTGGACCGAAAATGATGTTGATTTAAATTGGGCCTCCTGATTTCGAATATGAGCTCAAGGTGTATGGATGATTGGAGGATGGGACGTCGTAGTTGGCTATTTCACATTGTTTAGGCATCGAGTGGAATTTTATGATATTTCTATTGATATATTTGGGCTGTGATTTGTAATCTAATGATGCATTTTGATGAGATTTGGATAAAATGAGATATGATTATGAGATTTGTTGAAGAGATTTGTCGATGAAATTTGGGATGATAAGATTTGATGATGAGTTTTGGTTTGACGATATGATTTGTTGTGGTATAATGATCGGTACTTTGGTATATACATGTTCACAAAGAATAATTTTGTTACGGCTTGAATCGATACATGAACAAAGTTGACTACGGGGTTGTTTGGACGGTATTTCTTATTTGACTTTGAAGTGAGATTTTCCGGGCGCATTTACTTACTTCGTCTTCTGTCTTTCTACCATTCCGCGAAGATGACTTATTTGTGCTTTTAAAGAGTGTGATAAAGACTTGGCTATTTAGTTACGGTTGTGATTCTTTCTCAGTTTACCCACAACGTAACTATCACTTTGGTGTCTCACGCAGTTGAGGATACGTCAAGAGGTTTGGTACATTGGGTACATTGTTTCTTCTTCACAAGGATTAATACAAGATTAAGTAGCAAATCTGGGGAATTTCACTTCATGATCAAGTTTGGCATATCGGGTCTACTTCACCATGTGGTCACTGCAATAGCCGACAGAATGCGTGAATGATGTGCTTACCAAAGTGTTTATTGGATGATTGGTGATATTGTTGATGTTGGATAATGAACCGCTGATGAACCGCTGCATGTTCCCCTAAAACAGATATTCACCAAAACCAAAGTTGTCATTACACACTCAAACTAACATTGTTTACGGTTTTGTCTTGATTTTGTAAAATCCCGCGAAAGAACCTATTTCTCGGTTTAAATCATAGACTTGTAAAATCCCGTGACAATGGAAACATCCTGGTATTAGTAAAGTGCATTTCCGGATCTATCTTACGGTTTATTCTTGGTTTTGTAAAATCCCGCGAAAGAAACTATTTCTCGGTTTAAACTATAGAATTGTAAAATCCCGTGATGATGGAACCATCTTGGAGAAAGGAAAGCGTATCTCGGGGTCTTCTGATACTGGTGTTACGGGTTCTGTTTCGAAGAAGGGATAAAAGGGTGTACTTCATAAATTGGATGTGTGTTTGGATATTCGTCATGGCAGTTTGGTTATTACATGGTTTTACGGGGTAATGTGCTCTTAACCATGGTCGGGATGAATACCATTATCATAGTTCACTTTAAACGTCAAAGAAGGCTAGAATTGAGCTTTTAATCAGAAGATGTGACAACGGGGTTAATTCACTATTATTTATTTGAGGTTGAAGTGAAATATCACGGGCGAGTGTACTTAGTATCTGAAGGTATCGGGGATGGTTGGATGAAGATTCTTCATGATCCTTGTTCGAGCTTATTATCAAAATCGAAGACTTGGAAATCTAGTTATTGTTGGGTGACTTTTACCTCTTCTTTTACCACTTGAGGCAATTGGGCTCTTATCACCTCAAAATAACTATCACTTAAAGGAGTTACGTTGTAGTACTCAGTGTCACATTCAATTGTGGATTTTCAAGAGGTGATGTACGTCTTATACTTGATGGTTGGTTGGATGAAGAGTATAGAGTACTTAGAGATTCAATGGAGCATGAAGTCTCGGCACCGCTCTTTGTTACATATGTGCAAGTTTAAGTCACGAGTTCGGGTTAGCTTACTTCAGAGTCAAATTCATCATATTGGGTTTTCTCCACCAGTTGTAACAACAAAGAGCCTACAGAATGATAATGGGGATGATTGCATGTTTTGCTAAGAGAGCAGATAAGAGAGAGATTATGACGTATGAAAACATCAGTTCATGCCTCGTACTCTAAAGAAAAGAAAAGTGTACGTGTCAGTGCGCTTTATCTTCTTAAGAAGAGAAATCTTCTCTATTATGACCATTCTCATCAACATGCTTCATACTTTTTCCATGCGCTTCAGTCATCAAGTGAACCGGACTACTGTTGATTGTTTTCTGATTCCACTTTCTCAACTATAATGACGATGGCGACATCCTGTGCTGATTTTGCGGGGGAGAAGTGTGAATAGACTACATTTGGATTATGTTCACTTGTTTAATCAAGAATGGCATCTCCGTATGCAATTCTTGAGGGGGAGAAGAAGTGTGAATTTTTTTTCATTGCTGATTGATATTTGAGAATTTAAATGGTCATACGGCTCAAAACTCATGTAAGAACCGAGCTTCTTATTATCGGGTAATCTTCACATGGAGTTTCTCTCTTCTAAGAGCCGTTAGTTGACATCTTCACAAGCTGATATGAGTTTATTGACAAAGTGCTTCCGGTTAATGCTTCACGTGCACATCAACATGATGATTCCGAACAACCTTCTGTTCTTGTTTGATGTGATTGTTTGCTTGGTGTTACCATTTCGTGTGTTCGTTGCGGCCTGATTGCTGATTTCCTTGATGAACATCTTTCTGTTCTTGTTTGATTGGGAGGGATTCTAGTTAAGGGGATGTGCAAGATGTAAGTTGATTGGGATGATTTTTGCTGATGTTCTTGTTTTTGGTGAGTTGAAGATGTTGACTTTCTATTCCCCAACTGCACAATCTTGAAGAAGGTCGAGTCTACAGTCTGTTCTACATTTTCTGCTACATGTTAGAAGACTAAAGACGAGTTGCATTTAACGATCTAAAGACTTCTTCTTAATCTGGGCATTTTTCAAACAGATTGTCGGTTTTGGGAAGAGCACTAATTGGGAGTGTGTTATAAGTAAGATTCAATCCCCAATTAGACTTGCTCATATTATTTAGCAGTGACTCCTCGAGACGTTGTTATTGACTATTTCACGTTTTGGACATTTGACACAATTTGATTACTTCGGAGTTAATCATGTATCACTTATTTGAGATTGAAGTTGACTTACACAAAGGCGTGTTCTTATTTGATAACTTGCTTGGGATTAAGAATTTGAGTTGAAGACTTGGTTTATCTAGTTACCAGCAGTCGAGGTGGATGGTTGAAGACCTGGTTAACTATCACTATTAGGAGTTACTTTGTTTTACTCAGTGTCACACGCATATGACGGTGTGGATAATCTCAAGAGGTGTTAATGTCTCATACTTTGTTTGGGTAGTGAGTACTTAGAGATTTGCTTGAAGCATAAATTCTCGACACCATTCTTCCATCATTGGGTGCAAGATTAAGATACAAATGTGGGGAAGTTGACTTCAGTTTCAAGTAGGGTATATCGGTTTTTCTTCTTCAGTGGTCACTTCAAATTGTCTACAGAAGGGTTGATATAAATAGTCAGAGAGAGTCTTCAGCAAGTTGATTCTCACAAGAGCTCAAGAGTTCTTCTCAAATTTCTAGTACGGGCTTATTATGTGTTGCTGATTCTGAATCATCAAAACCAGAAACGGGGAAGGAGACTCACATCTAAACACAAAGCGAGTAAACTTGATGAATTTAATTCTTCTAAGTGATTGAAGATATCCCGGGAAGACAAATGTTATTACCTCAGAGAAACTCAAGGTTTGACTTATGGCGAGTAAACTTGATGAACTTAACTCTTCTAAGTGATTGAAGATATCCCGGGAAGACATTTGTCATGACCGCAGAGAATCTCAAGGTTTTACTCATCGAGGCTTTTGGTGTTATTATTCCAACTACACGAGGGAAGTAATGTAATAGAAAGTTTCTGAAGATAAAAGAGGTACACAAGTGTATGATGATAGAGATTGTGTACATTGGGGATGCTTAGCTGTCTCACTTGAGGGCTTAATATGTGATTCAGAGATATAATCACTTATTCCGGAGTGGACATCCGTAGAGATTGTCATCCGCAGAGATAATCAGTGATTCGGCCTGCTTCTTCAATGTTATCGGTTGTTCTCTCTTTGGGCATTCGGGTACTTCGGGTTCTTGAGCTTCATGCACTTTCTTCAGGAGGAGAGAAAAGTATACATCGGGGTTATTCTTTAGCTATTGGACTTAATCTGCTACTTCAATGGTATAAGTTTCTTTGTCTTCGGGTTTGTGTGTTCGGGTTCGTGAGCTCTAGTCTAAGAGACTGACTGCATCAATTCAACTACGTGGGGGAAGTGGTCTCTTGACACCTTTTTGGAATGGATCACTTCAGAATTCAGTGAAAAAGAAATTTGAGAAGATTATTTATACGTGGGATGATACGTTGTTGTTCTTGTTGATGATATAACCTCGAACGAAGAATCACGGTGATTATTCTTGAAAGGATCAGCGGGATTTATGATAATGGTGTGCTTCTCTGTGCACCTGGCTAATGCAAGCTTGAAATAGAGCTTCGAATCTGCTCAGCTAAAGGATTTTCGGTTTGGGGGGAAGCTGCCAAAGTCTCACTTTCAGATGGCTCAATTTCTTTCTTCAATGCAAGAGCCTTGGAAGCTTTGGTGGTGGAAGTTTAAGAGATGACGAATTCTATCTTCTACGACGTGCTGTTCGATATCCTTATCTCGGTACTCGTATCATCATCCTCTTTAACTATATCATCTATTCTATCCTTGTAAATATTTATTCGAAAAACAAAATACAAAAATATAAAACCAACAAAAAGAAATAGAAAAATATAAAACCAACAAAAAGAAAATAGAAAATTATAAAACCTTCAAAAACCCATAAAAATCAGAAAATTTCAAAAAATACCAAAAATATGTTTTTCTATGACATGTCTTCTGGTATCGATAACATCTACGGTCTTAGAAATGTCATTCAATAATGGCACGGGACCATAGATGAAGTTCGAGCAGGAGGTGTAAATATTTCTTTCTAAACATGTCACAAATCTAATGGCTTACAGTTATTTCAAACTGTAACCCGCGCTTCAAAAAATGGCTTGCAGTTACTTCAGACTGTGACCCGTGCTTAAATAATGGCTTGCTATTATTTCAGATAGCAACCCGTTCTTCAAGAAAGGAAAGTGCTGCACTAAACCAATTTTTCAAATATTTCGTGCACTTATCCTAAAAACAAATGAGGAAAGTATGTCGAAGGACTGCTGTTCCTACACAAATGTTTTTCCGTCTAAAATTCTTCAGAAAAATATTTGTTGTATTTCAAAATGGTGGTAAAATGAGTTGCTTGAAAAAAACAATCAGTTTCAGAGTTTTTATTAAATCTGCAAACTCAATCAATGACTTCAGCACTTTTAAACTTTTCACAAATTGAGTCATTGATTGAGGGGGATAATGTTTTAAAATCTATATCATCTAACGGGCTTTCTTAATTATCCTAATATGCTTAATTAAAAATGATGTTAACCTATGTTGAAGGACTAGGTGCCTAGGATATGATTGCTAGGATTAAATGATTAGAGTTTGATGTACACATTATTCCCATACATTTATATGATCTGATTGATATGTTACATTGACTTTTATTAGTCGATTGTTGTTTGGGTGATGTCGACCACCATAGATTTGTATGTGTGTTCACTAACGTATGCAGGTATATTGGTATAAAAGAATATTCCCGATCCGGATCCCACAATTGAAGATGATTGGATGCCGCAAGGAATGGGTAACTATATCTTGGGTTGACAAATGAAGAAACGGAGCTTAATTGGACTTCTATGGAGAGTTGGCATAAATGCAACGTAAGAGGTCTCACTGCATCAGCAGATGGTTTTCTTCTAAGTGATTGAAGAAACGGAGCTTAATTGGACCTCAGTTGGCATTCAAAATGCAACGTAAGAAGAAGTCTCACTGCATATGCAGACAGTTTTTCTTCCAAACCCTACAGCAACAACAACAGAAGCTTCTCAACCACCTAACATAACTTTGTGCAGGATACCATCTTTAAACAATTTTTGAGTAAATTGAATTAAATTGTTTTGAAAATGGAAAATATTGTTTTGAAAATATATTGGACTAATTTTTGAAAATCACCGGACTTCATGTTATCAAAACCTAAGTCACTCAATTATTGACTTCTGTTATGGATTGAGGGGGAGAGTGATTTAAAATAAAATATTTTCAAACGATGTTTCTTCACAAAAGTTCCGTCTTGTACGATAATAAGTGGTGATCTAAAGATTTAATGTTATGTCATGGTATGATTTTTTCTTTAGAATCAAGGTCTTTCAAAATGGAATTTTTTCTGTTCTTGTTTGATTGTGAAATTGTTTTGTTTTACTTAAAAGATCTCTTAAAAAAATATCATACCTGACACTAACAATCTTTAATGTCTTAAAATGGTCCTGATCTGTCATCTTTCAAAATTGAATCTTGCCACGTCTTTCCCCAAATATTTCTAAATGATTTAAATCAGTTGGGATCACAAATCTCAAATGGTTTGATATTTCTAATCGGGGTAGAGATCGTGATTTAAATCTCAAATCTGTTTTAAATGGAATTGGTTTTAGTCCTTTTAAGGCACTCCTGACTCCATGTGTCAAACGATTTCAATATACACAATGCACATGTTGAGGAGGAGGATTTATCCAAAAACCAGATGAGTATTTAAACAAGGCCACATTTTCTCCCATGTTTTCTAAACCTAATTAAATCACTTGGGATCCAAAATCTCAAAGGATTTGATATTTTTGATCGGGGGAGAATTTGTGATTTAATAATGAAATTTGATAAAAGTTGATCGTTTTGATTCAGTTGTGCAAGCTGCTCTCTCATATGTGCTAAACGCTTTCGAATCTCGAAGCACATATTGAGGGGGAGCAAAACCATCGAGGTACAAAAGTTTTTAAAAGAGATTATAAAGTACCTTGATTGTGTTTTCAAATGGTTTCTTAATGGATTTTGTGATTGTGGATATGCTTCAAAAGAACTCTTGCCTCTATGTGATAAAATGTTTTAAAATATCCTATGCACATATTGAGGGGGAGAATTTTACCATAAAAATCAAATGGTGTTTTCGTATGAAAATTGTGATCAAAGAAAATATTTCAAAGTCCTCTTGCCTCCTTGTGCTGAACAATTTCTAAATCATACGCACATGTTGAGAGGGAGGTTTTCTAAATGATCAAAACTATTAGGGTACAAAATGCTTTGATCTCGTATCACAAGTACCTTGATTGTTTTTCCAAATGATTTTTCAATTGGTTTCACGGAAGAATGAACTGTACCAAAAGACCGACCATTTTACTTTATGCATGGTGTTATAAGGATGGTTAGGTTAGGTATTTGTTCCCACGATCCGCCAGAACCGGAGGGATCTACCCAGGGACAATCCACTAGATAGTGTAGAGTCCTTAGGAATATTGAAAAAAGGAGAAAAATGAGAATATGGGAAGAGTGCGGACTGAGACAGAGCTAGTACTGGAATTAACCCAACAAGGTTCTAGTTATGAAGTCTCGGTAAGCACTGAAGGGGTTGAAGAATAAAAAAGAACTGAATGTGAAAAAGGGTGAAAAGAAATAGCCCTCCATCAATTCAACCTTAGGGCAGAAACCGGGTTCAATACATATGCTACTGGTTGTTACTAAGGTAACACTGGTATTGAAGACAAGACGTCATGGACCCAGTGACGCACTGCACTAAACTTCCCAAGCCACTCAAGTTCCTCTTAAAAGGGCTTGTTTCATTCTCACGGGGAACCGACATAATCTATCGACTTTCTCTTAGAGATTGTTGATATTGAAGAAGGAGACCCTCTCCCTAGTCTCCTGTGCTCTTAGAGATTGTTGATATTGAAGAAGGAGACCCTCTCCCTAGTCTCCGGCACAGGAACCAAATGTGCACTATTGAGTCTAGAGCCAAGAGATCATCCACAATATCTCATTAGGACACAAAATTAATGAAAACTTGTTGTTTCACACAATGTGGAAAGTAAGAATATATTAAGAGTCCTACGCATTATCCTTGTGGTATTGCCAGAACATCCGAGTGATATGTAAAATATTCACGATGAAGATGGAAATCCTTCTAGAGCCAACATCAAACAAGCTCTTGGTGGGTGACATGTGAGATCTTTTCAAAAGATCAAACTTGTGACAACTGGATAGAAACGATGGGGCGATTCACTCGTGAATCAACCTTGGTACAGGAATGGAATTGACGAATACTTTTGGAAAAACCGTTCGATGTGCAAACCTTCTTTTCTCTAGCACGTCGAATGTGTACTTATGTTTTCAAATTCAAAAAGTATCTCTGATTGAAAAATACTTTTAGAAAAACCATTCGATGTGCGAATCTCTTCTTTTTGCTAGCACGTCGAATGTGTACTCATTCTCTAATACAAAATGTATTTTGATTGAAAATTGATCTTTCTCATAAAACCTTCGTCGTATTGCAAAACTCTTTCTTCAAGCAATACACGATTGTTTTTCAAATCATTTTTCATCAATCAGTGAATCTCAATTCGCTGGTTCACTCACTCCGTGTTGTCTTCTTTGAGACGTTCCGGTTTGAGAACGGCTAGAACAGCTGCGAAACCCTGTCAAGGAGATTCTTAGGAATCCTACCTGACCACAGGCAGTACTTGCACTGATCAACGGGGAACCGTGGGCCGTGTACCTCAATTCAACGAAAGTGATCAAAGACACTTTCGTGGGTTTTATTGCTAACTGTTGTTTGCAGGTACATTTGGACGGTTGCAACTGATCAGAATTGAGGAGTCAATCCAAAGCCGCATGCTCACAGCATCCACACTTAATTTGAAGAAATCATGACTGGTGCATATCTACATAACCTGGCTCTGATATTTCATACTATGCTTATGCTTCGCTGCTGCAAATATCATGAACCAGTAAGGCTTCCGCTACTCTGATGGAAAGATGTCATGATTCAAAAGTGTGAGCATGTCGGTCCGAAAGTCACAACTTCACATGAACGCAACACTACTATGGATGATCCAGAGAGATTTACTGTGGCTGATGATCTCAATGAAAGCTCAAAGATCATCAAAGATGTGGATCAGTTAAAGGCCTCCACTGAAAGTACAAATCAATGCGGACTTTGAAGAATCGCTACTAAAGCACAAAGATTGCAGAAATTGAAGAATTCTAGTCTATGAGCTCCAGAACGAAGTCAAAGATAGAATGCTAGGAAGCAAAAATGTATTTCATGGGGTGACCTCCCTTAGGGGGAGATTGTTAGGAATTAGAAAATTCCATGTTAAAGAGTCGGTCACCCCAATAATGGTCTAGCATATGTTAGCTCGTAGATTTGTCGTTGTTTACGTTATTATGTAGTTAATTAGTTAGTCAGTAGCGTAAAATAGTTTAGTGCAACACCGTGGAGGAAGGACGGGTCTTTACCCACTGTATCCCTGATCCACAGGCCGATAGGAGGTCGTTGTATTTGTAAGTATAAATACCCCTTCCATCCATGGAAGGGGTGGTGCTTCATTTTAATCTAATCTTTCCTTTGTGTAAACCTCTAGCAAGAACACCCTCTCTCTCTCTACTAACTCTCTAACTATGGCAATCATGTATTTCCATCATCCAAGACCACCCGAATCATCAACACAATAAATATACGATCCTACATGAGTAATTCCCCCACACCCTTTGCGTTGTACTCATCTTTAGTACTCGATACCCCTAGTTAACCCCTCAGAGCCTATCCTTTTCGCGGTTCTCGTGATGTTTCGGTTTTTTCGGAATATCATTGAAGAGCATTGTTTACACCCCACCCCCAAATATACACCCAAATCGCCTTAGCCTACCCCTTATGCACTCACTTTTAGTGCAAATGTTTGTTATCACCCTAAACCCTTAGTTCAATTATCTAGTTGCTTGCATAAGTTGCTAAGTCGAGTCATATCCTTTGTATTCAGTTTTGGGACGATTGGGAAACATGGGAAAAGTTAAAGTTTATGAAATGACGGGAAGGGAACGTAAATTCAAATTCCCTTTGTTTGCATAATAATGTACCCCAAGTGTTTTGATCTTTTCAAATCGGGTCAAATTAGTGTTAGAGTAATAAAAACTCAAGTGTAGGGATATGCCTGTAAATCCCTAGTATTTTGATGTTATCGTAGAGGATGGTAGAGTAAAAGTGTATGAAAAAAAAAAAAAATCGAAAAAAAAGAAGAAAAAAGAGAAAAAAAAATAGAGTGATTGAAAAAAAAAAAAAAAAAAACATACGGGCTACCATCCTACATCTGTCTTTGAATTTTATGTTTGTTTATTTAAGTTATATAGAGTTGATAGTGTCGAGTCTTGGCTTAGCAACACCGTTCTTCATATGCATTTAACATAGAGATTTTTGACTTGCCACCACTAAATAGCCTATCCCACCAAACCCTTTGTTTCCCTACCGTAAGCCCAACATTACAACCCTTTAAAAGACCTCTTTGATAGTCTTTCCTAGGTGCTTATGCCAAAGCGATGGAGGTTTGATCTATTCTCAAGCCTATAGGACCGCTAATGAGTGTCTATCTTCCATTTCCTATTTGTTATATTTCATATATACACCCGAGAGAGATGTGAGTATCCAAACACCCCATGTGAGGTGCTAGTATGTAATTTCCGTGCTTGTTATGACTTTTGCGGGGCTTATATGTGTTGTGGACCGTTTTGAATTAATGCTTCATGACCCCTAACTTATAAATTAATTGGTTAAAAGCACATTTGCTTGAGGACAAGCAAATAACAAGTGTAGGGATATTTGATAAGGTTTTAAAAGGTACCATTTTGAGGGGTCGTTTTAGCCTTTATTTGATCACTTTTGTATCTGTTATTGCTTAATATCGTTCATTTTCACTTTTTAGGTCTCTTGAAGGCAAAATGCTGGAATGGCACTTATTTGGACGAAAAGGCGCGAATATATGAAGAAAATGGCCAAAGTCAAAATCGAGACACTCACAGTTGCTGAAAATAGAAGGCGACGGTGTCAGGTGCTAATTGCGACGCCGTCCCAAGATTTTTGTGACGGTTCAGAACTCAAAATTCGTATTTTCAAGTGACGACGTCTAGTTGTGAAAGAGTAGGCCGTCGCTACTCAGACGGCCTAGATGCAATCCAGACGACGTCAGAAGCTGAAGAGGACGGCGTCACGGACATAAGGTGACGCCGTCGCAAGGTTAACGTGGCCAAGACGAAACCCTAATGACGGCGACACGACGGCGTCACTAAACATAAGGTGACGCCGTCGCATATGTAATCTTATATATAGAATCCGAATTTTTCAGTTTTGGGAGAGTCTTTTGGAGTGAAAACCTAAAACCGAACCTAAGGTGTCTTACATCAAGATAAGTATTTACTTCATTAATTCAATTATGTCTTTGATTATTTGTGTCTATGCTTGCATGTTTTCCATGTCCGGCTAATTTATTTGTGTGTTTGCTTAGGAAGTATGAAACTTAATTATTGAATATTGATTGGTTGTTTCTTATCTTAGTTGATTAATGATCTAGTAATGCGATAGGTCATTCGTTGTGTACTTAATGCTTGATTCATCTTTGTGAACCTTAGAATATAATTACCTGAGTAGTTGTAAGCTAAACCATCCAAAGAGCGCCTTAGAGTAAGAGTTTATCATCCCTAGTGGGTTTGTAGACGAGACCCTTTGGTAAGTTCAAAGAGTTAGGGAGAAACGCATACCCTACAACTTTAGACACACAACGCAACTAAGAATAAGACGTGACAACTCAACCATCAATAGGAGATAATTAAGGAGTAGTACAACCTAAGTAAACACATCTTTAAACTATCGTACGAGCACACATTAATTAGACATAGACTCCCACAACCTTAGTTTAGATAATTAGATAATAGTAGAGTAATCGGTAGAAATACCAACCCCCCAAATCCAATACCCGAGATTCGTACTTTTCCATTTCATATAATATAAAAATACAAAAATAATCTTCCTCAACCTTAACCTTAGCGTAGTAACTCCTTACTAGCATTCCTATTCCCCTAGAGAACGATATCAATACCCGTGGCTTACCCTAATTACTACACTACAACGATTAGGTTCACTGCCTAGGGTGTTATAAAACTTGCTCGAAGAAAAGGAAGTTTCCTTGTCCCCGAACGACGCGTGTAGCGTTATCAAATTCCATGTTTCCTGTTAAAACTGTTTTTCCCACCAAATATGCTTTGCATTGGTTTTGATGTTATAATCTGTATGAAGTATTTAAATAAGCTTTTATAAGCTTATTAAAGTAATTAAAAAGTATTAAGAGGTTCCTGAGGTTCTAATATCATTTTGAAGAAAAGTCAAAGAAAGTCAACAAAAGCTCAAAATAAGCAGTTCTGGGAGAAGAAGCTAATCTGGATGGTTTTTCTGGTTTCTAGCTTGTTGACAACAAGCTAGGAGTGGTTTCTGGTCCTTGTTCTTTGATTCACAGTCCAATTTAGTTGTAAGCTATTTCATTAGTTTGCATTATTTTGATCATTACTGTTGAACAGCTTATAATTAGCTTATTTTCAGTATTTATTGCTTATTTATAGTTTATAAACATATTTCATCAGTTAATCAGTAATTAAATAGCCATTTGTCTTTATTTTCCTTATAAACCTATAAAAAGTCCAAAAATAGTTATATAGTATATAACTTATTAAACTACTTATTTCTGTGTTAAAAGTTGTTCATTAGTACTTAATTAAGTTAGTTAATCAGTAAAATTAGATCCTTTAGTTTAAAATATTGTGTTTCACTTTGAAAATCAAATATCAGTCCCCATAAGGGAGTGTTTGGATTTAGTGTGATCTGTGGAATCTAGTGTGTTATTGTTGTTATTTGCTGTTGAAACATGTTTAATTAGGTCTATATATGTTAGTTCTATCATATAAACCAGTACTTATTAGTTAAAAGGTCAAAATCATTTAGTTAGTACCATAACAGTCCACTGTTGGGACTGTTATGGCCAAAACTCAACCATTTTGCTTAAAAGTTGTCCTAGTGGCTTATTCTAGTTTCATTATAACCTAAAACAACATTTTCAGTCCTCAAGATCATCCCAAAGTCCACAAAAGTCAAACTTGTTTCACAATTAAAAAAGTCAAAATTTCATAGAAACCCATTTTTGAATAAACTTGTGAATTTCATGTAGGACTTAATATTAGGAGTGAAGACTTGTGCTTTTGGATATTTGTCATTCTGTTGCTTGTCTTCATCATATTATTTTTTATAATTTTTAGTTAGCGTTGTAAACTGCTTATTTGCTAGCTTCTTTTAAGCTCTTTTTCACAAATCTCCCTTTTTGCTTATTCCTTATTTCTGCTTATTCAGTGTGTTTTTTTTGTTGTTGTTGCTTATTATAAGTTCGCATAACTTGTTCATAGCTTATTCAACCTTTGGTTCAGTAGTGGTAGCTTTTTATTAGCTTATGCAAGCTTATAGCTCATTTCCTTTTAAGCTTTTCAAAAACATATCATGTCCTAATCACCATTATAGTTTTTATTTTTCATTTCTTCACCTTAAGTCCAATTGAGCTAAAAATTTGGATATAAGCTCTTTGGTTGGTTGTCTACTGCCTGGTCATTTTAGTTAATTTTTGTGATTTTTTCTTGCTAGTTTAATGTAGGCTTAAAGTAGATGCATAAGGGCCGTTTGGCATAAGTTCGATAGAACCTGTTTTATAGCTATAACGCTTCTAGCCTGTGCTTTTAGGGTCTCATTCAGTTGCATTAGCATAATTTAGGTTAGATTAAGGCTAAGGTAGCTTATAGTAGCTTATGGTTAGATTTTAGCTTATTTACATGTGCTTATTTCATTAGTTGTGTGCCCAAATCATTGTTCTTGTGCTCCAAAATAGTTTCTGTTATTTTTCCTGGGTTCTCAGTATTATTTTATCGTTGACTGGAAGTTTTCATATTTTTCACTGTTCATTTACTAATTTTCTGCATTTTATGTCATTTTCTAGCATTTTTAATTAGCATTTAATCCAAATAATTCAGAAAAAGATCAGAAAAATGCAATTTCAATTTTTTTAGTTTTATAAAAATATAAAAATCCAAAAAAATATTTTTCCATAATTTTCTTAGTTTAAATAGTATTTTCTAGCATTTTAATTAGCATTAAATAGTATTAAATTCATAATAAATACAAAAAAAGTCAAAAAAATGTGATTCTAGTTTTGAAAAATCTTTTTAGTTAAATTTGATTTTTGAAAAATAGTTTTGTAATTTTCTTGCATATTTTCCTAATTTTTAGCATTTTAAGCTATATTTTAAATGTTCAAAATTAGTTTTTAATTCAAAATAAATCAAGAAAAATCCTAAAAATTAGTTTTAAATTAAAAATAACTTTTAAATATCATATGTAGCTGTAGAAAAGTAGTAGTTAATTTTTATGGGTTAAAATAGAGTAGTTTGCATTTTATTAGCGTTTTATAAAGTACGTTTTTCGCATTTTAAAGTTATAAATTGCATAATTAGTTTTAATTACTTGTTTTCATCATAGATTCTTTAGTTTTTATTGCTTTTAATTAATTTCCTTAGTGTAATCAATCATAACATTTTCCTGTTAAATATTCACCCATCATAGATTCGTTGTATTACAGTTTACACACCTCGTTGGGACTTAACGACCCGGGGAAACACTAAACTCTCCTGGATAATTGCATTGCATTTTCAAGTGATTGACTCTTGTTGACCATTCACCTGGTTAATTTGGGTTAACCGTTTGGGACCAATCAAATTTTGGCGCCGCTGCCGGGGAGGTGTGCTGCGTACTACTAATTTGAAGCATCAGTGATTGTTGAATATACACCCATTGTATATTTACCATCTTTGTTCATATTTCCTTATTTTCATATAAAACCAAAATTATCGTGAAGTTAATTCGTTTGACTAATCGATTACCAAAAATATTTTCATTCCTTGTTTTTACAACATGTTTTTCAAAAATACCAAAAATATTCCTCTTTACCCTCTTACCCTTTTGATTCTTCATTTCTTACCCTCTGGAACCCTTTGATTCTTTCTATGTCTTATCTTCACCTTCTTGGTTGTCAATGGTGTGGTGGCCCTCATAATGATGATAATTGTCTCAGTTTTAGCATGGTAGAGTCTAGAAATAGGTCTGTCTATAACCAAGATCCTTATTCTTACCATGACACGACTGATTTATTCCATCAGCTACCACATCATGAGATTCAGACATATTCATGTGAATTTTGTGGAGGTCCTCATCAAGAATTTGAGTGTCAAATGGGGAACACGTTTGTCTATGAACAGTTTTCTGGTAACACTCAGGACTTTGGAAATGACCAAATTCCATATTATTCACATAACCAGCCACAACAATCATTTTGTTGTGAGTACAATGGAGGTCCACACTTTAGCTCTGATTGTCAAACAAGGAATCCATTTCATTGTAACAATTACAACTCTTCGTATCATGACCAACGTCTACAGTACCAAATGAATCAGGCACCACGTCAGCCTAAGCCACTTCCTCAAAATCTTCTCCTTGATCTTTTGGATTTAGTGAAAGATTTGAAGGAATGTAAACATTCCCAAGATAATCCAAATCAAAAATCCATGGAAGAATTGTTAGCCGAAGAGCAGGCTGCTAAATTAGATTCCCAGATTGCCAGTGAAAACTCTATTAGGGAATTAATTGAAATACAAAAAGCAGCCAAAGCTAGCTCTCGATTCCGTTTCATTCCTGATGACAGTGATGATGAAGATACCCTTGATATTCTACAATTTTATAAAGATTCATCAAGTTCATTAGTTGAAATTCCTTCTATGAAAAATCAGGGAGAAAAGACTATGATGGAATTACTAGCAGAAGAACAAATGGAAAGTGTAAAACATATGTATGCTAGTCCTTCTCAACTCCCTCAGTCTGCTGTTATCACACCCGAGGTTCACACCCACTCTCTGAGCATGGGGGACGAGCATCTTGACACTGTTCCTGAAAAGGAATCGGACGAATTCATAAAGTCTAGTGTTGAGAACCTTGTCCCAATTCCAAGAGAGTCACAGGGAATTCTTGATCATGTGTGTGATATCCCTCCTCCTCTTGTCTTCCAAAATGATCATATTGAGATGTTCTCTGATTCTGATGAGGACTATTCTTTATCTTGTGGAGACATAAGTTATGTGGGGGAATTACCTTCTGAGCTTGTCAGCATAGGAGAAGAGAATGATGAAGAAATAATCCAAGACGAAGCTCTTCGTCTTACATTATTGAATGTTAATCTTCTCATTTCCAGAATCGAGGCTTTTAATGAAAAGCCTACTTCATATCCTATCCCCTTTGAGGATAGTGAACTTTTGTTCGATGATTCTATTCCGGAATTGCAAACGTTCCATTTTGATCATATGGGAGAGAAGATTAGTGGTATTACCACTTCTCATTCTCATAATTCTCTCCCCGATTATGAATCATTCACTTTTGAGGAGTTCCCCAGTGAACTCACTCAAATCAATCCCGAATATGAATCATTCGCCTTTGAGGAGTTCTCCTGTGAACTCACTCATATCATATCTCCACCGGAGTATGACAACCTCTACTTTGATCTAGGCACACCCGGGATATTGATAAGGTTTTAAAAGGTACCATTTTGAGGGGTCGTTTAAGTCCTTATTTGATCACTTTTGTATCCGTTATTGCTTAATATCGTTCCTTTTCACTTTTTAGGTCTCGTGAAGGCAAAATGCTGGAATGGCACTTATTTGGACAGAAAGGCGCGAATATATGAAGAAAATGGCCAAAGTCGAAATCAGACACTCACAGTTGCTGAAAGTATAAGGCGACGGCGTCAGGTGCTATGTGCGACGCCGTCGGAGAATTATTGTGACGGGTCAGAACTCAAAACTCGTGTTTTCAAGAGACGGCGTCTAGTTGTGAAAGAGTAGGCCGTCGCTACTCAGACGACCTAGATGCGATCCAGACGACGTCAGAAGCTGAAGAGGACGGCGTCACGGACATAAGGTGACGCCGTCGCAAGGTTAACGTGGCCAAGACGAAACCCTAATGGCGGCGACACGACGGCGTCACTAAACATAAGGTGACGCCGTCGCAATTGTAATCTTATATATAGAATCCGAATTTTTCAGTCTTTGGGTGGAGAGTCTTTGGAGTAAAAACCTAAAACCGAACCTAAGGTGTCTTGTACAGTATTTTAGGGTTTTTAACCCTATCTTACACCAAGATAAGTCTTTGCTTCATTAATTCAATTA